>VZTB01009531.1:343753-370673 GCA_013397245.1 Thryothorus ludovicianus | reverse complement strand
GGGAATACTGGTCCTATCCTGAAACTGAGAATGGTTGTGATGATTTTTCCATTTCCTGGTGATGCCTGAAGTTTTAGCTTTTATATTTCTCAGATTCTGGACTGCACTGGTGTGTGACTCTGAACTTCATGTAAAGTGTTAACAAGTTCTCTTCACAGTTTAGTTAGAGAAAACAATCCTTTTCCAGCCCGAGGACCAAGGATACCATTGCAGCTTTGGGCACAAAACGTAAAAACAACAGCAAACTGAGGAGAGCAATCTGGGAGGATGGGACTTCATAACCTGAAGCTGTAATTGGATAATTAACCTCAATATGTAAATGGACCAAAACTTATGAAAGTGTGAAAACTTGTGACCGGGTTCCATCTTGGGTGTAGCCTCGGCTGGGCTCTTGTACTGCCCAGGGTGTCACCCTTTGAAGGTCTTTTAAAAAATACTTATGTTATTCCTTTATTCTAGCCTCTGCTCTAGGTAGCCTCTTTATGCATCACTGGAGCTTCTCTTCATACTTAATTTGGCTCTTTTCTACCAGTCTTTTGGAAATAAAGTGTATAAAATTCTAATGAGGTGCTATATTGTTTTTATACAAATTCTTTTTCCTGTGGTTGCACCACTGGTCCTTGTCTAGCTGCAAAGGTCCTTCAAGATCAGTGTTTGAATGTGAGTGGGCCATATCTAACTTTTAAAAGCACGGAAACAGCCACAGAGAGAGCCTTTTTACATCCTAATACATACCTGTCCCAACTAGCTCTGATGTCTTCTTGACTTTTCATTGGTAAAAATTCAGTTCAGTAGTAGCTTCTTTTGAAGATGCTGACCTTAAGTATTTGGTCTGCATAACTATTCTTGTGAGGATAAAACTAGCTGGATTTACACAAACAGAAACTGATATGTTTAAAATTAAAAAAAAAAAAAAANCTTTTTACATCCTAATACATACCTGTCCCAACTAGCTCTGATGTCTTCTTGACTTTTCATTGGTAAAAATTCAGTTCAGTAGTAGCTTCTTTTGAAGATGCTGACCTTAAGTATTTGGTCTGCATAACTATTCTTGTGAGGATAAAACTAGCTGGATTTACACAAACAGAAACTGATATGTTTAAAATTAAAAAAAAAAAAAGAAAAGAAAAATAATAAAGAAGCCTACCCCAAACCACAGGATTGTTAGGTTACACTGGGAAAACAATTATTCCCAATAGGAAGCTATTACCTCATGTCTTAGAAGCTCTTAAAACCATGTAGCTGTAGTGGATTTAAGCACCAGACCCAAAATTGTATAAAAAAGAAATATATGCTGTGATTTTTTTCCCCTTCTATTTTTTCTCCAAAGGTTAAAAAGGTTTATTGGGCTTCACTGATGGAAGTTATGAAGGCACCACTGAAATGGATGGAAAGAAGGGTCTAATAATTAACTGAAACTGTTTTTTTTTTTTATTTTCCCTTTTCTTGATTCCAATTTTTCCAATCAGCTAGTTTTTATTTGGGGTTAAACAAAAATATGCAAAATACTAATGTTGAATATTTTAAAGTTACTCCTTATAAAATGAATCTTTTTTGGTTTTCAGTCATTTAAGATATTATTCCGAACAGAATATCTAGTATTTCACAGAAGGATTTGATACAATAATCTACCATCTTCTTTGTATTATATCTTGTAATTTTTTGGGGAGAGTTCCAAGTTCTTAGAGTTCTTTTTTCATGACTTTTTAATTTCTTATATTCTTCATGAATGTAAGTTCTTTTATGACATTGAGAGACAGTCTTTCAAAAATGTGTCTTAATTTTTAAAGTATTCCACTAAAAGCTGGGCTAGAATGAATTGAAATCTGGGAGGGGAGTTTCCCTGGTGACCTTGATTGTCTATGCCTCACTTTTGAGGTAGAGAGAGAAGGAAAATGACACCTTCATACATCTCTCTGTAGTGAGTCACAGTAAAATGTTCTGTACTATGAATTGGTTACTTGGGTTTTTTAACTAGCTGAGAAATAAAAGAATCATTAAGTGACTTTCATAAAGAAGTAGACAAGAAAAGCATTTAAATCTGTGTTATATCCCTTTCTGTGCATCTGTATATAGTACCTATCAGAACTAGAGGTCAAAATGCTGTGCTAAACAATATATACATTTTACCTCCTTTTGGTTGCTGTAGAAACTGAAGCAGGTATTCAATTTGTCTGAAATCACTCAAAGAACTAATATTAGAATTATGACAGTCTGGGAGTTGCCAATCCCAAAATTACTCTCTACATCATGTTACAAATTTTATGCAGTTCAGAAATTTAATGCTGATATGACTTTGTCAGAGGCAAGTAGGGAAAAAGGAAAATTTTTGAAATTTAGAATACCTGTAGTATCTCAGAAATTGGCAGATAACAATTTAAGTAAAACACTAAGTATATGGTAAATTCAAGATAGGGATAAAGATGAAAATGTTATGATGTTCATAAGAGGTAAAAAAAAAGGTTTCTTAGGGTAAATGGATAATTATGCAGAAAAAATAAGGTTAGAAAACTCCATAATGGTGTGTAGAATTGGAAAAAAGTATGTGAACAATCATGCAGACAGATACAGGGCTCTGACTTGTTCCCCTTTTTATATGGAAATCTATGTATATCACCAGTATCGGGTTGTAGTCACAGAGAAATTGAGTTGATGACATCTGACTTCCCTTTCTCATTCTAGTTCTGAGTCTGGTTTTCTAGCTCTGAGAAAACCCCTCAGCTTACCTTTGTAAGTTGTGATCCCCTCTTAAGCATCTTCAAACTTCAATGTCCCCTAACCAGTGACATTGGCAGCACGGCTTTGTGGCACTGGTCCATGTGCCAGTGAATTTACCCGTGTGAAAGGAAGGATCAGGTGCTAGTACAAGTAGGTGGATCTGCTGTGTGCTGACACTAAGAATGGCTCCTACAGGACACCTTGACATGCTTTTCCTTCTAAATTTGCATTTGTTTCAGGTTAAAAATGAGATATTCTTTCATGTATGTTGGTATATAATGTGACACAGTCTGAACATCAAAATAAATCTAACTTAGAAAATTCAACACTAACAGGTCCTCTGGCCACTTGATAACTTCTGTCTATGAAATAAGAGTTTTCTGTGTCCTGCAGGGAAGGAAGAAAGGAAGGAACTGGAAGCATTTAGGCAACCTGTTTATTTGCATAACTTGGGTGAATAAACTCAGTTAACAGCAAGTACAAATTAAAGACTATAGATATGATGGAAAAAGAATTATTATACAGACCATCTATTCTGGATTTTCTGTGTATTTTCAAAGTAAGATAATCCCTTGAATTTTGCTAATGAACTTTTTTTAAACTAATACTGAAATATGTCATCTACATTCTGCAGGTCTATATTCATATTAATTTTTATGTTTATAATTTCATACTGCATAGTGTGATTATATGCAATATAGGACTTGCAACAGAGAAGCATCTTTATATTCTCACGTAGTCTGTAAGTACATAGAATATATTTATCTATTTTTTTTCTCAGGGTTTTTTTTTTTTCCTAAAAATTAGGTATTCAGTATTATTCAGCAGAATAACTGTAGTGGATAGAATGCCCTTTAAACTCTTAAGGTGAAAGAAAAGCGTTTTGTGAAAAACACTAGATTATTCCTAAAACCGATGAGCAGCTTTGCATTTAAGTGTTGTTCAGAAGCAGTTGTCTTAATTAATCTGGTGAGAGATGGTTCTTTTCTGGGACGTATGGATTTCTTATGCAGTATGTCTCAATACATCTTTCTATGAATCATGATTAGATGGACTATAAGGAAACTGAGACTGTTACTTAGGTACTCCTTGCAACAAAAATTTCAGCCCATCTGTCTGGCATTGACATTTGAGGTTGAAAAGGCAGTATAAGTGTTTAAAGATTAATCTCCCTAATGGTTCAGTTAATCTTCCCAGAACCTTGAGGGATTTGACTGACAACTCCATGAATTTCCTCCTCAAGTGTGCATTTATAAGAACAAAGGGATAAGTAGAAAAAAATCTATATCCTAAACCCACAGGTGCTTCAATGGGCTCAGAAATATTAGACACTTTGTCATTCACTTTTTGTAGATTCTCAGCCTACTCTGTACTAATCAGGTTCCTCTACAAACTACATGACATCTCTCATTTGGGCTAGAAAAGACGTTTTTATTTTTCAATAATGGTAGCAAAGATGATTTATTAAAAGGCTTCCCAATGCACAATATATGTGAGACATTTAAGACAATGCATAGAGAATCAGACATTAATTTTTATTTCTAAGGTCAAATTGTTGTTCACTGCTATGCATATATAAATCTGGAAATTAATAGTTTCTATGGAGCACATCTCTGGCTAGGAATATTGGGAATTCAGAAAAAGAAAGGGAGAGACTTTACTTTAGCAGATAACAGAGATTTTATTCAATCTAATCTAGAATAATTTAAACTTGACCAGTCATCTCAACAAAACAGGTTTGTTTTTTTTTGTGATATTGATAACCACTTGGAGACAGAGTCTGTTTTTTCAATCTGTTTAATCTGCGTGCTTCTTCCTTTGCAAGTTTGGTAAAATATGAAAAGCTTGAAGTAAAAAGAAACTGACAAAACATATAGAAAAACCATGTCAGGTTGGAAAGGCTTTCATAAGTTTAGCTTAAGCTGGTTCTAACTTGACAGTGTCAAATATTACAAGTAAATAATTGGATCTGCTTTGTTATTCCTTTTTATGGTTCAGGGTTCCAAGCTGCCAGAAAGTCTATGTAGATGTCCCCTGATTTGGACAACTAAGTACTAAGTAGCTAAATCATCTATCTCATGCTTTGGTGTTCTCATGATTTGAAAATTAATTTGCTAGCTTCTAAGTGCTCCTTGAAGATGCACAAACTGAATATACAGAAAAGAAAAAGAAGTTTCATGCTATTTCTTCACATGAATGCCAGTATGATTGATTTCAGAAGAAAGGAAATTGTATCCCTTGAGATGTAAATTATAATTTTCTTGTATTTCATGCTTTCCTGCCCTCATGTGAAGAACAAAGAGATCTCCTCCTGGGGTTTAATGCTTCAGACCTTAGAGATATCTCTGGATAAACTGTTCTGTGAGCAAAAAGACTTGAGTTGGATCAGATAGATTATGCTCAAGCTGACATTTAAAATGGATGTTATCTGTTGACTACAGCTATAGAACACACACAAAACAGTAATACATTGGGACAGGGTAACAGTTCATTGCTGCAATGAAGGTTTAACCTTGCTCAGAAGCTGATTAAGTGTAAGTCAGCTAGATAGTTGGTCAGATTTTCTATTTTATTCAGTATTATGATAAGATACAATTACTTTAAGGAAAACCATAATCTCAATACAGGAGAAATGGCTTGGTTTATTTAAAACTGATGAGAAACAGAGGTGTCTGCAGTCTCAGGAGAACAAATGTAAACAGATATGCATTAAAGACCCAGAGTACTGGATTCATTTCAGCTAGTCATTGTTTCACATATCATGATATTACATTTTGAAAAGATAGAAAAGAATGGAAGTTAAGGTAATGAGCCTGCCTTTCCTGGGCAGAGCAGAATAGAGAAAGAAAATATGACCTCAAAATATTTTGATGGTGATGAGACAAATGCTATGCAATTGATACAGAATATTCTGATGTTACTGAAGAGCCATGACCGGGCCAGTTGAAAAAGGAAAGCTCAGAAGGCTATCAATCTCCAGTTTGCTTAGTGTGGTCTGAATGTTAGAAGGAAAGACATTAAATAAATATCTACAGATTACATATAAGGCACAGCATATAGATATAGAAATGAGATTGCTGAATGATTGAAATATGACTGGTCCTGCCTTGGGGCAGAACTGTCAGGTGTGTACTAGATGACCCTTTTCTGTGACAACCTTTCCTCTTTTGACTATGTTGCCCTTTCTCTGGCAAACCATTTGAAAGTCAAAGCTAGGTGTGGCAGGAGTTTTGGCATGACCAGAGCCGAAGAGACAGCTGAGACATATCCCTGTTCTTTTCCAGTGACAGGACCTTCTGGATCTGAACGTAGCATAGGTGAGAGGAGCAAAAACTCATAGGACAAATGGAGAATGGCCGCTGTCAAAACATCTCCTTCTGCTCTGGACACTCTTGTCCTGTGGTGGGGCAGTGAGTGATGAATGAGCTGAAGCCCAAAGAAGAGCACCTTTTAGTTTAAGCACAGGAAAAAACGGGTTATGGAAATCAAGTGATTTTTTAAAATCTCTTATCTGATATGATCTCCACACTGAATCTCTCTCTCCTCAAGAGGCTTTCTGAGAACTGTAAATGACTCTTATGTTTAGAATAAGAAAATTCTAGCATGGACATTAATTGTCAGATATTGCCCTCCTATACTGAGCTAGAATAAATGCAGATTGTTTTTTATTGTAGACATGGAATAATTGCAGGAGTAATTGCCTTTGCTGTTAAAACTAGTAAACCTATAGTTGCAAAGGGAATTATGGGAGTTTAAACAAAGCAAAATAGTGAAGGCTTCGACAAGGTTCCCTTTTCCCTTAATTCTGTTCTGCATTTTGTGACATTTGGCACTGCATCACAGTATTGGCTTGAAGATTTTAGCCACTGTTCAGAAAAAATAAACTTCCAGCTTCTGTGGACAGGCAAACAGTTTAAAACATGATGTTATGGGAATGTGGGAGATAGCCTCAAGGGCTCTTTGAATTTACCGAAGGCAGTTCCCACTTTGTTAGCTTTCATTTTAAAGAATCTTGTTTCCTTCTCTCCACTCCCATTGCTATATTGTGAAGTGACTGTGAAAGATTAAGAGATCAGAAAGAAACCACCTTCTCCATATTTTCTTTATTTTTAGAAATATGATTTTCAAGATTTTTATGAACTAGGTCATAACCTCTAAATCCTACTTCATTTTACATTTTATTTAAAGCGCAGTCTCTCCACTAGATCATAAAATTTCAGCATTCTCAGAAGGTGGTTCAATATTGATTTAAAGGTGAAATCAGTCAGCAGAGATACCAATTTTTTTCCTCCCTTGAATGTCTTGTAATAATGCCACAATAATCTGCTTCCTTGAAAAGTTTAAAAG
The DNA here is from genome assembly GCA_013397245.1 of Thryothorus ludovicianus. Lineage (NCBI taxonomy): Eukaryota > Metazoa > Chordata > Aves > Passeriformes > Certhiidae > Thryothorus > Thryothorus ludovicianus. The sequence continues at coordinate 363,608 of VZTB01009531.1, read as the reverse complement.
TGGTTGAAAGGGTTGGAAAAAAACCCCAAATTGGGTTGGAAGGGACCTTAAAGATCATCTGGTTCCAACCTTGCTTCCATGGGCAGGGACTTCCTCAAGACCAGGTTGCTCAAAGCCCCATCCAGCCTGGCCTTGAACACTGCCAATGATGGGGCATCCACAAACTCTCAAGGCAATTTGTTTCAGTGCCTCAGCACTGCCACAGTAAAAAACTTCTTCCACATACCTGATCTAAACTCCCCATCATTCAGTTTGAATCCATTCTCCCCAGTCCTATCACTACATGATCTTGTAGCCTCTCTCCATCTTGATTTACAACTTGTTCATCAAAAGATACACTCAACAGTTGGTTTCTAATCTTTGCAGGTAGATATATAATTGAAATTCCACTAAGGATAAGAGAAACAATTGGTCAATTGGTCTTGCAGTTACCTGCAATTAAGGTTTCAATACAGTAGCTAATCTCTCAGTAAAGATGAAATGATGTTTTTGAAGTAAGGATCAGGGAACAGAAAGAATACTCATGGTAACTCTAGAGACAGGAGGGCACTGACATAGCTTGTGAAGAAAACCAGCTGAAAAGTATTGTAAGAATTGTGCAGTGGAATGATCTGATAGACTTCTGCAAATGTTTCAAATTGTTGTCCTTTCATGTTAGTGCTGTAGATGGAAAGGTAATATAACTGATAACAGTACAGTGGGTTAGGATCAGTGTGCAAAAGCATGACAGTACTGCACATTTTTGGGTTTATTTTGCAATTTTTTAGGAGGTCCAGTTTTCATTTCTGAACAAAACTGGTTTTGTTAGAGCCTGTCCAGAATTGAGGTAGAATTTTAATTAAATCTTTTTTTATTAGAGTTTCAAGAGAAGTACCTAATAAGAAAAATATTCTAGAATATTTTTCCTGGCTAAAATGAGTACTTTTTGTCTGCTTTTGTAAATTATGTGCATAGATCTCAAAGAAACCAAGTATTATATCTCAGTGAGCTGATCCATACATAGCATTGTTTCCTATGCCAACAGACTTTTCAGGTATGTTCTATTTCTCTGTCAGGAGGGATCTGTGCTAAAAAAGACATTTAGCTTCCACAGGTTCTTTCTTCTAAAAGTTTTCCTTTAAAGTTGGAGCTGTGGTATCTTCATTTAGTTTGATGCAGCTTTCCAAGCAGTGCAATGGCCAAAATATTTGAATTCTAAAAGCCAAGAATTGGCTTGTGGGTAGTTACTGTTGAACTTAAAACTTCCCTATGCCTTTAATAATGATCACTGATAAAAAAGGAAGCAGAAAAGTGTTGGTGTTGGCTGAAGATGCCGAGTCAGCTGTAGCTGAGCTGGCTGATCTTCATCTGTGGGAGCACACAAGTGGCTCTGCAGTCCTTGGAGAAGAGGCCTGCATGACTTCCTTTGTAATGGAATTCATGAGGTTTTGGTTTAGCTATTTGTCTCATATTCAAACTAAATATCTAATGTTCATATCAAGTTTGAATGGAGGAAAGAAAAAGAGATTCAAGCAGACTTTTTGTGTTTGTATCAGAAGTCAGTGTGTCTTTCTGTAACTGCTGCAGGATTTCTACAAGACTGTGCGTTATGACATATGTAACTCATATTGGGGTTAAAAGATTTTAATCTCACATGTAACTAGGACAACTTTTCTGTCTGATCCAGAAAAAAATAGTTTTCTTACTCTGATGGAACTGAAGATGTAAAAGATTCCTTTGTTCAACATAAAGTGCATGATCATACACATTGCTGAGAGGAAAGTTAAAAGAACATACTTAAGCATAAGTGTATAGAGCAAATGTCTAATATTTGATTAATTAGAAAAAAAATCAAAAGAGTCTAATGTTTTGAAGCCTCATTGCCTGGAAATCTATAGATTTTGCTTAAAAGCACTTTGCCTTGGGTGATAGAACTTTTTATTTACATGCATATGTGTGTGTGTGAGACTTATGCATATTTTGATAGTATACATAATATAGAAATGATTATATAATTAAAATAAATAATGATAATATAATTAAAATAAAAAGGAAGCGGTGGAAGTATAACTAGAGAAACAGAGTTGTAGCCACAAAGCCTGTGTAAGTTATTTCTATATGCACGTCACTACGATTTGAGAGACTTTCAAGTTTACCCTGAGCTCTCTAATACTTGTCCCTTCATTTTCAGGTGCCCAGGATCTGTAAATCCCACTGCTTATGAGTAACAGGTCTCTGCTAGTTATCTGTGCATCTGGGATAAACAAAACTGCTTCACAGAATCATAATTATGATATTGGCACAGTGTTATGGGCAGCGTAGACAACAAGAAAATACAACCTGCTACAAAGATGCCTTCTCCCCAGTAACATAGTTATCTGACACCATGGAATAATTTTTCTTCTTCTATAATAAAAACAAAACCAAGAGAAAGAATGAGTTTTCATTCAACTAACACAGTGGAGTGAAATGTTTTATTTCTAGAGTCTCTCTTGGCAGAGGATATCCTGGCAGAATAACCAAGTGAACCAAGAGAGTGCTTCAATCCCTAGAAAAATAGCATACCTGTAATGACAAATTCTGACTGCAGAAATGTTCACTCACTACATTAAGCTAAGAATGTGGTTGAACCAAGGGCTAGATGACATGAAAACATGTCTGTGCTTTGTGCTAACCTTTTGTAAAGCACAGATGACAAGCCCTTTACCCTACTGCCAGACTGAAGAGGGATCCAATATCTCCATTGGTTCCACTCTAATTAAATGTGGATATTATGTAAACCGCAACACAAACTGTTTTATGAATTCAGAAAATGCTAGCTTCAGTTTTCTTGTCAGGCTGCAAAACTAGACCATGACAGATGACTTTGAGCATTTGCTGATCATTCATCTACAAAACATAGTAGTTTGATTCTTTCACTTATGGCTGTTTGCAGAAATAGAAGTTAATTAATTGAAACATTGATGCTCACCAAATTATTTATATTTTTCTCCCTTAAGCCAGATTTCATTGTATCCTAAGCAAAATCTTTAATAACATGATACAAATGAAAGATCACAGACACCATTTCTTATTGAAAGGGTGCATTTATTTACCCTGAATATAAGAATAATTACACTGGCCTACATGTAACCACACAAATATAATGTGACTCAATCAAGAATGCAATCAATTGGTTTGGTGCAATTCATGCAGCACCTAAATAATTCAAATTAATCATATTCCCTAGAATCAAATGTAGGAGTCACGGCTATGCAGAGCTAGTGCAAAATTCAATTTGTATTAATCTGCCTTTGAGTGCAAAATCACAAAATATAGTAGAATATTAGCATCACTTGTCTGTTGTGCAGTTAATTTCTTTCTTTTTTCCTTCTCTTAATTTCTCCATATCTTATAGACATGAACATATTTAAAGTAATGTGATTTTAAAATTATTGTTTACATTTCAGAAGGGTAAAAAAATCCTTACTTAAAATAGTTTTTTTCTTTTCACTATTCCATTAAGGAGTAACTGTGTTACAGGAATATAAGGAAAAGGAAATTATTTATTCACAGGAAATGAAATTAAGAAGCTTGTCTTTAGCTTTTTTATAATAATGAAATACAAAATCTAAATTAATAAACAGAAAAGTTTTAATAATTGTTTTTTCTTGAATGATCTAAAATCAAGGAAAATATAAGTGTTAATTTCAGGGATAAATTTAGCACTAGATTACTTTATTTCTCATGTTCTTATTTCCTGAAATGGGGAAGGGATATATCCACAACATTTCAATAAGTATACTGATCCTCATGTGATACTGAAGGCAGAGTATTATTTAGAAGAAGCAGAGTGATGCCACTTTTGTACATGTTCAAATATGTATGCAAATTTTACATGAATGTAAGGATGATTGGCTTACAGCTACTGTGAATTCTTTTGCTTTAATAAGGAGAGATTCTCTGCTAAGAACAATTTTTCCTTTTTAGCTTATAGGTGAAGTCATTGCATATTTTAACAGACTGAAATGTAGTAAATGCATGCTGTTACTCCCATGAGAATCAAGGGGCTGCACAGCTTAGCTTAGACATGTAGGATACACAGGAAAAAAGAAGAATTGTTCCCAGAATAGCAGTGGAGGCCATCGCAATCTATTTGACAGTCTCCAGCCAGGAACTGGTGTTTGTATTACTGCAGAGCCCTTTGCTCACAGACTGATGCTCCAAAAGGCCCAGCCGTGCAAAGGGCCCTTTGTGATAGAAAAATCAGGTCAGTGTAAATATTGACTGACATGAATGACCACGTGGCTTTGCCACAATTGAAGGAGGAGCGTGATCAGGAAGGCTTGCTCTGATGTGAGCAGTAGGGACAGGCTCACTCAATCAGCTGCACTGTAAGAGTTGTCTAACACTGGAAGACTACTTGGCCTCCTGCGTGAAATAAAATCCTGTTTCTGTGTAGTCCATGGTAATTAAAGGAGGAAAAAAACCTGAAATCTGATGTTGAATTGCTTTATTTGAAATAGTATGAGTGATATTCTCAACTAAGTAATACCAAGTGGCTGGCAAATGTATTGACTCCCTTGGGGTGAGGAAAGGGTTTGAAAAGCAATCTTCTACAAGAGTGGGTAATTTCTGCTTTGCAGAGAGGAGAAATGTAGAAGAGGGGAAACAATGCACAAATGTGTATTGTTATAAACATGACATCACTGGAAATGAGTCTGGGATCAGAGGCTGATATGTAACAAGCACTAGAAATTAAAGAAGAAACGGGTTGTGAGATGTCATGTCTGTGAAGAGGTAGAAGAAGGGAGAATCAATAGAGAAACAACCAAATTTCAAAGCTAAGTAACAGTCTTTGCAGTATTTTGCCAAGCACCTGTAAGGGAGGAAAGATTGTCTGAACCCTGAGCAAGGGCATAACCCTAACCTTAGGTGTAACCCAAACCCTAGGCCAAGCTACAAACCAACCTTGGGCTGAGGCTGGTGTCAAGCAGAAAGGTGTGGAGTGAGCCATGGTGTGGCAGTCCTGTATTTCCCTTGGCATTCCTCTTGTACTTACAGAGTCATTGGAGCCCTGGGCTTTGTGGTTCTCTGAACCTTAACCCCAGGCAGAACCTTAACCCTAGGAGAGCATTAAAAGCTGCATAGGGATGAATCAGGCCAAGCAGGAAGGTGTGGAGGAAGCCATGTGTGGCCGTCCTCTGGTCACCTAGCCATGCCCTTTGTAGCTGCAGAATCATTGGAGCTCTGGGCTTTGTGGTTTTCTGAACCCCAACCCTAAGCGTAACCCTAACCCTAGGCAGAGCTAGAAACCAGACACCTAATGAGGCTGGTGTCAAGCAGAAAGGTGTGGAGAGAATCATGTTGTGGCAGTCCTGTGTTCCCTCGGCATTCCTTTTGTACCTAAAAAGTCATGGGTGCTCTGGGCTTTGTGGTTTTCTGAACTCCAACCCTATGTAGAACCCTAAACCCAGGCAGAGCATTAAAAGCTGCCTGGGAAAGAAAGAAATAATATTTTTGAGGAGAATTTGGACAAAGTCTTTACGTGTGTGGAGAGAATAAATTGAAGAGGCTTGTTAATAGAAACATTGTTTAGAGCATATATGCAGGGCTTGTAGTGTGTAATATTGCCTTTGAAAGATTCTGCCATAAAATGTAAGATCGTGATGGGAATTCTGGTCACCATTTACTTCTACAAGTTTTATAACGTGTTGATTCATCCTAAGCCACAATGACACCTTTTTTTTTGTGTGTGTAATTGCAGTGGTCTTCCCACCTGAAGCCTCAGGGACATAAAAACCACAAGAACACACTTAGTCATCCTATTTGTGCTGTCAAGTTTTACTTTAACAAGAAAGTTTGTTGATTTTTTTTCTCATTTCTCTTTTACATATTAATAGTTACCAAAGGCAATTACAAGACATTTGAAAGGAAAGATTCTCAAATACCACTGTGTCACGAGAGAATGGAAACTGAGCCTGAAAGCATTGATTTTTTTGGTTCTAAAAATACACAAGCCAAACTGCCAGCTGCAATATATCAGCTTAGGCCCCTGGCAGCAACTTTACACCAAAGGAGAGTCTGGCTCTTCCTTGAATTTTGCTTGATTCCATTCTATTTTCATTCAAGTATGTGCTTCTGAGAGGATAAGCACTGTAGTTCTTGAGGGCTGCAATCTCTTAAAATATAAAATAAATAAGTGACTTTGGGATAAATATTTTCTCTCTGCCAGTGGCATAATGTTTGAGCTTGAAATGCTATAATCATAAAAAGTTTTATCTTGAAAAACTCTGCTCTCTCTCTCTCTCTCTGAATATCAAGCCAGGTAATATTCTGAAAGTACTGAATTATCTGCAAAAAATCTCCAAAACAAACCAAAACCAAAAAACTGGGATTCAAACTTTTCCCTTTGCTTTGAGCAAAGGCAGTGTAAGGTGTTCTATATATGTAATTTGAATGGGCTAATTTGAGACATTCCTGCAGCTGAGACCTGGCTGTGTTCTCTGCCTGGTTCCATTTGTAATATTACAAATCTTTGAAAGCAGAAATAATTTGGCATTTGCTGTGTTATCATTAGAATTCTCATTATGGGAACAGAAGAGACCACTGCAGATAATGTTGCCAAACTGTTTCTACTCTAATATTTCAAATTCACTTGCTCAGTAGTGGGAAAATTTACTCCTTCTAGGATAAAGTTTTCAGATCTAGCACAGCTGGACATTTATTTATTTTATTTTCCTTGGAAATGAAGAACGATAAATCAATGGTTTTGAAGAGGACTAGAAGAACGTATATTTGCTCTGTATTGTGGTGAGTTGATTCTGGCTGCATGCTAGGTGCCCACCAAAGCCAGTCCATCACTCCCCTCCTCAGCAGAGCCTGCACAGGGCACTTCTGGGGCCACACCTCCAATCCTGCCATCAGTTTTGGGCCCCTCACCTCAAGACAGGCACTGAGGTGCTCGGGCATGTCCTGAGGAGGGCAGCAAAGCTGGTTCACTGTGTGGAGCACAGGTCTTGTGCAGAGCAGCTGAGAGCTGGGGGCGTTCAGCCTGGACAAAAGAAAGCTGTGGGAGATCTTTCCATTCTGTACAACCATCTGAAAGGAGGCTGCAGCCAGGCTCTTCACCCAGGTAACACCTGACAAGAGGGAATAGCGTCAAGCTGCATCAGATCAGGGAAGGTTTAGGTTGGTTATTAGAAAGAATTTCTTCAGATAAATGTTTTTCAGGCATTGGAACAGGCACCTCAGGGAAGTGGTGGAACAAAGATCCCTGGAAGCATACAAAAATCCTGTGGGTGTGGCACTTGGGGACATGGTTAAGTGGTGCACTCAGGGGTACTGTGATAACAGATTCACCTGATGGTAATTTTGGAGGTCTCTTCTAACCTTAACAATTCACATGCCTCTATGATTTTGCTATGATGCAACCATATATGTGCAACCATTTAAACCACTTAGTTACACTGAAAATTAGACATTTGATCATTTAAATCACATCAGGAATTTGCAATGAATTTTCACACTGGATAGAACAAATCAAAAATTACAAACAAAACAAAACCTGCTTTGGGCTATGGCCAGCACAGTTTTATTTCGAGTACTGCCAATAAAATTCCTTCCGTCAAAGGAAAAAATGATAAAAGCAACCCAAATCTTTGTTATTCTGAGCTTTAGAGGTATTTTTTACAATTTTATCTCTTTAAAATAATGAAGATGCATTTTGTTTCAGTGGCCTTGCTCACATAAAATAATAGTTCAAATTAAGTGTCCTAATTATAAAATTAAATGGAAGAGGATTTTAATTTAAATTCTCGTTGAATTATACCAAGTTAGTTAATAAACATAACCAGTGTTTAGCTGTGTATACTGCATAGTTGTTACAGATGTAAGACCCTGTGTGATGACCCACCAAGTGTTTTACTTGCCCTCAGAACAGTACAAATTCTCCCTCATATTATATAAGCACTTACAGCTGATTTAAGGACTGAAAAATTGTCAAAGGTATCTTGTTATGTATCTTATGACAGATTATATCAAAGTCTCTGGTCCTCATATGACTATAATACCCGAGCACCTTCCAGCACTGCACTAATGACTTGTGGAACATTTTCTGTGTGTAGTCCTCACTGCTATCTCTGCTGTTCATCTCAAAAGTAAATAGTAGGTCTTATATTTTTGTTTTTTCCAGATTCTTATAACATTACAATCACTAGGGTAGCTGAAATCTTTCGAAGCAGGAGTTAGAGGATAGTGGATTGATATTTTAGGCTGATCTCTGGGGGTTTCTGTGTGCTTTTCCTGTGGGTCAAGCCCTACTAACAAGGCAGCTGTGTGCTGGCCCAGATGTGCCCAGCCCTTGGACTCAGCTGCCTTTGCTGTGGGGAGCTGAAGGGTCAATGGGAGCTGTGCCTCGGTGATTCAGGCTGGCTGTGGGCAGTCAGGCTAAGCTGTACATTGAGGGCATAGTTGCTTTTAGTAGTTTGAGTCACTTTTAAATGTTGTTTCTTATCTATGGATGTAAAAACTTTGTTCTAATACCATATTTGTTTCACTACAATTTATGTTATGCAATCTCAGAATATGAAGAGATTTTAATGGAGGAGGTTAAATTTTCTGTCTAAGAGATGGGAAGGAACAAATTTTCTTTGCATTTCTTTATCTTTATTGATGAGGTGGTAGATTGATTTCTATTATGGACAAGATGGCCTTAATGGCAGCTTGCATTTATAGCATAATATCTAATCCTAAAGGATCTTTGACAGGTGGACTTTCCACCTGTGCCAGTCAACATTACAGTGGTGTAAAGGACAATGAAAACACATCTGTCCAGCTGGTCCTGCTAAGAGCCAGGTGTAGAATCTCTTTGTGTTGAGAGAGCCCTTGTTGTCTAATTGGGAGAGTTCAAGGAGGAAAATTGGAAGGAAGGCCTAGCTCCCAGGACCTAGATTTTCTGTGCATAGTCAGAGAGATAAAGGAAAATTAGATCTCCAAGAAGATCAGGCTTTGCCTCAGAATAATAAGTTCCAGATATTAGCTTTTTCCACTGCTTATGATTACCTTTTCTAGAGATTTGAATTAGTAACTATATAATCCAAATGATAGATATCAATTTTTGCTATCTGTGCTACTCTCTGGAAATGTAATTGCAGGCTATGCTTCATTTGATCCATGTGTTAAAAAGAATGAAACCATTGCAGTCTGGTCTCTTTATTTTATTCTTTGTGCAGCTGTGACATTTGCATTAACAGTCCTGAACTGCTGCTTCTTATATTTCTGCCAGACATTAAAGATACTTTTGAAACTTACCCAGAAGCTGGCATGAAGAATTTTTAAAGCACATTTGTGAATAAATGTTTCAGAGCAAAAGTCAATATTTTCTCTTTCTTGTGTTTGCCTTTCAAAATGCCTTCATTTTTGCATATTGAAAGTAACTTAGCAAACTTTCAGTAGGATTAATTTGTTTAATGGCTTGTATGAAAGATTGTATCTGATCGACTATAAGTGATATTTGTCTAGAATATAAGTGATGACCTTAATAGGATCACAAAACAATTCAGGTGGTGAGGTACTCAGGAGACCTGTAGCCCAACCTGGTGCTCAAAGCAGAGCCAGATATGTTGTCAAATCAGATTACTGACTTGGTGTAAATACCTTAATAGAAACAACTTGCACAGGTTTTAATATTATAACTTTTTAAAACTTTTAGAAATGTTGAATTTTTGCAAAAGGGGGAATATTCAACAGGACTTCATGGACATACCTTTTTAATGAGCATTTGTGTGTCTGCCATTTATCCAGTTCTGGGAATGAAGTATGTATTTTAGTAATAAATCTCTGATGTATTGGAAAGAATTTAACACAATATTGGCAGATTTTTGACATCTGAAATAAAATTATTGCTTTGAAGTGGTCAGAGTGGAAGCAGATTCGGTTAGAAATGGTATATATTAAGATGATAAAAACTCTGGTTACAAACTTCATGTCATGTGTACATCATTAAGTTAGAAAAAAAATTGCAAAAACTGAAATCTAGTCTGTTGAAAATTTTAAAATAATTTCAGAGTCATTCTAGCTTCAAAGCATCCTACAATATTTTTCATTTCTGAAATATGTTGGCCCTCCATACGGCTGTGTGAAAAATGGCCTGTCTCAGATCATGGATGTTGTCACCTAACAGTGACCTGATGCCCTCCTGCAGCATATGAGTTAAAGGAAACAGGGAGCAACTCAAACTGTTAACTATCCTGGGGTGCTGGACACAGCATCCTTAGGCAGTTAATGGAGAGAGGTGAGATGCCACAAAAGTTCACTGAAATTAAGTGGTTTCTCTACAAAAGATGATGTGAACCTTGTTCCAATTTTCTTTCTTTCTTTCGTTTCTTTTCCCCAGTGCAAGCCACTGTCCAGCAGTCCTGATGGTAGGAAGCTTAAATTGCTATTGTGCTCTTGAAGTCAGTCCTGAGCAACATGATGGCAAAATTGCAAGCGAGTTTCTGTGCCAGATGGGACCTAACTGAACATATAATTGAAACAGTGAGACCACCTGCATACACAAGGCTGTCAACTATAAAAAAGGCATATTCCAAATAGTTACTGGTAGAAACAGAGCAAACCACTTTTACAGGCAGCATGGTGAGTGTTAATCAGAGTTTTGTTCCTTTATGGCCTGTGAATTCCAGTTGTGGCTGTAGGTTATTGTTTCCTCTGCAAAGATGATTCTGTGGGCTCATGATATGGCTTCTGGTTCTCCATTTATCCAAACACCACCCAGCCATCATGACTTCCATAGCTTCCATTTTCTCCTGTGATTTGAAGAAGTTAAGCATAATCCACCCCTTATTAATAATCCAATCCTCTGAGGTATCATTTCCCATTCATTTCTTATTTTACAGGGCCCTAAAAGTTGATGTAAAGGAAATACATTTAGGAACACCTATGTAGGTATTGTAATCATTTTTTTAAAAAAAGTAGATAAATTTGGCCCATAAGGTTTATTGTGATTAAAAGCTTCACTGCTTATGGTGAAATTCTAGGGCTACACATATTGCTGTTATTAGCATATAAATGCTCTTATCTGCCAGAGTTGGACATAATCATGAAATATGCCATCATTTCAGGATGAGGTTGGGAGCTGCCTGGGGTCCCATAACATTATGAGAATGAAGTAGCAATACTATTGTCATGGTTGAAGAAGCACATTCATTTCCACCCCCTCTTTTTTGAAACTGGTAATTTTATAGAAAAAGTGGCTTAGGTAAAATTTCTGAGATTTATTTTAATGTCAAAGGTGGCTCCAATTTTTTTCCTCCTAGATCAGTGACTTTAATATTGATATTCTTTTTTTTAAGTAGCAGGAAAATCTGTTAAAAGTTTAGTTAGTTTAGATATTTTGTGTTTGCATGGAAGACAAATAGCTTAATAATGGTCAAATTTTCAGGGATTTAATCTAAATGTAAAATAACACCTCTGGAAAAATTAAGAAATTTATACCATATCTTAGCTGTATAGTGTGTTTTTCTCTGGAGCTTTTTGGGATCCACTTTGTTCTTATTTTCTCCTTATTTATGTGGTTTTGACTACTGTTGTACAAGGATGTCTGCCTGGGACCATCTGCAGGGCTTTGCAGGGAGGCAGGATCTGAAATGGTCTCTCAGCCTGCCCACACAGCTGAGAACACCCTTTCTGTGAGCTGAGAGAAAGGTAAAATAAGAGAAGCATCCTCCAATAAAGCTGAGTAGCTTTATTATCCATAATCTTTGTGTGGGTACATTCTGCCCATAGTATTTCAATATCAGGCCTTATACAGAGCTCTAAACTTCACCGATGTGTATAAAGAGTTAAGTAAAAAAAATCTGTAGGACGCAGACTAAACTGTTCTTAAGCTCCAAGTTTCTTTCATTTTCTTATGGTTAGAATAAAACCTCTTACTGTGTAGGTTTTTGTTGTCACCAAAGGCTTGTAATGGGATGACAGAGGCTATTTTTGTAGCACATGTGTGCTGTGTGAAATTTCAATGGAAATCTTAGAAAAGAGTCTGACCATGAAAGGTTTCCACTCAGTTTGCAGATAAAACTGGTTATAAAACAGATAAGATTCCAACCTTTGAATTCTTGTCTAAGAGGAAGCTTTTGAGGTTCTGTCCTCACCATTTACTAAGGGGTACAGATAGTATCAGTTCCATCACTTGCCAGTCCCAAATCTGTCAATGTCAAGCCTGAATTTATTTTCATTATGTTATGAAGAATGTCTTGATAGTGTGCATCCTGTTAATTATTTCTGACCCACACTATTGAGATTGAATCCATATGTCTATTAATTCCACAAGAAATCTGATTGAAATATAAGGTGAGTAATTTATGAACTCTGGCCACATTATAGGAACATTTCTGTAAGAAAATATAGAATTCTAAAAAAATATTACTCACTTATCTTGATAATCATAAATTATCTCATACTTAATTACAAACAGACAGAATGAATAATTCTCTTTATTGCAACTGTTTGACACTGAGAATATACTGCTTGTTTTATAAACTTCTTAATGCACAGCCCATAAATATGTCACAGCTAAGGGGTACTGCATCTTTAAGTAAATTAAATGCAGTCTTGTGTAACCAAACATAATAGGTTTTTTAAAAGAATTATAACTGAAGAATTTAGCAAACAACTTTTTAAGCTTTCTACATGTGTGAAGATTCTTTAAAGTGAACAATTCAAATTACACACCCAAAAAGAAACTTTGCATTGAAACACATTACTATTTTTCTTGTTTCATGTGTATTAAGAAGCAATATGAGAGTTCCAGTAAAAATTGTTTTTAATGAATTCATTTAAAAGGGACCTGTTAATGGGTTTTAGAGCAATACCAAAGTCAAAGAAATGTGAGCCATGAGAATGCATATGCTTTGTTTCAGTGAAGGTCATGCTGACACCTTTATAGCTGCTTCAGGTCTGAACCTGATATACATTTTATTAATTTGAAGTAGGCTTCATTTTTTATCCATCATTCTCATCTTTTACATTGAAAATCTTCTAATTCAAAACTTCATCTTGGGTTGATATGCATTCATTAATAATTCCCCTCTTTGAAGGGATGGAATTTCATATAAAAGATATGCTGACATAAACCATGTAGGACATGTCCAACATACTAATCCAAACACTTGGAGAACTGTGGAGGGGGAAAGGGAATAGAAAGAGAGGTAATAAAAGAAAGAAATATTAAATTTACTGGGATAAAAAAGGAATTGTGTACTTCAAGTACTAACAAGTCAGACTAAATGATGTATTTAAATACATTCTGAATTAAGTACTCAGTCATGGCTTGATGTCTAGTCTTTTTTTTTTTTTTTTTTGAAGATAACCAGTCTTCATCAAAGTTACATTCTTTCAGAAGATCCTTTTTCCTCATTTCTAATCTAAATTTGCCAGATTTCACTCTTTGGCTGCCCGAAGTTATGAACCAGCAGTTTTGGGAGAAAAATCTCTTCTTTTCTCTTTCATATGCATGCAAAATACTGAGAAAAAATTTTCACCACTGGAATTAGGTTTTCTTTGTGGTTTCAAACCATACCTAAAGCAGATGTGTGCAGATGTGAAATCCAATTAAGTAGATGCGATGTGTAAGCAAAACATATTTCTTACCTGAACTAATACAATTCCACAGAAAACAGTGACATGATATGTTAAAATAATCAATTTATATGCATACAATTGCACTTTTAAAAATAATTATGTAACCAGATTCGGACTACATTTCAGAGACAAACAGCAAATTTCAATTTAATAAAAAATGTATTTGAAGATTTCAGTTACTTTTGATTAACAGTTGGGAGGAAAAAAAAAGAAATTCCTGAAAACATTGAAGTGATTAATTTTCTTATACTTGAAGGGATGATTTACTTTAAAGATGCAAGCTATTTTAATTTTTTTACATTTTTCTACCACAAAATTCCTTAATGTCTTATTTTCAATTTGAAACAACATTTCACTTAAAAATGTGATAGGATCAAAAAAAGAAGGTAAAATAAAAGGATCAAAGGAAACAACTCTGTGAGTTTAGGAGACATGAAACAGAATGGTAGAGTTAAACAGATATTACATGGGCTAGTGTGTTCTGTGGTTGTTTTAATTTTTTTCAGCATTGTTAAAAACTCTAAACTCTCTTTCAATTGACTTGACAGAAAATGCTGGGGAGATTGTTCTAAAAGAACCAAAACCAAAAATCGAACTCAAATAATCAGTCTACACAGTCTTTGCAGTGACTATACTGTAATTCTCTTTCTGTTTTTTATTTTATTACCTAAAAATTTAGGCCTTCATCCATTGGACATCTTAAAACTAAATGAAGCTTAGTAGGATATTTGCTTTAAGAAAGTGTTGAAGTCTAGTGTGCTGTGCCCTTAATCTACACTCAGAACTTTAGGCTCCATTTTGAAGACTTTCAGAAGGAGGGGAGTAAATTATAGTGGTAAACTCAAGTGTAGGCTATGTAATAATCCAGTTGATTGTGTCAAATGTGTTGAGCACCTGGTAGCTCCTGTGAACTATGAGCTATGTTTCTAAAAACAGTCAGTAACTAAAGTTGAGACAGCTTTGTTTAAAAAACAAAATAAATGAAATCAATTAAAATTAGATTATCTTTCATGCTTTTGTGACACAGCCTACCAGGCATAGGCATTAAAAGAGAGATTACTATAATGATTAAATACAGTAAATAACCTACTGAAGGAAACAACTACACGCTCATCTTCTGAGCCTTGCAATTCTGTCATTGTAAGTGTTGATAGTTTATGGCAAAATAGGTGTGGTGTTGGTTAACCAGCAGTGTTTCTATTTATCCACCAAAATACCAAACCCAGAGAGACAATATTTTGTCTGCTTGCATCTCACTTTCTAGCCTGCAAGATTTCTCAGTTAGCTATATGGAAAATGAGAAAGTCTGGTGGTGACACACAGCTGGACTCCATGGCTGTGACAAAAGACAGTTCCGATTCGAAATTCTTTATGCCTGGCTGAAGCTGAAAGAGAATGGTGCTGGATAATGTCTGGTGCCAGATGGCTTTCTGCCTGTTTCAAGTGAGAGCTCAGATGTTAGACCACGTTTTAAAATGATACTTCTGGTTATGATCAGTTTTGGATTCATATGGCAGTGCTCTTTAATGCATCTCAATCGTTATATATTTTATTTCCATGAAAACCTGTTTCACTTTAGTTACAAAATGGTCACATTAAGTGAGGCATCATAGCATTCAAATGCCATTGCTGTCATGGGGTGTTTTAAATTATTTCTCAATTCATAACTTCTAGAATGATGTATCTGCAAAACATCATCCTTTTAAAATGTTTGAATTGGAAAGATCAGAGATAAAGCCTAACTCTTCTCAACGTGATTTAAGCAGTGTGATCCATGAGCACTGGATTCAATTGACTGTGGTGGTGGTCTACCTGGAAGTGATTAGCATATTGCTCATGGTAATGAGGGTAAAGAGGGAAACATGCAACTTCCCCTGTGTTTCCAAAGGGCTGTGGGATTCAGCCAGGCAGTTGCTTGAGTTGTTTATCTGTCTGCCCACCTCTTTTGAAGTACTAAGTCATAGAAGCAACAAGAATTGCACTCTTTTTAGGTTATATTCCCATTTCCCATTGGCCTATTTTTATTTGAATTAAAGATATGATGTCCATAAACACCACATTATACCAAATACTAATTCTCTCATCAGGCTGCTATGTACCTTGCATATCTGTACTGAAAGGTTCATGTAATATTGCCCTGATATTGCTTATGTCACTGCTTAGCATTGGAGATGTCAAGGCAAAATAAACCATATGTTATAGGCTATACTAGAAGCAAATAAAACATATGCTCAGGATAAGGTTTATGATGGAAAAGAGTATTGACTGTGTTCTGAATAAGAATTCTACTTTAGCATTGAACATATCATTTTCCAAGAGACGACAGGTGTTCTCCTGTTAACAATAAATATCAATGAAATTTTTCTTCTACAAATCTGGTGTCTAATTTTATATTATAGCATCTTTACTTCCTAAATGTTAGGCCTATTTAAGTGGATGCTCACAAATGAAAGTAACATTTGTGGTGGTGTGTTCCAAAGTCTTGTGATGATCAGTTTCATTTTTGCTTCTGTAAGAATGAGTGAACTCCATTTTCATGGCTGGTGCTGTCTTCAGCTCATAAATATATTCCTTGATCTGAGATCAACTGGAGTAGAAATTCAACAATATAAAGCTGTAAGATTTGGGTAAAACAGAGATGGCTAAATGAAATAAGTGGTAAAAGGGATCTCCTTTTAGATTTCTCTTTCTTTAAATTCTGTCTGCACTGGTACAAAGAAAAGCATGTGGCAGATCTTTTAAAGATCAGAAAGATGTGGCTATTTTTTTAAAGCAGAAACCATATTCTTCTTTAGCCCCTTATGATACTGACACACAAAGTGGGGAAAACACACACTGAGAAGAGGAAAATTTCTAGAAACAGAAGTAGAACAGGCAAGGGTATGAGAATTGCAGGGACCAAATTCTCCTTAGAGGACAGTCAATACTAATCTAGCACTTTTGATAATGCTGCAGATGGCAAATGAGGCTGAGAAGAAGTATGTGAAAGTGCTGTCCATTCTCTGGAAAGTGTTTTACTCTTTGACAAGGGTCTCAGGCAAAGTGTTACTGGAGCAGAGAAAACACAAAAACTTGTGTACTGAGGCTTACTCATTCAGTGGAATAGGTTTAATTCCTCCCAGCCCTGCTTATGCATTTCATTAAATGAAGAATATTCACATACCCCAGTTCTATAAATGATGGGATAGCTAGGACGTGAGCCATAGGAATATTTTCTGTTGATGACTTTTGGTGTTTTTTGGAGTGCTGGCCCAAGGTGCCTCAGTGTCCCTGTATGATGAATGTCACAGGTGCAGCAGTCACCTAAAAAACTTCCTTTGTGGTAGTTACACAGGATGCTTATGATCTTTACCAGTTCCTGCTATATGAATGTGACACAGCCATGCATTTCTGGACTTGCAGGTCTTGGAGTTCAAATGAGTACAAGTATCTTGTGTCTGTATTGGTAGAAAGGTTGACAGTTATGTCATGGTAAAAGAGAACATTATAGAAGTGTATAAAAGTCTTTGGTCAGTGTTGGTGAATTTGTCTTTGATTGTTCTGAAGCCTCAGCTGGAAATAAAACAGATAAATATACTTGTTGCTTGTAAGCTGCATCCCAAGTGAATCTGAAGAAAAAAGTAGAGATCTGGTGGATGGATGTAGGTAAGGATGTACATTTACTATGAAGATAAAATTAACTTTAATTTATACATAAATAGGTCTATAAATTAGCATTGCTATATACTGTACTTTCTCATATACATCTCAGGCAATCTCAGGCAGCAATTTAAAAAATTGAGGGCTTAATACAAAGAGGAAATCAAGAGATATTGGTTGATTTCTCCTTGTATGCCAACACAGAAGTGTCTCTGTTCATACTGTCTTTTAAATATAAGGGGACACTGTTTGTAATGCACGGAAAAGAAAATTTAAACTCATTGGGTTGTACAATTTTTTCATAAAAAATTGCACAAATTTGTGCCAATTTATTAATGGAAAACTGTACCATACTATTACATTTCTCTAAAAATAGGGGAAAATTACTTTCTAATGTACTAGCTGTCCTAGAAATGCCACATATATTAGCAATAGTTAATACATTTTTGTTATAATGAATACTGTGTTGTGTGTATCCTGTAAAATTTGCCTGCAAAATAACTGCATATCCAGCAAAGAATCCTGCATAGTTTTTCCTGTTCCAAAAAAAGCAAAACGAAAGAAGAAACATCTGTGCTGAGGGACATCCAGGTGGAAAGCAACTCTTGCAAAGGCAAGGATTTCAGCAACATCCATTTAGAAACTGGGAATAGTCTCTGGGAATTTTCATGTGTTTACAGCTGGAAATAAATCTGCTGGAAGGAATCTGGGTTTGCATATGTTTAAACACAACACACATCTTAAATTGTTAAGTTTTCCAAAATCATCTATGCATGATGCATCTGCTATAGAATGTGTTAGTGACTTCTTAAGGGCAGATTTAAATGGAATTCGTTTTAAAATTGAATTCATGCTGGAGGTGCACATAGAGGAAGAAACAGGAGCAAAGAGCATAGCAGCTACTGGAAGTCAAGCTAAGTGGCAGCATGGCTAAAGGAGGTGTAGTCTACTGATTACTTCTTTGCTTTGAAAATCTTATGACCATTATTAGGGCATGAAAGTGCTTCCTTTAATTCAGGAGAATAGGAGCTGTGGAAGAAAACTATTCTATGAATCATAAATATAATTAAAGTGTTTTGCAACCTATTTGAATCCCTAAATATAGGAAGTATTTCTGCACTGCCCTTGTTGGCTTTGTACGGCCATTTAAAAACACCCCACGCTGAGCCCCAAATAACGTGGTAAGGGAAATGTGATGAGACAAAGTGCTTACTGAGCCTTCAGTAAGTGTAGGAAGTGACTAATAGTGTTGATTAAAGCTGGTTCACTTTCCTTGGGCTGAAACAGAAATACCTTTAAAAGGCTGATTAGAAACATTTGGATTTCTTCTCTAGGGAAACTACTGGGAGATTAAAAAATCTAGGAGGTACATGGGGTTTGTATTTTCTTGTGGAATAAGCAAAACCATTTGTGTTTAATATATTGTGACTTCTTTGGACTAGAGAGATCACATTTATAGCTGTTGAGGGATCCACCAGTACCAAATCCTTCCTTGAACCTAAGTGTATGTAACCGTTTTTGACAGACCTATTTTTTAAAAATTTCAATTGTAATTGAAATCATCTACACCTTGCCCAAATGCTTATGCTAGTAAAAAGTGGAGACTCACATGTGTCCTGGTTTGGGGCAAATTTGGGAGGAAAAAAGCCACACTACTGAGATGTGGTGCTCTAAAGAGCTGCCGCAGACAGCATCATCAGCAGACAATGCTGCAGTGCCCATCTTTTAGGTAAAGGCTGCCTGATTTGGACTCACAGGCTAATAAAGGAAAGATTTTCAAAGGTGTTCTTTGCCTTGTGTGAGAAATGAATATGAGATAGCAGGTTGGGTCCAAGATATGTACTCCTATATCAAAGTGAAAGGTGCTGGAAATCCTTCAGGTAGCTTTCACTGAGTGATTATGTTAACACTGTCAATTAGTGGGTAGTTGTGTTATTTCTAGAAAGGCATCATCCTGAAACATCCATTTGTCAATAGGGGTAACAACAACAGGAGCAGTGTATCAGCAAGGTGTGTTTCCAATTCCAGAGGCAGCTTGGTCAGCAGCTGAAAAAGGGTAAAGCCAGGAATGGTAACTACAGGGCAAGGAGTTTGGAGAAATATTGGTCTCAAGGTTTTCTTACTAAGAAAAGTGCTATAGAAGGAGACCAGTTCCACACTGTGAAAGATGTTAAAGTGATTTCACTGAAGGAAGATAATATATCAGCTTGGATTTGATTCCTGTAGTTCATTCATAGCCAAATAACAGCTGAGCAGTGAATGGGCACTAATCATACTTTGAATATACCATGTAATTCTGTAGCAAATTACCAGGTATGTGTTAGCCTGTATTTAACCTATGTGCATGTTCAAGTTCACATCATTCATATGAAAAAATTTCTTTTTCTTCCCCTCTCCCCACCCCATCTCTTCTATATAAAAATACCATGGATTTAGTCTGGATAAATTATGTCAGATACTTTTAATTTAATCCTACATTGGATCTACCCATCACCTGAGCCCTTGGTTTGCATTACTGTGGAAGCAAAAGAGATGAGATGGACTTCCAAAGACTCGTTTAATCTATCTTCCTAAAAAATCAGTACAAAAATCTAATGTGTGTCTATGGCTATTAGGG
>VZTB01009531.1:165139-341261 GCA_013397245.1 Thryothorus ludovicianus | reverse complement strand
AATGAAAAAAATTGAGGGAGATCAAACACTCATAGCACAGAAGTTTTAATGTAAAAATTCTATCACTTTTTCTGAAAGTGTTGCACACTTTGCAGGAATTGGTGTTAAAAAGAAGGACCTTTGTTTTTAGTCCTGGCAGAAGTGATAGGAGCAGACAAGGCAATTTTTAGTCTGAAACAAGTACAATTTCTAAGAGGGGGAACCAAGGGAACCTTGACATGCAACTCAGAGAAGGGAACTATTTTTTTCAGTGCATAAACTAGTTTCACACTTCTGCAAAGAGCAGTCACTTTTCAGGAGGATACTTGAATAACTTTAGTGCATACCATGCTATTCTTTTAGCTCAGTGAAGGGTAGAAGAGATTTTCTGGACATCTTAATAAGACTCAGCTCAATGATGTAAGACATTTGCTGAAAGGTACATCAATTCCAGTCCACTTTAGTAGAAGCAAAACTAGATATAGACTGAGGAGTTAACATAAGTAAAGCAACAGGTCAAAAAATGTAAAGGGGAATGTACATTTACATGGGCATATGAAGTGTGTGTTTTAGTGTCATTTTATGCTGTCTTATATATGGACTTCTGACAAAGAGTGGGGTGCCTGGGGACATGCTTCAGGCCAAGTTCAGATACAGAAAGCCACCCTTGCACTCAGGCGCTTACTCTCTCATTAGATTAATTTTTGTTCCTGGGATGTCTGACTAAACATACAACTGTTAGATGTAAAATTATATTAACCTGCTGTTCACTCTCTCTTTTCTATGTGCTGAAGATCAGTGCTAGTGTTTATTTCTTTTCTCATGTTAAAAAGCTACAGCTTTTAGCTTTTTTCACAGCTAAGTGTGCTGTGAAAGCAGACACATTCCTAAAATTCTTTTCCTCATAAAGCAGTGTTATTCTTATTTTCATACAGTTCAGTGTACAATTGGAGAAAGGACATGAACCGAGAAATTTTTCTCAGGAAGAGAGATGCCTGTGAAGCTATGCTTTTGTTAAAACACTGGAAAAGTCTGTGGAAGGATTAGAGAATTCCAGTTCAGCCAGGAAAAACATTTTTTTTAGACATATTCTTCATACCATGAGTATAGCTTCTCAGTCACTCTCAGTTGGATGATGGTGATTATTTTTCTCAAAGCCAGATGCATATTTGATCTTTATTACAAAGAGCTCTCCTGTGATGGTTAAACAGAGATGGCAGGACTCGATGCTCTGAAAGATGAGGTGCCAGAGAAAGCTCTCTGTGGGGGAGAAAACACCGACAGCTTTCAGGAACCAAAAGTCTCTGACCCAGCCAAACTTCTTTTGAAGGAAAAGATCCCTCCTAGAGTGTTTTAGAGACATCTGTGTCCTCTGCCTGCCAGAACATGGAATTGCAAAGCTAATATTGGAGCCATTGTTTTTCAAAGACTAAGATAGCTTTGGTTAGAATTTGGAAAATACTTTGATTTTGTTTATGTTGAACAATTTTTATGAAGAACAATTTACACCAGGGCTATGATAGCTGGTGAAAAATGCTTAATGCATAAGGATAATTAGGGTATCTCTTTTTTTCTTTCTATGTACATAAACTAGTAGGACACTTAAATCTTTACAGTTGTGTTACTGCAACACAATGAACAAAGAAACAGCTTCCCCAGGAGACACTAGTAACTCTGATGTGGGTAAAATTTGAAATTGAAAGTTGGAAATATGCCTGTAAAACATTTAAAACTTCAGCAGATGAGGAAAGTTTAAGGCAAAAAAGCTGAAACCATTGTCAAAGCAGCAATCACAATTGGGTGGTATCTGTAAAGTGATCTGCTCTCTGACCCCAAAAGAGGAGAAAGTACGCCAGTCACTTCAAGGGGGCTGACAGTGACTGCCAGATGTGATCACTGCACCCTGTACTTGTCACTGATCTCTGTAATTCACCTCAGCTGATCTGCGGCTGGATTTTGAGCTTGACTGACATTTTTCATATGAACCTTGGTTTTACAGAATAGATAGCTTTTCTTGCAAGATCTCTTTTGTAAAAATGACTGTAACCTTCTCTGTTGATTAAATTTTATCTCTAGACAATGATGANTATATATATATATATATATACACACACCTGCATGGACATTTGATTCAATTTTTTAATTGCAGCTGCAAAAGACCTAAATGCTTTAAGTGCTCTAAGTTTTAGTTACATACATTCCAGATAAGAATAACCATCTAGGGATATGGTATAATCAAGCAACTTCAATTAAGAGTCAATCCATTAGAATCAATGATTATGTTCAATAATAAAGATTTCATCATCTTATCAATTATCCTCCAAGGTATAAACAACATAATATATAAAGCTCTTTCTGCTTCCTTGCAGCATGTCCTATGTGTGTATGTATTTAAATGAATCATCCAAGTACTGTATTCTGAATTAATATATGTAAATAGCATCCCTTGAATGCATATTTAATGCAAAAATATGAGATTGTTTCTCAAAATCAGCCCATTGCACTTATTTTTATTGCAATGACTAATAGATAAGTAAACAATTTAACGGATTGCATAGCACTAATAAAACTACTGTGGAAGTATTTTTCTCTTGTGTTGATATAGCTTCTCACTCAAGTGAGTCTGTTTCATAGGTGTTATATTCATGCAGTAAACAAATATGTGGCATACATTTTTTGAATTAACTTTATGTGAATTTGGTATAACTGCCCATTGTTGCAGCCTTTAGGAAATCTCATGGTAACTTACTATTACCAATAAAAATCAGTAATGATGACTTTTTGAAAATTATGCTTAAGTCTGTGCTGTTAAAGCTGTCATAAAAATTCAAAGTGAAATTTTAAAGGTCTGTACTTTGAAACACTCTAGATCTCTCACTAGTCTTAAATGAGCATTTTTTTAAAAACAAATATTAAAAAAGTTTGACTGTTTCAAAATTAATTCTATTCCTGAACTCATATCTATATATAATGGAAGACTAGAGATAAGATAAATTTAAATAAACTGCTAAAAGTTTCTGTATGTATAGAGTGCATATATATACTCCTTTGTTTTGACTTAATTTTTGAGGAAAAAATTACAGGGAAAAGCTCTTGCAAATTCCATCCAAGTCTAAGGACTTGTGCATAAAGCAAGCTACTTAAGTAAATTCTGTGATTTAAAGGAAGAAAGAATAAGCAAACAAAATAAATATATTACTGATATTACTGTAGCCAGATACCTCCCTTATTTTTGTTTTAAAACATTTTTTCTTTACTTCATGGGAAAATATATTGAAAGTGAATTGTCTAGAACATTAACAACTACTAACATTAACATTAACAACGAATATCCGTATATGGAACAAGATGACATTATAAACTTGTTTGAGTGGCCCTGAATGTATGACCTATATTACCTCAAGTGGCAAAGCTGTACCATTGTCTTTATTTGTGTGTAACCTGACAGCATGTTTAGAGCTCTTCTGGTGGTAATGATGCGCAGAGCCATATGAAGATTGGTGTCCCTTCTCAGGGGACTTCTCATGAGACTCAAGTAAATTGATACCAGAAGCATGTGGAGAGGGCAAAGGAAGATAAGTCATGCACATTACTTAAAAAGAGCAGGTCTGCTGATAAAGTGAAGTTTTGTGGGCAAAAAAACTTAACTAGACTTCAACAACCTCAGAATGTTCTGTGAGCACCCTCACTATAGAGACACAATCACAGATGTTCCCGTGCATGCGTTTAGCCACTCAGTACACATGTACAAAATGAAGCAGCTATTTTTGCTGCTTAATGATGTTTTCATGTGGGAAAAGTTATAACCATACTACCTCTACTATAAGGTTGTTAGTGAAATGCGTTGTGTGTCATTAGATTCTGAAACACAAACTTTCTTATTTTGTGAGATGTACAGCAAACATCTGCACAATTTAGACATTTTAAAATGTCTAAAATTGCTGGCTGGAAGCTTTAAATTT
Organism: Thryothorus ludovicianus; assembly: GCA_013397245.1. Classification (NCBI taxonomy): domain Eukaryota; kingdom Metazoa; phylum Chordata; class Aves; order Passeriformes; family Certhiidae; genus Thryothorus; species Thryothorus ludovicianus. The sequence continues at coordinate 337,320 of VZTB01009531.1, read as the reverse complement.
TCATATAGTGTTACTATAAGCAAAATGCAATATTAAGTAACAGATATATTCTGCACTGATTTATGTTCTGTGCAGCCTTGCTGCAATTAATATGCCCAATTCATTTCTGGTGTCATTTCAATAGAGCTAGAATGGTAATGTCAGTGTAGATACACTGGGATGAACTAAATCCAGTAAGATTACATTAAATGCATAAGATTACTGAAATAAATACTCACTTGTGAATTATATCATAATTAAAAAAAAATCAAATCAAGGCTTGATTCTGCAGTTTTTCGTCTTAAAAGAACAGCCAAAGATGTCTAGTGAAGTGAGTGAGGGCAGCAGTGTGGACCCTAATCTTAGGAAAAATAATAGGTTTGTGTTGTTCCCCAGTTTCAGAAATGTTATAGCAATGTATACTTGACAGAGGAGTCAAAAAAAAAATTTACATGGTCCTACTGGCTGCAACAAGACTAAGATTTGACTCTGAAGACACTCATAAATAATATTTATGTGAGTGTTGCATGCCTGCATCTTTAGAATACTTGTTAAAAATAAATGCAGACAAATTGCTACTGGCAATTTAAAGGAGAGAGGATGCCATTCTAGATCTATGTGCTGCATTATGTGGACTTCATAAGTTTGTGTTTAGAATTATAGAATAGCTTGGATTGGAAGGTGCCACTAAAGGACATCTAGTACCCCCCTGAAATAAGCAGGGGCAAGTTCAACTAAAACAGGCTGCTCAGAGCTCTGTCCAACTTGTCCTTGGATGTTCCCATGGATGAGGCATCTGCATTCTCTCTGGGAAACTTGTGCCAGTGTTTTAACACCCTCATTGTAAAAATTTTCTTTCCTATAGCTAGTTTGAATTTACACTCCTTTAGTATGAGGCCATTGACCTTTATCCTGTAGCAACAGGCCCTGCTAAAAAAAATATCCCCATCTTATGAGCTCTCTTTGGGTACTGGAAGATGCTCTAAGGTCTTCCTAGAGCCTTCTCTTTTCCAGACTTATCATGTCTTCACTGGAGAGGTATTCCAGCCTTTGGATGGTCTTTGTGATTTCCGTAGATACTGCTGCATAACCCTGTCTGCTGAGGAGTTTAGTCTGTTTAGATTCAGAGCCTGTTACTAGCTCTACAACTCAGTTGGTTCTCTTTGTTTTCTTACAGCTAGATATTAAACAAACCATCGACACAGTATACAATCCAGCATATTGCAATAATTCCAAAACAGGAAAATCCTTTCTTGTAGTGCGACAACATTCCTCATTTTCGTGTCTGGCTGTAAATGTAACCAACCAGATGGTCCTCCCTGATCTGTATTGTGTGTGAGACATCTCAGTGCTTTTATGTCAGGGCACAAATTCGTTTCATCTAACATTGGAGAAAAGCAGCTCTTTTGCGTGTTTATTTGATGTTTGTGGTTCAGATGGCTGGCAGCATGTACAGTCCAAGAATGGCAGTCCTCCAGATTTAGTATGATGGTGGGGATGACTAGCAGAGAGAGATGATGAGATGAGATGAGATGAGATGAGATGAGATGAGATGAGATGAGATGAGATGAGATGAGATGAGATGAGATGAGATGAGATGAGATGAGATGAGATGAGATGCGATGAGGAGGAAACATGAAAGTTGTGTTGTGATATTTTGTTAAAATGTTATTTTCATCCAGAGCCTTGCTAGAGTTAGGAAAGAAAATAAATGATCTGTCAACTGTTTTGTCAAAATCCTAAGCTAGGAAAAGCCTGCTAAGTGGAAAAGCCTGTATGCCTTGTGACCAAGTGTTCTCCAGTATGGCTATTCCTGGCAAAAATAGAGTGGACTTGAAAGACTTTCAAAGGAGTGTTGAGCAGATTTGCTTTGTCAAAAAATCACATATTAAGACCTCTAAAGCATTCGTACAGGTCAAGTAACTTAATTCAGGCAGAAAAGAAGCATTGTCAACAGAATTAAGCTTATATTTTAGGAAGAAATAACCGAAGAAATAATAAATAGTTAAGATTAATATAACTTTTTAACCACAGGCTTCCAGGTTTATATAAGAGATTGCCATTATCCTTATTTTACAAAAGAGGAGGAAATTGTTATTGGAAAGTATTGTTCTTCCCAATAGCCTATTTGAAATAGAACATAAGTCATTAAATTCATATTACTTGGTTTAAAAATTTAATCTATGTTAAGATCAGAAAACAGATGTTTCCTTCTGTAGTTAGCAATAGATGTTTAAAAAATTGGGTTTGTTTATGTTACTTGGAACACTCTAAGAGCTTAATCCCAAATTCAACTAATTCTAAGAAAGTCAGCTACTGGTCAGAACATCTATCATATCTTGAGCTGGAAGGAAATCACAAAGACCATCCAACTCTTGGCCTTGCACAGGAACACCCCAATAACTGCAAGAAGTCACAGCTTTAAGTGTTTGCCTTGTGAATTCTGCCAGTAAAAAACATACATGCAGTTCACTGAATTACACAAACTTCCTGTGGTAGATCTCTTCACAGTAGATGAATAAGCTTATCTTGGGAGAAGAGAAGACAGTAGATGAATTAGCTTATCTTGGGAGAAGAGAAGAGAAGAGAAGAGAAGAGAAGAGAAGAGAAGAGAAGAGAAGAGAAGAGAAGAGAAGAAAGAATTTGGCTTTAAAACTGGGTTTTGAAACCAATAGATATCTTCCACCCATTTCATATTTGGAGTATGGGTAACATTGCTAATAGCACTTGAGAAAGTGTGTTAATGAAATTTATGCTCATGTCTCTCAAGAAGAATAACAGAAAGCAGAAAGATTTTGTGTGGGCTAGGCTGGAGTAATGAAGGCAAGAGATGAGCCTGAGCAGAACAGAAAACTCCTGAAACCTCTCAAGTCATGATCTTTCTTCCCCACTGTTTTTTAAATGAATAAATGAAAAAAGTCCTATGACTTCATTAGGAATCCAACTGATGTATTTTTCCTGACAAGATGATGCGTTCTTCAGTAGCATCTTTGATGCATATTTGTGCCTAGATTTCTGCTTTTTATGTTCAAAATTGACGATTGTCCTGTTGGCCAGCTGTTCCTTTAGTAAGTAAATGTTCTATAAATAATGAATAGGAAACAACTTCTGGTTTTTTTTCAATATTTTCCCACACAGCCTGAGTTTCTGCTTTTCTACTGCATTCTTCACAAATATCAGTTAATGTCTGCACATTTAATCACTTATCTGTGTCATTTACGTGTAAAAGGGGAATTTGCTACTTAATTCCCTGTTTATTGCAGAGATACTTGAGAAGATTCAAGGCAAATAGCTTAATTCGATTTCAGCATAGAGTTCTTTTAAGTTTGACCAGGATCCTCATGAAGAAGAAAGGAAGGAAGGATACTTTTACTGCTTTCTTAGTAGTCTATCAAAATGACAGATTTTTAATGTGTTTGCTAGCATACAAAGTACACAGTTAAGCACTGTCAAGTTCCAGTCAGTGAATTATCAACTGAGAAGGTAGAAAATAGGGATGGATGCCATTTTTTTAACAATTCAAATTCTTTTTGCCTTGCCTTGAGTCACCTTCAGCTATCTGGCCAGTATGATCCTGAGACACAGACTGAGGCTGTGCCTCCTGCTGCCCTACATCAGCTGGATATCCACACAGTAGTGTGGTTCTACTTCAGTACATCAGCAAGAGTAAAGATTCTGTCAGGATTCTGTTATAAATTTCAGGGTAATAAGGGACTTACATTTGGGAAATTATCTCTTTTCAGTGTCTAGAGACTTTAGGAACATTATTGTGTTTAAGGGTTAATGCCAATTTTAGGAATAAGCCCCACAGTCTGTAGAGCAGAAGATGATAATGAACTATGAACTATCCATGACTACAGTCTGTGCAAGGTTATTTCTGAAGGATGACACTTTTTGTTTTGCATTCCACAATGGGAAGGTGAGAAAAATTTCAATGATTTTAATTTCTAGGGGAAATGCTATAAATGACACATAAAAGTTTAGATCCTCTAATAAAGGGTAAAAATGAAGTTTTGAGAATGTCTTGCAGGAGAGTAGAAGACATTTTTACAGGAGGGATGGAGAGATTTTCACCTAATAAAAGAAATCCCTTTTAGTTTTCACACTCCCTGAGCGTTGTCCAAATTTGCATTGGCATTTCTTTCACAGGCACTAATGTGCCGGTTGAGAGAATATTCTTGGTAATGAATGACATTGAACTGATGACAAAGCAGAAAGTGAGTACTGAAAGGGAAGAAAATAAAAAGGCTAACACAGTTGTTAAGATGAAACACCTGCTGTGAGTGTCATGAAAGGCTGCTGGGGAGCAGGCATCTTCTGAACAAATAATTTCTGAAGAAAGATAAAACATCCTTGTCTGCCAACAAGGCCTCCTTTCCTTCCTCTCCTCAGTCTCTTTTGGATTACTATTTTCATGTCCATGTTTTTTTGACACATTATTAACAGCTTGTAATACAGAAGTTGTGCATAAATGGGTTTTGTTTCAGATTGATACTTAACTAATATTTCTTATTTTTGTGTCTCACTGATTTTCAAGCAAACATATTCTGTCTGAACACATCATATAAAATTCCAGCAAGGCATTTTGTAAATCTCTAAGATGTGTTAAAAGTCTAACCACAGTTTCAAGAGATTACTCCAAATGTCATTGCTGCACTGTCTCACTAATATCACGAAATGTCTCTTCCTAGAAAGAAAATGGCATTTCTGAAGCTTATCTTTAGCAATCCACTGTATCTCAAGTTATAATTTCCCCCTTTTACATGAAATAGGACTCTTTCCTTTCCAAATGCAGAAAAAATTTGACAAAAGACATCTTCTGAAATCTGTCCCCATAAAACTTATCCTTGGCTGGCACTTTAAACCCAGATGCTGCTGTCATTGCTTTTTCCAAGTGGGTGTGATGATACCAGCCTAACAGATCGACCTATGTAGAACAACCATGTACCTCAATATTGAGTATTTCAGACACAGAGTTCCACTAAGGAAGGTGCAGTCTGCTATGGGAAACATTGTCAAAGATCAAGGAGACATGCAATCTCTGGTACTCGGGTTATCAGCAGAGTTATTTGCCTTCTGGTATAAGGTAAAGCATACTTTGGCTCTCACTAGTGATAACTAGTATTTTGCTCACTGTCTTGGGTTGTTGCTAAATTATATCCCCATCTATCTATTTAGCTCAGAAATAAGTTTTGTACATTTAACACTGGATCTGAGAGTGAAGGAGATGCGGTAGAATGTCTTAGGTGATTGTTTTCTAAACATAAAGAGTTTGCAGCTTTCCTTCACACATGGCCTGTCTTGTCTGCAGTTCAGACAGTGAGAGAGAGCTCTCCTTTGCTTTTTGTTAGCTTTTGGCTAGCTGAGACAGAGAAGNGGAGTGCTTTGACTGTTAAATAAACACATTTTTTCCACTTTCCTCCAAGGAAATTTTTTCTGTCCCGACCCAGCTGGGGAGGGCGGGGGCGGGAGGGGGGGTGCGGTTTGGATTCGTTTGCTAGAGGGACTCCATCCAGAGGTTTTTTCCCAAATTTTCCCTAAACCAGGACAATCACGAATGAAGGAGTGAGAAGGAACATTTTGACCGCTCTGTTGTTGATTTGAAGATTATACCCATGGAACTTGGCCTAAGGGCCACTGGAGGTTTACTGAAGTGACTTCACATTGCACTGAGCTATTGTTTTTCCCAAGGATTTGAACTCTGTCAGGCCCTCAGAACACTTTACCTAGGAGTGCTGCTCTCCTTTCAATAAGTTCACCAGCCAGATTGAGTTTATTTTTAGTCATAACCAGGGCAACAGTAGATACCACCTAGGCAGAATATTTGGTATCTTTTTGACTTGATTTATTTTTCCCAGTAAAATTAAGTACAGTAGGAAATATTTTATTAGTAACAATGACATGAAGATTTATATTTTCAAAAGAACTGAAAGAGAATAATTTCCAAACCATTGTGAGCGAACAATAACAAATTGAGCTAATAATAAGAAATGCTGCTTTAATATGGTAGCAAAGGCCTTATATTGTAACAACAGCTGGTCTCCCTGAGGTGTCCCTATTAGGACTAGTACCTAATATCTTCTTCAGTGAGATTAACAGTACCGTCAGAAAACCTGCAGAGAAAACCAAGATGAGGAGTGTGATGGATATGTCTGAGGAACAGGATATCATCCAAAAGGACCTGGACAAGAATTGGTCCTGTGAGGTTCAACAATGCCGAGTACAAAATCCTGTACCTGTATCAGGTGTCAATTCATGCTGAGAGATGAGTGGACTGAGACAAGGCGTGTGGAGAAGGACTTGGAGATACTGGTGGATTAAATACTGATATGAAATGACACTGTGTGCTTGCAAAAGCGTGGGCTGCATCAAAAGAAGAGTGACTGGCTTGTTGAGGGAGGAGATTCTTCCCTTCTCCTCTGGTGAGACCACACCTGGAGTGCTGCATCCCGCTCTGGGGACCTCTCAGTATAAGAAGGACGTGGACCTTTTTGACTGAGTCCAGATAAGGGCCACAAAGATGACTCGAGGGCTGAAGCACTTCTTTGAAGACAGGCTGAGAGAGATGGGTTTGTTCAGCCTGGACAAGAGAAGGCTCCATGGAGAACTTATTGTGACTATTCAGTACTTAGAGGAGTCTTGTAAGAAAGATGGGGACAGGTTTTCACTATAGCTTATTGCAGTAGGACAAGGGATAATGGTTTTAAACCAAAAGAAGATAGATTCAAATTAGCTATAAGGAAGATGAGGATATTTTACAACAAAGGTGGTGAAATATTGATACAAATTTCCCAGTGATGTGGTAGATGCCCCATCCCTGGAAACATTCTGAACTCTGAGCAACCTGTCCTTATTGAAGATGTATCTGATCATTGCAGGGGGTTGGACGAGGTGAATTTTAGAGGTTCCTTTCAACCTAAAGCATTTTATGATTCTACGACTTGATGAAATACCTCTCATGTAAGTAGATCTAGTGATTTAATAGATCTATTCAATTAAAAGATTTGCTTTAATGGCTTACAGTGCTGAACGATTGTAATTTTTTTCAAGAAAGAGAATCTGCACTTTGTTTCAATAATTCTTTTACTATTAGAAGTCCTACACAACATTCTTGACAGAATTTTGTAAAAAGAGTGGATTCACATTCATTGCAGGTGTAATTCCAGCAAAGCTGCATTATGGATTAATTTATTCTAAAAATATTTTCAGCGCATTCAAAGTTGACGATTTTTGACTAGATAATTTCAGAGTTATCATTATTTAATTCCTCTCATTCTTAGCTCCTGAGCTGTAAAAGACTTGTATCCTTGTATCATCCTTATTCGAATCAGATAAGTAAGATGATTTTTCTCTGCTTTCTTGTCCAGTATAATTCACTGAATATTTCATTTTATGAAAATTTTGGTTTTCGCTTGCATCAACTGTGCTATTTTAATCTGCAACCTGAGGTCATTTCAATTACATCTGAAAAATGAGTTAAGGTAACCAAATGTATTGCCTTCTTTTCATAAGTAATAACGATGTAAATTTTGAGTATTATACCCAGTTTTCTGGAAATAAATTGGACAGACCTCTCTCTTTTCTTGAAATACTTATTGCGGGAAAGATACAAATGATTATATAGAAACTTAAAGTAAGTTAAGGACAGAAAATTGCAGTTTAAGAGCACTTTTGTTCCATGCAGCCCAGAGCTTCAGAAGTGACTGTGCACATTTTCAGCAGCCCAAAATGACAAAACAAAGCAGATATTTCAAAGAACATTCTATAATCTAACAAAAAGAGAAATCTTGACTTGGATCGGATACAACCAACCACCCACTTGCAGGAAGAAGAGTTCATTTATCCTCAGTAAAACCCTCTTGTGTTCATGACAGTGACCTAGAAGAATAATTTTTCCTTCCTCTATTTAGGTCTATGTAAAAAAAAAAAAAACTGCCATCCCCTGCTTAGGCCTTGGCAAGTTGGGATTATGGGTTTGATAATCAAGTTTGTTATTTGATGCTTGTCCTAAATTTCAATGATGAAGACAAAACTAAACTCATTTTTGAAAGAAAAATAAATCTTGCACACTTCAAAATAATTCCACCGGCCAATACCTTCCCCTGTCTCCAAAGCCACAGATACGTTTTTCTCTGTTTTCCTCAACCCTGTAGGAAGATTGGAGGAAGAAGCTACCTGTGGAATTGTACAAATTTCTGTATTATGATGACAATCTAGAGAAATAGGCTTCACCCATTACAATATTTAGAAATGTAGCATTTTAAAACTTTATGTTTTGCCATACACGTATTAAAAATTATTGTATCGAATAGATTAATAATTGCAATTAAAGACAATAAGGTGAGCTGGAATGAGACTTTAGGATTTTTCACTCCTGGGAAATCACTTAATCACTGAATCATTGTTTTTAACACTGGTAGCTTCCACATAAGTGTATAGTTTAGTGTCAGTCTCTGGCATATTGGTACTAAAAAATTTATCATGATCCTAAATAGTAAAAAACTTCCTGAAATAAATATGCTAACAAATAGGATTGTACAATCAAACTAAGTATTGTAAGGCTAATTTTTAATCTGCTTTTTTATAATCAAGATAACAGCTCTTCTCTAACCACAGATAGGATTCTAAAATTCACATGATTCATTTGGTTGAAAAGACATCCGGTCTTATTTTCCCTGTGGAATCTCAATGTAAGTGATTACTTTGAATCCAGAAACTAAGAAAATTAAGAGTTAAAAGTTTAGATAGAAGGAATACAAAGTGATTAAGAGCCTAGCAAAAGAATAGAGCCTAGTAAATAAGAGTAGAAACAATGTAGAATCATTTATTAACAAATTACTAATTACTAAGATGGGGACAGTTAAGACTGAGAGAATAGATCATTTACATTATCTGAAGAGGCAGGGTAAGGAGGATAGGGGACATTGTAAACATGAAGAAACCATGACAAAAAGACTGGGTAACCCATGCTGGGTAATGCATGCCTATAGGTGTATGGGGTAATCATATGAGTAGTTAAAACTTTTGTGATTAAATAGAGAGCAAGAGCTCCTGATTTTTGCACATGCATTTGAATAGCTCTTCCCCGTGTGCCTGGTGCTGTAATAAATAAACATAACCTTTCTAACTTTAATTAGTTAGTCTTTGTCTGTGCAGGATCTTTGCGTTGACTTCACCAGCATAGCGTGTGCCTCTTCAGCAGGACCACTGTAACCTTGCTCAAAGCAAATCTGAAAGTGAAATTTTATCATGTCTTAAATTGTCTATGACAACAGGAAAATGATCCTTAATATCAGGATGATTCAGAAGCCTATCTTACTAAATTGACTGCAGAATAAGAGGCAACCTCCACACATGAGTGTCTGCATGTGAACAGCCTTCCTAAGTCTCCAAGGTACTTTTGTAAAACAAAACTGAATATGTTAACACTCCCACACTGTTAGTGTTGATAAATTACTTGGAATGTTTATTCTGAGGAATTTCAGGCTTTTAATGTTAATAGGTAGAAAATCAAAGATGTCACAGTCTAATAACCAAATTCACCAATCAAAACCTGAATTTAATTGCCACAGTTCCAGAGAAAGCTCATTTTGAAGTCTCAATTTAGTTCTGTACTTTGCCTCTACAGGATTATTCTTGACCTATAAAAGTAGGTAAAGAAATTGAGAAGTATAATTCTGTATAATTTCAGTGTTGTGAAACTCTTCAAATAATGGAAGTATAAAAATATCATATGTATGGGACTTAATTTCAACAGGAAACAGAAAGTTTATGAAATGATTTGTGAGTGCTTTTGTTAAAACTAAACTTTCTAAGAATATATTGGTTTTGCTTTATCACCCTCATTCTTGGTTATGGATAATGTTGCTGAAAGAATTAATTACTTGTTCACACAGGCAATTGCTAAAATAGTGGTTTTGCATTTACATCTCTGTTTCCTTGCAGGAGGGCAATTGTAAAATATTTTCCTTCATACCAGCTAAGTTAAGTTTAGAACTAAGAAAATACCCAGTTCAGGAAAATGATTTAAAGCTTATGTTTATTTTTCAGTAGCATACATTTTTCTTAAAAATACTGAATAAAAAGTTAAGGTATTAATTAGAATAGCATATGATCTAATTTCCAGTTGAACAACTTTGTCTTTCACACTTTGAGTTATATCAATTGATCAGAATTTGCTTATGCCACTGTTTGAACCCATCTTGCCAAGGCTTGTGACAACACTTTGTTCTTTAGAGCTTTTAATGTTCAGCTTACAGTTCCTGGGTGACATCCAAAACCATAAAGTGACAGTTGTTTTCCAAGTTATAAATACAGCTTTGAATCCATTAATGACTCCTCTGCTATTTCTTCTGTGACTTCAAGTGTTGTATCACAGAAAGAGCCAGGCAGAGTTCCTTTGCTCCTCGAGAATGTAATATGCTACGGCTCATTTGGAGTAGCATCTCCACAAAGTAAACCTTTATAGCAGGAGCTAAGTGTAGCATCCAGGAGTAGCATCTGGCAGTTTGTGATACAGAGCAAATAGGGTTGGAGATTGTTATTCCCCAGAGCATTTTATGCGAAGGAGATTAGACTATGCAAGAATGACTTAAAGTATCACAGGTTTCATGCTGGAGAAGTCTGGCTTTAAATACTGTATATCTGTAGCCAAGTTAAAATGCTTAACATTCTTTTAATCTCTTCCTCTTGATAAAAGAAGAAGAAATCAGCCAGGAAAATAATTTTACATGTGGTTAAACAGTACACAGTACTACTGGAAACCCTGCAAAAGTGCAAAGGAGACCTAGTCTCTGTAGGCCAGTAATGCTGCATTTCTGTAAGCCTCTTGATCAGGTCTCTGAGTTGTTGACAAACCAGTTCATCTTCTATTTTATGAAAGTAGAACAGATAGAATTAGATAGAAAAGGTGTCTGTGACATGTGGAGCTGGATGACCATGAGTAATCAGAGAAAAGAAGCTCAGAACTATAAAATTAGTCAAAGAAACATGAAATTTCTTTCAAACTTAAATTGATGCCTTGGGGTTTATCTTTTATATTTTTTAGATCCTGTGCTATTTTAGTGAGTAGCTTTAGGTTTCATATTAAATGCTACTGAGTAGCTGTTTTGTTTATCTTCACCGGGTAGATAAACAAAACAGCTCCTTCTCTAGCTCGATACCAAGGACAATTTTCAGGCTCAAGAACGAAAATAGCGGTGAAGTGAGAAGATAAAACCAGGAGGATGGAGCTTCATAACCTGAAGCTATGGTTGGACAATTGGTTCTAATATGCTGATGAACCAGAACTTATAAAAATGTGAGACCTCATGATTGGGTGACCATTTTGTGACCATTTTGGGGCATCTTGGGTGTGGTCCAGCTGGACTCTTGTGCTGTCCAAGTATAATAAATATCTACTTTATCCTCTTGCTCTGTTTAGTCTCTGTTCCAGGTCAGCCTCCAGGAGGCAACAAAATTAACCCTAACAGAAATTTTTTTTTATCCAAGTTTATCTAAAGCATTTCCTTTTCTGAAGGACATTGATGGAAATTCCATAGTAAAGCCACTGAAAAGCAGGGGAAATAAATCAGGCAAATATCTGTTGTTGGTAATAATTCTGTTTTGAGAATGGAAATTCAATAAAATATGATCATTTTATGCTTTGATAAATTAAATAAAATGGCAAGTATTTCATAGTATAAATATATTAGTTATTGTCCAAGTAGTCATTACCATACTGCAGCTAGAAAATAATCTTTTCATCCCTTTGTAATGAGCAAGTAAAAACAATAACTCTCCCAGAAATTTATATTGATACCTCCTGCAGGTAAAATTAACCCAGAGAGCGTTAGTACTTGCTCTTAAATTTTTTGACATTAATAATTTTAACTTCCAAAACGTAGGTAACACTTGCCTGTCTATCTGCCTTTTCTTCCCTGCTGCGAAGGGATATTTGGGTGTGCCTGGGACAGAGTTAATTTTCATTGTAAGACACCGCATGTACCTGTGTTTTAGATTTATGACTAAACCAGCATTCATAGTTACACAGTGTTTTGACTGTTTTAGAGCATCAATGCCTTCCCTGTTTCTCACTCTGTGGCCCAATAGTAGAATTGTGGAAGCCACGGTATTTGGCGGGACCACAGCTGGGACAGGTAATCCCACCTGACCAAAGGAATATTCCAGACCATGCAATGTCATGCTTTGCAACGAAAACTGAGAAACTGAGGGTGTAGTTTTGACCAACTAGTCTTTGCTCAGAGACTAGCTGGGCATCAGGCTGTTTGATGAGAAATTGCTTTTACAGGACTTTTGTTTTGGATTTTTTTCCCCCTCTCCTTCACTTATTAAACTCTCTTTAACTGGAACCACAAGTTTTTTCTCTTTTCTTCATCATATTCAGTTCCTTGTCCCACAATAAGGAGGGGGAGTAAGTGAGTAGCTGTGTTGAATAATAGTATTTACTCTCAGTTAAAAAAATCCCAAAAATTATTGCCTGAAAAAATAACTAACTTTCTTAAAATAATAACATGATTTTGTGGGTATTGTATTTCACTCACAGTGTGGTGTCTGACACAGGCAATGGTACAGTATATTAACAGCTTATGGAAACTGATTATTTGCAGCATCTGAGTGAACCGTGCAAGACACTCAAGGGTAACTTAGAAGGCTGGACTTTTTGTTGAAGACTACGTGTTGATATAACATAAGGCTGAAAATAAGGACTTTGATTTGGTATTCAAGGATCTTACAGCCTGCTGATGCTGACATTTCTTCTCATAAAGTATAGGACTGAAAGAAGCCTTCTAGGTCTGTGTCACACTGGGCTAGGTGGAAAAACAGGCAGAATACCCCACCAGTACTTGTTTGTGCTTTCAGACCTGGTCTATCTGAGTTGCTGTTATTATTAAAATTGAGTATATTTTATTACTTTATAGTAATAGAAATTCTCTCTCTCATTAGGCTTGTTGTGAAAAAAAGATTCAAAATGCCTTTGATTTTGAATGACTGCGATTTGCTACCTTGCACTGTAGAGTGTTTGAATTTAACTTATCTAGTATCATGGCAAGAAACAAAGGAATGATTCATAGTGTTGCAGAGATTGTGTTTTCAAAAGGGAAAAAGAAGCTTAAATTATTAATACATCTGTCAGATACCTTGACAATACTTTATCTCTTGTAACTCTTAAATAAAACAACCATTTTCTTGCATTGAACAATTTCTCTACTTTGTACCAGTAAACAAGCAACGTTTCGTGAGATATAAGAATTTTTAAAAGATTGGAGTTTACTTGCCTCAAGGATATTGACAAAAACAGTCTTTGTTATTTTTTTGAAGATAAATATCGGTAAAAGCAAAATTGTAATCTTCCACAGCAACCAAACTGTTCGAGAATTGTTTCACTGTGTGCTGTTCAGTACCAAGCTAAGCTTTGCATCTTACAAAAATAGTATCTTTGGAGAAATAAATCTCATGCAGCATTATTGTGGTAATTGTCTTAATATGTCATTTCACTTCAAACAGGTAAAAACCTATCAAATAGGGCTGGGTTTTTTTTTCATTGCAAAGAACAGAGTTACAAAAGTATTTGGATGCCAAAAAATGCACCAAGAATCAAAATCCATGGATTTTTTCCAAAACGGGTGGTTTTATCACCTAGCTCAGTGAAGCTAGTTCTGGTTTCATAACTGCATTTGTTAAATATGATGGTGAAAGTACACCAGCAGCACTTTATTTTGCCTTCAGTGATCTCTTTGGTTGCTGTCAGAGCCTGCTGTTTTGCTACCAGCAGGATCACAATCTCACTGTGATTTTGGATCTGGTCTGTGGTTTGCTTTCTTCTTTAAGAATAATAAGCAGCAGTAAATGCTAAAATCTACTCAGGGTCTCTGAACTGTTTAGGAAGCATGGTTGAAACAGATTGACAAAGGAGAAAATTGTCAGTCCAGACTGCTTAAACAGGTACAGTAATTCTGTATAGACAGTGTGAACAGCTGCAGTTAGAATGAGTGAAAAAGTTCTAAAAGCACTAGGCATTACTCAAGGCAGTAAGAAACTCCTGAATTAGAAACATGGAAATTGCACAAACCACTTGTGTGATTTTTGTAATGGTGGCACTACTTTAAAATGTCTTTTGCTTATATCTCCAAAATGACCATTTATTATTAAGTTTATTCATTCAATTAAAACAAAGCATCTCTGCTTAAATATAGATGCAACAAGTGCATAGTTTTTTACTCCACTTTTTTCAGAGTAAAACCCACGAAGAGAGGAAACATTGTAAGAAAATTTATGTTTAAGTTAATGGAAAAAATACATTACCTTAAATACACTGTACTTCCTTCAGAGATTTGTCTTGGACAGTCGATGATAAGAAAAAGCCTGACAAGTAAACTGAAAAACTAATTGTTTTTCAGTTTTTTCTTCATCTTTTATATAACCAGCTCATTATACAACAAGGGTTTTTTTGCAAAGTTACTTCATGTTAAATCACTATAAACTTTTGTTTGCTGGCACTTTAGTTAAAAGCCAAGGGCAATTTAACAGCTTTCTTTATTGAATAATTTAGAAGACCCAAAAAGTATTATTTTATGTTGAAAGAAGTATTATCTTCATCCCCCAGTGAGAGCTGTCATTTGGATTTCAGCACATATTTTCTGGTATGGATTTCCTTGTGGGTTTTCTTGATTACTGAGTTGAAAGAAATGTTAGAAGTGTAATTCAAACTGAAACACGGAAAATACTCAATGTTCTAGGACAATATTTTGTTGTCTTAATTTTTTTTTCTTAATTTTATTTTTTTTTGACAAAAATCAAGAAAAATGAGCAAAACATGTTCGTGATACTGAGGTTTTTTGATAAAATAAGTTATTTGAACCAGAAGCTTCCATTCAAGGTCTCTGTTACTTCTGTAAATTAGACAAACAACTTTGCCTTTGAATAGTGGTTTTCAGTTACTTTTCCTTCATGCTATTTAACAAAAAAACGAGTTGTGGGTCATCATGTTTTTGTTTGACTTTTGTGTGACTGCTTTCAGGCCAAGGAATGGACCCTTGGGCAGCATAATTTGGACAGTATCTGTGGGAAGAAGGCAGCAGTAAAGATGCTCTTTTGAAAATCAGAAAGTATATTAATTTAGTTGTTGCTTCACCTCAGTTGTTTTACTTCCTTGCTCCTTGACTTGGTTGTGAAATCTGGAAAAGAAGATAGGAAGGAAAAGTCAAGTACTTACGAAAATTATTGCCTGTTAATAGTACAGCCTAAATAATGCATAGGAATGGCTGACAAACTTATAAACATGGAGGATTAAAGTGAGAAATAAAAACATCAGTGGCAGCAGCTTACCACAAACTTTGAAATGTCTAATAAACTGCTATCAAATCAGAAAGTCAAAGCAATTTCCTGTGCACAAAAATGATCTGTGAAAGTGAAGAGAGTTAGTGTGGGTTTTTCAGAGATAAGAAACAAACCAAAACAGAGGAAAAGAAAATAGTTCCTTTGAAAAAGAGGAAGACTAGCCAGCTTTGAAGAGGAAGATATATGAGAAACACCCTTTACCTTCACCTCTCATCTGTCCTTATACCTCTACCATAACCAAACTGGTGGATGTTTGCAATACAGGTCCTGCATATAAGTAATTACATTTTTCAAAAGCTGTTGGAGTTGTGTGATTCATGTTTGCAGTGATGTCTTGCCTAGCTTTTCTGAGGGCTGTGCAGCAGAGTCAACCAGAAAGCTGAGGCAAAGCCTCTTGAAATCAAATGGAGTTTTTGTGTTGCCTTTAGAGTTACTATCTAGATAAGCTCCTGGGGTGGAAAATCCAATACAGACTTTAAGAGGTTTGGCTGTAAAATAGATTGCCTAATTTGCCTAAACATCTTTGTGGCTAATTCAATGTCCTTGCTTCAGTCATGGAAGGCTTTGACTTTGACTGATCTTGGAGGTTTTCCTTGAGCCACACTCACAATGCACAACTGCCTGACTGCTGTGCAGCCTGCATGAAGGAGAACTCTACTTTTATCAGTTGAAAACAATTCAGAAAAAGATAATGGAAAAGATTGCCAGTCACAGAGTGGTTGAGATTGGGCGTGGCCTCTGGAGGTTATCCTGATACAAGATGTCCCTGCTCTAGCAGGGCCTCCTGGACTTTGCTGCCAGGGAAAATGCCCAGGTGGCATTTGAACATCCCCAAGGACCCAGACTCCACAACATGTCTAGGTGACCTGTGCCAGTTCTTGCTCACCTGCTTGGTGTAAAAGTGTCACATCTTTTCCATGGAGAAGAACTGCTGCGAGTGATTGTGCGTGACATTGTAAGCATTGTAATGTGAAGACTTATCCATGACAAAATACCAGCTGTTTACTGAGAAAAAGTCTTAGGTATTAGTATTGCTGAGAAAGAACATCTGCTTTTGATAGAGTGAGTACTGAAAAACCCAGTTTGATTCTCCTCAGTGACAGTAACTGAACAGGTGCTGCAGCTGCGGATGTGCCTCTGTTGTGGGGTTTTTATTGCATTGTCTTTTATACCATGTGTTTTTTATCATGTTGTGGGTAAGCTGAATGACCAGTGAGTGTCCTTGCATTTGAAAGAATCACTATGAGTGAAAAAATAAACAATGCACATACTCTGCCTGGAAGTTAATATCTGTGTAAAAGCAAAGACATGAATCAAAACACATTTTTTAGCAAAATTACTTGCTACTAAAAATGGTAGATAGATGACAGTAAAGACCAGCAAAAACCAGATTATTTTTCCTCAGAATGTTCAGGATTTAATGAGAGAGGGCAAAAAGGATTCATGCTTAGGGAAGGGTTTAATGCTGCCATTTCTGGTAGGATTAAAATAGGTGCTGCAAATCTACTAATTTTCTGTGGTATAGTATCAAATGCAAGTGCAAGTATTTAAAAGGAACAGGATTCTCAGGCTCGTGTAGGCCCTGGTCTCCCTGATTCCTGGGTATTTGGGGATAAATGATAGCCTAATTGTTTTTAAAGATTATCAGAGCATAAAATAATGAAGAATTTTAAAGCAAATGATGAGAAATATTTTGCTGGATTCGAATGCATTAAATTGGAATTCCATCATGAGGAAATTAAAAAAAAATTCTATTGTTCTCATATTGTTGAATAGAAATTACTTTTTTATAAGATTCTTAGCTAAAGGCTGACTCTAATCTTAAAATGTCTATTTTTAATAAATAGGTTACGGTAGTAGGTAATAGCATTTTTTTTTAAAGTATTTAATAAAGACTATCAACTACTTATAGCTTTCAGTAAGAGACTGTTTTGAATCAAGGAACTATAATTACAAAAGAAGCCATTGAATCATCTTCATACAAAAGGAGACTCTGGAAGCTACTGTGGTCATGTTTTATGACCCTAATCTTTCAATTACATCTACATGGACTGGGGTCTAGGCCTACCAGATTAGATTCTTAATGTGTGCAGTTCTATCTGCAGTCATTTTTATCCCCCAAAAAGCTGATTTTCATTTGAAGAAAGATAATTGACAGCTAGATATGTGTGAAGAGAGCTTTGTTTGCAGGGAAGTACAATTCATGGTTCACCTCACATACTAGAAGAGATATTGAATGAAATTCTCAGTATGCATAAAGTTGAGAGCCATGTAGGAACCACATGAGTGTGTGGAATTTGAATAGCCTGTGGTGGTTTGGTTCTTATATACATGTTTTTGGGGCAGGCTAGTGGCAGATGCTGAGATAACCAACCTCCCACTGTAGCTTATCTTTATGCTTAAATTGTGGAAGAAATCCCTTATGAATAATTGCCTTTACACACTTACTGTACATCTTTATTATCTTTAGAACAGAGAAAAAAGGACTTCCACACTGAATTCTCTCTGAAAAAGACTCTCCCTGCTTTTATTCCCTGCACTGGTAATTTGGGATCTCTCCAAGTTGACCACACCTATTTGTGCAACTTTCCTTCTGCCCTTGTCTTACACTTTTCAATGCTGATTTCTCCTACTGGATGTCATTCATGAAATGGCAAGACTATGGTTCTGAGCTGACTCACAGCCACAAGGACTTGGCTGTGGCACAACAATAGATGTATCCTCAGCGTTTGAAAGCATTCAAAAGTTTGTCTGACCTGATTTCAGATGGGGTAGCGTTCATTTTCTCCTCAGCAGCTGGTACAGAGCTGTGTTTTGGGTCTGGTATGAGAATAAGGTTAAAAATATACAGATGATTTGGTTGGGGCTCAGTGGAGCCCTAGTTCTTGTCCTAGCCCTAACCCTAGCCCTAACCCTAGCCCTAACCCTAGCACTAACCCTAACCTTAGCCCCAGCCCTAGCCCTAGCCCTAGCCCTAGCCCTAGCCCTAGCCCTAGCCCTAGCCCTAGCCCTAGCCCCAGCCCTAGCCCTAGCCCTAGCCCTAGCCCCAGCCCTAGCCCTAGCCCTAGCCCCAGCCCTAGCCCTAGCCCTAGCCCTAGCCCTAGCCCTAGCCCTAGCCCTAGCCCTAGCCCTAGCCCCAGCCCTAGCCCTTGCCCTTACCTTAAGTCAAGGACTTTCTGGGGTCTCAGGTTCTGCTGTGAAGAGCTGCACAAGAAGCTGGAGGTGAGCAAGGTGACTTGAAGTGGCCAAGGGATATTCAGTACCACAGATTGTCATGTTCAGTATATAAGGTGGAGGGAATTGGCTGGGAGGGTCCAATTGCTGCTGTGGGACAGATTGGGCATTGGTCAGTGGTAGTGAGCAAAGATATTTTCAGATTATATTGTGGGGGGAATACTTTCATATCTCCTGACATTTCCCACAGAGTACAAACTGCAATGGCACAGAGGCAACGAGGGCAGTGCTTTCACATGTGTCCCCCTCAGGAGATCAGTCCCTTCTTTTCATATTCCTAAAGAAACATCTGAAATAAATGCCAAATCTTGTTGATTGCTCCTTTATGCAGAGATGGCCTGCCTCAGGCAATTCAAACCATCCTGACAAGGCCTCCATCTGTATCCTTGAAATGTCTAGTTGCTTCCTACAAACAAAGTGAGGACAAATCTTTCTCAAAGTGAAACCATACTAATGATAATATGTAATAACTGTATTTTTCCATAAACATAAAAGAATGGACATTTTCTTTTATCTAATGATGCAATTTGAGCCATTCCAGCAACTTTATGATTTCATTGGCATTTAGTTTCCAAGAGAACATGGAAATGTTAAATATTTATATAGGTAAATCCACTGTTAATGTAGTTCTCATTCAAACATTGCATATTGTATGATATTTAAAAAGTATATACTCAAAACCACAAAGAACTGAAGAGCAGAATACAGTTTAAAAATATTTTTTTCACATTTTTAATGTGATTCTTTCCTTAACCGACTGCAATGAACAATTTACTTTGTCTGTATGCTAACAAAACCCAGTCTGGTTTACTGCTGAGGTCAAGTTGCATTTCTTGCCTCAGAACCTTAAGCACATGCAAGTCTGTCCAAATGTCTAAAACTTAAAATGTGCTAAATTTTCATGAAGATAAAAAAAAAGCTTTTGGTATACCATTCACACAATGTCTGTTGCCTGCCTGAAACATTTCTGAGCTAGAAGCTTCTATTCATGGCTCTGTATTTGCACAGCTATTGTTCAATTCTTGCAAGGTAACATGAAATGTAATTATTGCTCTCCTCTTCACAAAAGAAAGAAAAAACATAACCAAATAAACCCCTCAAAACAAGGGGAGAAATGTAGTTTGTGTCAAACAGGAAAGGGATTTATTAACTTCCCACAGTTTAAATTTCTGAGTCATTTAAGCTTCTGGTTCAGAATACCTCATCACTTTTAAGAAATTTGAGAAAATATATTTTCCATACTAAAAATGCCTTTCTGGGGAAAAAGGCATCATTCTCTGTGTCTCTAGCCTCCCTGGGAGTAAGAAAGCATTTAGTGTGAGTTATTACAACTCTACATCAGAAAATGGCTCCCCAGCTGCAGTCTTAGGCGAGAGATTCTTCTTCTTAAAATGAAATAATTTGGGATTCATGAACTACTTCAACGCTATCATACTGGCCACAGAGCAACCCAAGCTTCTTTTTTCCTACTCTATCTAATTCTCACAATGGTCAAAACTCCATGAGAGGATGCCTGTGTGTGTAGGCAGCTCTGAAGAAGAGCCATACTGCCAGGTTAAGGACATGTCCCTGGCTGCAGAAGACATTAAACATTCACTGTTTAAAACTAGCCTGGTAATCCTAAAGGGAAAATGTTAGCTCAGAATGTCTGCTGTAGACAGGATTTCACCATAGATAGTTTTGCTTATGCATCTTATGTTGCAGGTGTGACTCCTGTCAAGGTACCAAGTGTTAATGAGCACTTTCTTTTTGACAGAATTTCAGAATCTAATTAAAAACACTTATCAACACACAGGTGTCTTTTAGGCAGTCTAAGCAGTCCGCCCTGTTTAATAATTTTGGGGCTGGATTCAAGAGTAGGGTTTTTTGGTTTTTTTGATCTTCAGGGCATGTTTCAGCTATTTTTATCTTCAGTTTGCCAGCAGGTGTCTTATCACTGCTTTTAGCAGGCAACCCTGTGTGACAAGATGGAGAAAGAGGGAGATTTGTGATTTTGGGAAGGCAGGGGGGAAACTGGCTATAGGAAAGAGATACTCGACACACTGAGACAGACTTACTGTAAAAAATAGATTCCCAAATTCTTGTTTGGACTGCTGCTATCTAAGGCCACGGCACATATTCTGCAGCTTGAGTATTTTGTAGTAAGGATGGCTTTCAATCATTTACTTTGCAGTTAAAGATACATGATGGGTCACAGGAGTAGTGAAGTCTGACAGGAGTCTTTTTTTCAAAAGTAAAAAAGAATCAATGCACCATATAATACACTGACATTAGTCTAGATAGAATGCAAATACCTCTCCAGAGAAATACCTTTGTTTATAGCAGGATCTGATTTTGGCTTCCACAGAATATAAAGCTGGTGTGGATTGCATGTGTTTTGCACACCCAATAAATGTCAAGGCACTAGGTATTGTACTGCTTTGTAGCCGCTTGTAGCCACTTATCAATTTATTAATTTTCAGACCACCCTGCACTGCAAATGTTCCTGAGCTTTTTCATCCATATGATGGGAAAAAATCCTTACTAACCCACTGTACCTCACAGTGTGCTTCAGTTTATTCATTAATGTTTGGAAACACCACTGAGACCATTTAATATGTGCAACAGAAGGAAAAAGTCTTAATTATTACTAGATGGCTACAGGTTTAATTATCCTCACTCTACTACCTGAGAGGTCTAGAGTTAAACTTATGAGGCTCCAATAATTGGACTGGGGTTATGCCATTTATAGCTCAGTATGGTATAATTTTTCATGCAACAATCTTCACTTTCTCCACTTTCAAATTTAAATCTAGCTTTCTTTAATTTAAATTTTGCTGAAAAGAGCCATATTGCCACAAGCATAAATTATGGTAGATGAACATTAATGATGTCTGTTCACAGCTGTTCTTAGCTAAAGTAATTACCACTCACTCCCTATGATCAATATTTTAAATGCCTGAACTATTCAATTAGGAGCACAAACCACTTCCTTCTGTTATCACTATTAAAATCAAGTCTTAACTGACATACCTGTAATATTCATGTTATAGAAAAATCTGTTAGAGGCTGTTGATTTATTAAGCAAATTGGTTTGTGTTTGATGAGAGATCTGAATATGTGTAGCATTGCAAATGCACTTAAAAATCCATTGAAATTAATGCTACATTAATTACTGATTCCATGAACACTCTAGCATATGCTGGTATTAATTGCATCCATTATCACAAAATAAACATCTCTTTATAAAAACAAATGATGTTTCATCTTAATATTCTTGATTTTGATATCTTCATTCACAGCTGTTGCTACTTATGTTTTAATGTTTTTTCTATAAAGAGCCACCTGTTAATTATAAGAGATATTTTAGATATTTTTATCCTTTGCAGAAAAAAATCTAAAGCAAAAATATAACTGAATCTTAACCCTCTGAATTTTTAATAAAATTTTATTAAGTTTTTTGTAAGAATTTGCCCACTTAAAAACACGGATACTTTACTCCTTTTATTTGTATAATAAATAAATAAATAATAAAGTGCAGTACACACTTCCTAATATTTTTATTACAATATTAACCTTTGTGTTCAATAAACTGTTTAGATCGCTACTAAGAGAAACGTTTGCTTTAAGATTGTTGTTTCTGTTCTGTGCACAAGAATATCCTTGATAGGAAACTCCAAAAACTTGTTTCAAATAGGCTAAATAAAAATCTGAGAAAATAATTTTGGATTAGTTTTTGCTTTCACCTAATGAGCAATTGCTGCCTGCCCTGTTAATCTGCCATTTCTTAGCCAGACATTTTCATGGTGAAAACCTTCAATCAGAGAGAACAGCCTGGCTTTTAAAGTGCCAGTTTCTTTTGAAAAGTGTCTCATTATAAATCACACTATAAGGTTATATTGATTTTGTTTCAGATTTATTGTCTTGCAGTTTAGATTTTCTCAATTACAAGCAGAAAGTTTCTGCTGGGGGAGAGGGTGATTCTTTTTTAATGTTCATCTTTGCAAACTGAAACTGAGTTGTACAATTTTTGTTTTCTTTCTGCCCGGACTTTTATCTCTCTGCACCAAACCTGGTCGGGAGTGCCTGTATTGTCATTAACTCCTCTGTACAAACATTTTAATTAATTGTATCTGAGGGCAGGATTCCTGGCAATGAGAATGTAATTACCAATTACTGTAGTGCAGTAAGAGAGACTATCTCCTTGTCATTTGGCCATTACCTAGGGTGAGATTTCAGCATTAGTTGTAGTAAAGACCTTGGAATTAAGGCAGAGAGAAATATTTCATGTGATGTTCAATGGTGCTTTATTTTTAGCTGTTTCTCAGTGTGGCACCCACAGGCCTGATCTAAATGTCTAAATGATACAGTTTATGGGCTAAGTTAGGCCCTTCAGATGGGATTCATAGAAGTTTACAATTTTGGATGAGCCACCCATGACAGGTATTTTGAAATGTGAAGTACCAGCTTAGATCTATGATTAAACTTCATGGCCTTCATCTGTGATGGGGATAAAAGCTCAAAAGGAGATCAAGACTTTCTTTCTGGGTAGGAATACAATTAGAGTCAGCTCTCACTGGATTTTGGAAGCAGGATGACCTACTCTTTCTGTACTATTTCCTATGACATTGAAGAAAGACAATGTATTCCTTGTATATTATATGTATTCCTTGCAGTAATTGTAATGTCTAGATCTTTATATTGGCAGGATTTGGTCTTTTTTTGTTTGTTTTGGGGATAGAGTCTTTTACTTCACAAATTAAGTACAATAAAATCAATTGGCAAAAAAGATCATTAAAATTTATTGACATTACTAAAAAAAAGAAAATCATGGCTATTATAATATAATCTAGTTTTCCTACCACCCTCAATCACACATACAACCATTTTTCGCTATTTCACTTCTCAGAAAAATGCTGCCATTGTCTTCTTCCATTCTCTTAATTCTCTCTTAACATCTAAAGTATATTCCACATACTCTCAAGATCTCTAACTTATTGTGACAAGCACCTATATTGCTCATTATTTTTTGTTCAATAGCATAGCAATTACAGCAGTCATTCAGGTATTCAGTTTCAAAACTTCATCAGAAAGGTTAAAAAATAATTTCTAATCTCCAGAAAAATGTGGTGGTCAGACATTTTCTGTATGTAGGTCTCAGTGTGCTTTTCATGTTAAGGAAGGGCCATTTAAAAGGTCTAAGGGCCATGAATCTGTTACAGACTTTCATGGAAAGTCACTGGACAGAGAAGAGTGATTGACTCTAACTCTTGATCCCAGGACAGCTTTATGCACCTTATGTTAAGCAATGATTGGTGTTATGACTGAAATATGTTTTGGTTCTATGATGAAGGCCAAGGACTTTATTCTCTTGAGTGCCTGGATTCCTGTGAAGGGAATTGTGGCTTCTACTAAGCTCTTTTTCTAGTCCAGCGACTCTTGCACTCCTTGTAAAGTACTATCTCTTCCTGGAGAGATCTGGAGCAACCTCTGTCTCACATGAGCCTCTGTCTGTGTATGGGGTGTATATTGTAAGAGGGGGAAGATTGGAGTCTGAGTCTCCTCTCATGATGATATTCAGTGCTTTCCTGACTATGTGCCACAATATTATTTTAATGAAGATCCCAAGCCAGGTTGTTCAGGGAACATGGACATTTTTGGGATTTCATGGCAGATAAGGACTGAAAGAGGAAGGAAACTGGTTAGCAGAATCAAAAACCTTCCATCGAAAGATGGTATTCCTAAGAATTTTTCCATTTAAGGTGTTAAGCAAGGGTTATACAACTTGCATATTTTAATGAGTTAGATATCTTTGTAATTTCAATTACTTATGTTCTTTTAGGGGTTTAGATCTTTTTCAGAAAGATATCCCTTGGACTTTGCACAAGAGAATCTTACTAGGAGAACACCATTTGTTAAAGTTACTTTTCAGGTTTAAAATATATGTCTGTTTTAATGAGACTTTTTGACATCAGTTTTAGTTTGTTGCCTGGGAGAATGGTTCTGATCTCTCCCTTTTCATCACAGCTCCCTCATTTAATGCTATTTTTAATTTCCTTTAAAATAATACTACCCAAACTGTAGTGTTTATTGCAACACCTTTTTTTTTCATCATGACTTAAGGTCTTTGAGTTATGCTCTCTTTGTGGAGAACATAGCTAAAGGAGTACAGCTTATTTGTCATATAGATGCTCATCTGATTGCAATTTGAACATCCTTGCCAGTAACTCAGAGAAAAAAAAAATCTGTGTTTCATTGACATATTTTGTTTAACTACTATTTTTATATATGAAAAAATAGGACAAAATTCAGGATTGATTTGGTGAAATTGTTGCTATCTATTAATACCTAAAGATTATAAATGGAACACTGTTAACATCTTAGCTTAGTTCAGTTAATCATCACATGAAAAAAAGTTACTCTTGAAAAGGCAACACCAGCTTTGTAGAAAAGCAATGAAAGTATCATTATTGGAGACATTTAAAATTGAGCTAGACAAAAATTTCAAAATATGTCCTGAGATAAATTATGCATTAGTAGATAGATGTACTGGATGAAATAATGTCTTTTTCTTTGATGTGTGAGATTCTGTGCTTCAAGTCTTTTCTGTACCAAGCTGACTAATTTAATCAGCCACTATTATTATTATTATTATATGCTACTGCATGTATCAAATACAGATTTTTAATGTAGGTCTGATAAGTCCTTCTGCAACATTTTTAAATACAAATTGGTTGCTGTGAGAGCCACTAAGTGTATGTTCACAGTAGGAAGAGACATCTAAGTGAGATGTTAAGTAATTAATCCAAAATTAGAAGCCTCGAAAAGTGCAGATATTTTTGGTGTCTGTCAACATGTTTTAGTGTAATGGAAGAACATATAAATTTAATCATATAAATTTAATCAGTTTAATCAGTTACAGTTACAGCATCATCAGTATGATGTTGCTTTCTAACAATTTTAATGTCTAACTTTATACATCCAAGTTGTTAAATATAAATTAAGAGGTGAGTAGCCTCTTCTAGTGAAACCAGATTTTATTTATAACAGAACGACCTTTGAATTATTGTACTTCTGGTTTTTATTCATCTGTTGCCATTTTATGGAGAATATTGTATTTAAACATGGTATTTCTTGAATTGCTGTCATAATTTGGGTCCCGACATCACCAATCCATACCAGAGCTACCTTTAGGAAATCAGAGCTTAACCTGAATGTCTATTTGCCAGATCTGAGATCATATTATGTCCTATTCTGTTCAGGTTTGGAAAGTGAAAAAAATTGGTGGCCGAAGACATTACCCAGGACAGCTGAAAGCATTAATAATAGCTGTCAAATAGAGATTATATATGAATAGAATCTGATCTTCTGATTAGCCATTCAATGCCCAAAGTTGTGTTCATTTATTTCTAGATTTAATATACATAGCGTTATATATATACATATATAATATACATATAAACACACATATATATTATATAATATCATAGCTCTCTATATACACACACATATGTATGTAACAGATATATTTTAAAAACTATTGTTTAGATTCAGGTACTGACAATGTTGATGGTGGTTTGACACTTCCTTTTAAGAATTTTTACTTTTCTTTTGCCATATTTCTGCTGTAGTCATGTGCAGTACTGCCTTTGTGTTTGGCTAAAAATTAAAAGTCATTTAATCTTAACTCTACAAAACAAGTGAAAGAAAGAACTTTGCTTTCAGTGTTTTTCCACTTCCAATTGCTCCAGATGTGTTTTTCCCTTTGATTTTTGTAGATGAAACCTTATTCCTGGACAGGAGAACATATTCATATTTCATTCTCCTGTAATATCCAAGTTTTCCTGGAGATGACCAAATATTTTTCATTATATTTACTTTAAAGTCACTTTCAATTATGCTGCAACATGATGTTATATATACACAACTCTGAGCACTTTTGAAGGAATAGTGTGACATTTTTTAAATTTATACCTCTCTGAACTGATTATGAGCCAAAGTTTTATATAATCAGCATTCAATTGAACATATAAGTAACAGTAATATACACACATCTTCTCTCAGGGCTTGGACTTCTTGCAATGCAGCTGTCAATAGATGAGGTGGTGACTGGGACTGTCAACACTATAGTTTGCAGAATAAAGGGCCATTAGCAGCATCTATTTTGTATTGCTCCCATTCATTCCTGAAGAGAGGGAGCAGGGGCAGAAAGACAGCCTGATATCAGCCAACGAGTCAGATGTGAGTTTGAGTTTGTTCACTGGAGATTGTGCACACCCCAGTGAATCCTGATACATTTCTGGGCTCATGCTGTGTGACAGTGTGAAAGCACTTGTGGCTGTACCTCATAACAGCAGCTGAAGGTATCTTAAACATCCAGAATGGATGGTGGAGTGATTAATAAACATGCAGCATTTGTTATTGATTTGTCTATTGCATCTTAAAAGATACCTTTGTGACACTTGCTTGAAGTTCAGTTAACTCATAATATATGTCTTTCCAAGATTTAAGCACAATTCAGTGTATTATTGAAGATAATTTTTGCATAAAGTGTTAAATTGTTTCCTTTTTGCATTTTCTCTTGTTTTCACAGGTACAAGGGGTTATCTCACACTGTTTATGTTACTCTAAAAACTCCCCTTGTTCACCTTCTGTTAGATAGTTTCATCTGAGTAATTTTAGAATTTAAAACTTATTTCCAAATGTGTATTTGATTCAATCATATAAAACTCTCACTAATATTTTTGTGAAGTTGAAATACTTAGTATTTTTTTATTCAGGAAAAGACAAAGAAGGAGGTAATGTCTATTATACAAGCAGGTACAGCTGTAAAAAGGGCCCTTCTTCCACTCTGAAACAAAAGCAGCAACATTTAAGGCGCTATGAATTTAAAATCAGAAAAGTGCTTTCAGCATGTGTAATGTGTTTATCACAGGCCTGTGATAAACTTCTTTCTCAGGCTGCCAGATAGAATATCAGAGTACCTTACGCATTTTCAAAAAACAACTCCATAGTTAAGTGTGAGAAGCAGAAGAAAAAGTCATGTAAAGCAAACATCCAGAACCCTGAACAGAGTGGGAACTTGGTCTGCCCTTATTTGAGCTGTAAGGCCAACTGTGTCTCATTCCTGCCAGATGCAGTAGATAGCAGGTGTAGATAAATTGTTGGTGGAGAGGTTGTTTTGGTGTGGATTTAACAGATGCTTCTTATCAGATCAGGATGCAAAATCACTGCCTAGAGGAAGGCTGACAGCTGACCTGCTGGTATACCAATAAATAATAGCATGTTTTTTTCTTAAAGCGGGGTTCTAGCACTGGTGCTGAGAGACATTGGTAGGGTGAGCTTCCTGTTAATGGTCTCAGCTGTTGGTGATTGATGGTCTGGGGAAATCAGCAGGCACTGTTCTAAGAGGTGAGCACACTAGAACACCTTGCTGAGAAGACATAGCACAAGTAGGGGGTCTGGGATGAGAAGGAAAAAACACAAGAGCAAAGAGCTCCAAATGGGAGATGGAAACTGTTGTGTTAGTCTTCTCCAGGACAATGAGTAGGTCACAGGAGTAGCTACCTCAGGCACTATCAAAGAGCATGTTTGCCATTTTTGTGGTGTATTCCAAGAGGGTTGTACTGACTATGCTGATGAAAGTTAAACATAGATATGTAGCTTTTTGTGAAGTGTTACAGTTTCTACAGGTAAAAGCAGTTCCCAAACACCGAGTGAAGAAAATGGATATGCATACCTTTTAAAGTGTGAAGGAGACTATTGAATCATGAAGTCTGACCTACCCATGGCTTTTAGGTTTTGAACTCCTTACCTTAGATTTAAGAACTGTGGCATCTAGGAAATTTAACTTAGCATTCAAGTCTCTAAGCCCTTTTAATGGCAGGAATAATAAGAATGAAATGTGTATAGGTAACTCTGGCAGTTAAAGAAGTTTTCTCCCACTTCTTCTCTAGCCTTGGTAGGGTACACATTGTCTAGGTAAAAAAAGGTATCCCCAAATAGAACATGAGAACTTTACAAGCTTGACCATGTGAGTAAGGCAAACCAGACAGACTTCTAGAAAAAAAAATGGTGACTTCCTCCTCAGTAACACATCAGAGTAACTGTTTACTAGTATATTATTGATGTGTCATACCCCAGTTTGGGACACTTCCTTTTTGATAAAACTATGGACATGGGAAGAGCAGTCTCCTAGCATTGCTAGACTTCACCTGCTTTATCTGTGCAAAGGCAGCCCAGCGTTTATTTGCCAGGAGCACAAGTAAAGGGCTGTGGGCTAAGTGAGGGGATGCTGTGGTGTGTGTTTGAACACAGTCCTGGGGCATGGCAGCTGCCATGGATGAGCCCATGCTTTGGTGCTCCTGCCCTTAGCCCTGGCCAGCCTTTCCGGGCAACACGTGCAGTGTCAGCCAGCTCTGGAATCTCACTCCTGACTGGATTTTTTGGAAGGTATGACTTTCTAGCTGTTACCCAAATTATCCATAATAAATGAACTTTTTATATAAGTATCTGCACTTTCTAAAGTTTAAATGTAGTAGAGGGGAGTCACAATCCAGCCATTTGTGTGGTATTTTTCTGGAACCAATTTGTGGTTCAGTTCTACAGAGTCATTCTTCTGCATCTGGCACTGTGGAGTAAGTCACAAGTATTGACCATTTTGGTGTGTTTTTTCTGTAAGTTTCTAGAAAATTCTGAGAAGCAGAGGTTATTGTAGGAACAGTTTGCACTGTTCACTTAGAAAACCATGCAACCTCCTCTAAATCACTGAAAATCCAGGATTCTCTGGTTAATTTACCATGCTTCTTTACCAACAGCTAAAAAGGTGTTTCAGTTCATCCTGATCCTGAGGTTGTCTAAGATGCATTTAAATGTGCTAATTCAGAAGGGTAATTTTATAGATGATGAGCTGTGAACTCCATGCTTCTGTAATTAGACTGTGATCAGTAACTGAGTTAGCTCAAGAAGTTATACAAAACATGGAATTCTGCAGGCTAATGTATATAATGAGTTCCTCAAAGAGCACAGAGATCTGGACTTTCAGTACAGCTGAGTTTTTCCCTAGTTTTCTATGCTGAACACCTAGATAGACATTTTTGAATTCCTTCATTCTTTGCTGCTTTTTAAGTTCATTTGTCCATGGATAAGTGACTTCAAGCAATCAGACTATCCACATATGTGATTATGAACAGGCAGAACTCGTAAGGAGGCAGGCTTCTGAGTGTGTTTGTGTATGCATATACACATTTAATCTGAAATAATATGAAAGCAATATTCCTCTGAAATCACCATGCATCCAGAGATCTTCATACAATTTCAATAGAATCAGGTGTTTTAAAACAAATTCTTTTCTTATATCCTCTCAGTGTTTTAGGTTTTACCAAGCTTCAGGTCTAGTATTACAGTAGAACAGATTCCATCAGTGCCTAGGCCACATTTAATGAGTTTCCCAGTAAAGTGAAATGTTACTTTTTCCTGACAACTTTTTCTGTACCTAGATGAAGATAAATTTATTATGCTTGTCTGTAAAACAGAGTTTCATACTTTCTGGTTAAATATGTTTATCATCCCAGGATAACGCCTGGTTTCTCTTCTGCCCTATATGATACAGATATATGTCCCAGTGCTGCAAGCTTCAGGAAATCAACACGAAAAAAAGATCCTATTTGTACTTTCCTAACCTCCTCAAGATGTTTATTTTGTTTGGTTTGTTACATTTTGAGACTTTTAAGAGGCCAGATTTTTCCTTTTGTTTTCTAAACGTGACAAGAAGGTATCTGCAACAGCCATGTGAGTTAGGCAGGCAAAAAGGCATAATGATTACAGTGAAAAAAGTTTGATTTAGGGTAGCAAGGTTCAAATTTACTGGGGGAAGAATATGAGTAAGGAAAAAAAGATGTAACTAAATTATACCTATAGTACCTGTCAGAGGCAGTCATGTCTCAGAACCTGCTCATAACTGGGATCTATTAGAACAATAATTCTGCAAGGGGAAGGCATGCTAAACACCGGCCCAGAGGACAGTGCTGTGGTGTACCTATGTGTAGTTATAGATGGCAGCTTAGTAAAGCTACCTTTCTGTCAGGCTCCTAAAACTTTGGTTTCTATAAATGGCCAGGTCTAATGGGATTCAAAATTAAAATACCACTTCCTCACTGGTCTTGAAATTATCTAGGGACCAGAAAAATGTGAACACAAATAAAAGCTTGGCTGCTTGCTTATTTTCTTTATCATGCATTTCTCTTCTGTATGTCCCAATATAGTGTGCAATGTCTTACCTGAATTATGGTGATTGACTTCCATCTGAATTTGTGCAGATGGACCATCCTGCCAACCCTGAAAACTTCGAATTTATGAAATTGCAGATGATGATTTTCCACAATCGGTGTTGAATCTTAATGTAACAGAATAAATCAAGTTGTTTTTTAACTCAGTGTTATACAAAGTTTGAGACTTTCCTTTTGATGTATTATAGAATTTATCAGATTCTTAGAGTCTCTTGGTATTTTTGGTAGAAGTGGGTGATATTTGCTTTGAAGTCAATGTTAAATGCCTGTGTCTTCATGCCCTGGAAGGAACGGATGAAGCAAAGTAAAAACCAGTGATGACTGAAAATAGCAATGGCAATTGGTAAATGTTCACTTTACTAAATGTCCAAAAATCCATAGCAGAACATGAGTCACACTAATTAAAAAGTAGCTCTGCAGGGATGTAAATGTTATTATGAATTATAAGTGTATGTAAAAAATAGATGAAGAAGACTTCAATAATGTAAATCAAAAACTGGAAATTGCACAGAACTGATAAGGGAAGGACAGAAGGTGATATATAGTCAGCAGAAATAAGAAAAAAAAAGAGGATTAAATGTATGAAGAACAAAATAAATCCTTATAATTTTATCAGTATGTTTCTGGATGGCAGCAATGGAATTGATCATGTGAATGCAGGAATGACAGAGACGTTCAATAAATATTGAATATAGAAATACATTGAATAAGTATTTTGTGAAGAGGGGGAAGGAACTCGATGATGTAATATGCTTTGCTTTCCTGCAGTAATTAAGAAGATTAAGTAACAGCTACTAAACTAGAAACCCTAAAATCAGCAGGTCCCAAAAACTTCCTTATTACAACCTGGCAGAACTGCTCTCTCTGGAAGTTTGACAATTAAGCCTCTTTTTCCAGTCACTTCACAGTTTTACATCTTTTCATGCACTATTGCAGGTACCAAGTAAGCTTTCAGCAGTTCTCTAGACATTGTACATAACCCTTTTAAATCTCCTATTTGGGGTACAACATAATTCCTTCATATGCTGCTTAGCACATCTCATACTGAGCTGTAAAATTCATGTTTCTCCTCATCTATCAAATTTTTTCTTTCAGCTACAAAATTGCATGACAGTAGCCTTTGCATCTGGTGTAGAAAAATGTGCAAGTGTATGTTACTTTTCTATCCATCGTGTTAAATGTACTACATTTTTTGCTGCAACCTTTGCTAAGAATGATGATATCTGGCTTTATCTCAAAGGGAAATCAGGTATTTATCTTGTCCATCTGGCTTTATGATCTACTGACACTCCCAGTAAGATGTGAGTTTGTAGTAATTGTGCTGACCCTATTCATGCTCCAAGGTAAAAGGCCAGATCTGTTGGTAAGAGAATAAGATTTTGTGTATCAGTATCATTGCTGCTGTGATTTTTATCCTTTGTGCTTTCTACACACAATATTGAGCATTGTTGTATTTTCTCCCTAGCATGTTACTGGTAGTGTATAAAGATCATATTAAGACATCTGGAATAATATTTGAAATTACTATACTGCCTGTTACTCTTCTTGGCAAGTATCAGCCACTGACGACTACTCTTTAGATAAGATCTCTTAACACAAGTCTGTTTTGTAAATAACTGGCAAGAAAGTTTTTACAAAATTTATGGAAATGGGTGAGTGGAAGTGGATATAAAAATCAAAATAATACCTCAAAACAAATATGGCCAAG
Source organism: Thryothorus ludovicianus (assembly GCA_013397245.1). Taxonomy (NCBI): domain Eukaryota; kingdom Metazoa; phylum Chordata; class Aves; order Passeriformes; family Certhiidae; genus Thryothorus; species Thryothorus ludovicianus. The sequence continues at coordinate 304,794 of VZTB01009531.1, read as the reverse complement.
ATCAATAGCTCTAAGGGGGTCATAGAAAACTGATTTGTGTAGGTCTTGCGCAATTGTATTTCTTCATGCTGGACTCACTAAAAACTGGATTCATCAGCTTCTACTTTTGCTCTTAGAAACATTTCACATGGAAAGTGTTTTTCTTCCTTATTTTTTTCTCCATTTCTCTAGCCCTCCCTCATCCCCTGCTGCCTCGTTTTCCTCATCGTTGATTCCTACAAAAGGAAGTTTTAGTCTTTTTTTCTGCCAGACCTCTGACTGCTCGCTACTGTTTAAATATCCACGGAACTTGTATAAGATCTCTCTCCTGCTGGGGTGATAAATCAGAATCAGATGATGGCTTCTGGATGACTAGAGCCCAAACTGTAGACTTGTAGTCACTGAGAAGCATAGTGCTTTTTTGGGCCAGGATGAAAAATATGAAATCATAATCACATATGTATTAATTTCTACTGCACATTACTAAGTGCTGCTGAGTTTAGATATCATGGTACTAGTTTTAGAGGAGGGAAGGAATGTAAATTAGCCACAAGCTCTCTATCTTACATCACTTTAGACAACCCTTATTTATTGTGCTTCTCTAGCTTTCGATGTCTTGAAAGGTATACAATTTTTTGATAGTGTTTAATCACTGGCTTCTTCTTTCACCCATTCATTTACTCTAGTTTATGGCTGTCACCAAGATGAAGATGATACTCTGACAGAATTAATAAAGAGAAAATCAATAACAAATTATAAAGGTGTAAAGCAGAAATATCAGAGCTAGAGCTTGGATAAATTCATTTGGGAAATAATGTAGAGAGTAGGTAAGTTAGATACATACTAAAACAATGTGTTTCCAATTTTTTTTAAATATTTTTTTAAAAGTATTATTTTAATTCAAAGAGAAATTAACTCTGGTCAGTATTTGAGTGAAGGTCAGACTAGAGGAAATTTACATTTAGCCTTTTCCATGAAGATAAAGTCAAGATCTCTACTTCATTTATATTATGGGTCATGCTACTCACTACACTGTTTATATGAGCAGTTTCCTCCTGCTTGCAAGAGACACAAGTGTCTTGTTTTCTGTATCCCACAAGAACCTAATAAGGCTCAACAATTCCAAGAGCAAATGCTGCACCTGGGTCAGGGCAATCCCAGACATGAACACAGGCTGGGAGAAGAACTCACTGAGAGCAGCCCTGAGGAGAAGGACTTGGGGGTTCTGGTGAAAATCTGGACATGACCTGGCAATGCATGCTCACAGCCCAGAATGCTGCCTCTGTGCTGGGCTGCTTCTAAAGAAACGTTGCTGGTGGGTTGAGGGAAGTGATCCTGCCCCATCCTCTGCTCTGGTAAATCCTGCATCCAGCCCTGGGATGCAGAACAGGAAAAACACAAAGCTGTAGGCCTGGAGAGGGCTGTGAATGTGCAGCCTCAAAGGAGCTGAGAGACATGGGGATGTTTAGCCAGGAGAAGGCTGAAGGTTCCAGATTTTGGAGCTGCCTTCCAGTACGTACCAGGGGTTTATGGAAAAGAGGGAAAGCAACTTTTTATGTATGTAGTGATAGAGTGAGGGGGAATGGTTTTAAACTAAAAGAGGAGGCATTTTGATGAGATATCAGGAGGAAATTTTTCAGTGTGGGGGTAGTGAGGCACCAGTGCAGGTTGCCCAGAGAGGTGCTGCCTGCCCCAGGTGGATGGAAATGTTCAAGGCCAGGTGAGATGGGACTTTGAGCAATCTGGTCTAGTGGATGGCATCTCTGCCTATGGCAGGTGAATTATAAGTAGATGATCTTTAACACCCTTCCCACCCAGGCCTTTCTATGTTCCTATGATACCCTAACTTTTTAATATTTTTATTTGCCTCACTTAAATATTAATGTGTAAGTGTTGCCTCCAAATGATGCATGTATCTTCCATTATGCTGGCTACTTGTGGATAATGGAACTTTAGTCAGACATATTCAAATAAAAGAAATATCTTGTTTTGTGTCTAATGAGATACCTGTTTGATCCATCTTTGTGTAGAATATATTTCCCTCTCCCTGCTATGTTTTTTTTTCTTTCAGTCATATGAAAGTGTTTCACAAAATAGTCCTTATTGTCTCCTGGATACTAGGCTTATATTCTTGGTGGTATGTAGATGAAGAGATTTGCATTGGTTCCTTTTTAAATAGTATCACTACAATGAGATCAGGAATTCTGCAAGTGTTTGGCAGTAGAATGAAAAAATACACGGATAAATATACCCAGTGTTTGTTGATGCAAACCCTCTCCAGTATTTATTCATTTAGTGAATCCTTCTTCCTTTATAGAATGAATAGAGAAGGATTTTTGGCTTTTGTTTGCACTGCAGATCTGTTGTGCAAATGAGATCTGTCATGCACTCTGTATTAGTTCCGTGTTCATGATACCCACTCTTCCAGAAAGCTCATTAGCAGGGAAGGCAAAAGCAACAATAGCTAGAATATCAACCATGCTTTAAATTGAAAGCTTGGAGTGAGGTGCACAAGAATGAAGCTTTATCCATGCTGTTAACTTTATTTTAAACATCTGGTGTCTTCTAAGGATAATGCAGAACCCATTTTTGTTATTAAATTCTAGGGATGATGTTAAAAAGATCTAATTTGATGTGAAGCAGTATCACAGCTGCTTGAAAGATGGTTTCAGTAGCATAATTTAGATTTAGACACCTGTAGGTTGGAATATTTCACATTTCTGCATTGGTGATATCCTGAATAGAATTTGATTTCTTTTATCAGGCATATCTTCTGGTAACATTTAGTAAAAGTGTGTTAAGTATAGCTGACCCTTTACTGCACCTTTGTTCTCATATTTTTGCTGGTTTAGAATGAAGGAATGGCCTACAGGTCTTGTTGCAAGCTGGGATGCTAAGGATGGGTTTTAAATCTCTACTGTGTTTGGGATTTCCATATACTCTGTTTTGTAGACATGGATATTTGAACTTAACCTGTAATATGTTGTAGCTTTCCAACCAGAAGGGGTTGAAGTCATGAACAAACAGTGACCTATTGGAATTGAGGGGGTGAAAGTTATTCCTATCAGACTTCAGAGTAGGTGAGCTTACTGCTAGCAGGGACTTAGTGACTAATTATAGACATACAGTTTTAACCAGAAGACTTTCAGCTGTGAGTGCCCTCCCAAAGGCTTTCTTCTGCTCTCTGAGGTTGTCTCTGTCCTGCTTGGTTTCATTGATTTATTTATTAATTCATTCTATCTGCGCACTGGTAGCTATGTGCATGGTGGAACCTGTGCTGGTGAATACATGGAGCTGTGCATCACCACTTCCACTTGAACCTCTGATGTCTAACAGATTCATTCTCTTTAACTTAAATTGCCTGGTCACAGAATGAGTTCAAGGTTAGTGTGCTCCCTCATCCATCTTTTCATGTCCATATTGCTCTTAATAGTTTGCCTATAATTTATCTGCTGCCATCCCCAGTGAACTTGGAACACCTACACATTCCTTTTTTTCTTGCAGTGGATTGCATTGAGCCATTTTTAGTAAGGACTCATGCAGTAAGGGACGATTCTGTGGGGCAGATAGACTGCCAATAAACCACTGCACACCTGAGAGCACACTAATCTTTCTTCTAAGGTCATCTCAAGATGGTGCTTGAATGCAGGATCACATCTGTAAACTGTGCATATGAACCAAATTTAACTTTGGTTGCAAGGACTAAAACTGTTCTTGATTCTTTCCGAGAGGGACTGTAACCAAAAAAATCCAATAAGAGAGCCTTTAGAAAGGTGATTAGGGTATGATTAGGGTACTCTTGGACATAGAAGAACTGGCACTGAGAGATTAAACGTGCTTCCTGGACTTTCTGTGAGGCTGTGTGTGTGTGTCATTGGATGCACATTTATAAGCAGGACTCCAGCGCAAATAGCAAAATCTTTGATCTGGATCTCAACTTTGTGGAAATGAGGATGTTGCTTCCCCTGCTTATCTCTGCTTTACTCTCACTGCAGTATGACCTGCTTCTCAACAATGAATCCGATTGTGACACCAGTTGATTCAAGCTATTAGAGGGTTACAGTTTTGGAAGAGGCATATGTCTGGAACAGCCTTGGAAAGTACTATCCAAATGCACACTTGTAATTTTTCACCATTTTTATAGCTTTGGCTGCTCATGTGCACACAGACAACCAAAAAGATTAATGCTGTTGGATTAACCTGTTATTATTGTTTATACCTTATTTCTTTTTAATTTTGAAATAATTATGTGAGAAGAAAGGAAATGTATGGAAAATTGGTTAAAAAAATAAGTAAATTGTCTTTTTGAATAACCTGAATGGGAGGTGCTATAATATTGTTGTAGTTCAGCATTTTTATCCTCCAGGACACAAAAAAAATAATCTCTTATGGACAAAGAACACTCTGCACTTAATATACTTGGTAAGTATTTTTCTGAAGTGAATAATCTGAGCTTTATTCGACTAAAGCCTATACAAAAACCCTATGCGAATAGAACCCAATATTAAGACATATTAAGTTTGTCCCTGTAGAGTGTAAATAAGTTTGGGGGACATTTATGGTATTCAGATTTCAACTTCTGAAAAGTTTGTGCTGAAACAGCCTCCTGGCAGCACCTGTGGACCCCTGGAGAGAGAAGCTCACACTGTAGCAGGTTTGCTGGCAGGACTTGTGACCTCATGGGAGACCCACACCAGAGCCCCTGTTCCTGAAGGACCATGTCCTGTGGAAGGGACAAGTGCTGGGGCAGCTCCTGAAGTGAAGCCTGTGGGAAGGAGTCATGAGGGAGAAGTTCATGGAGGACTGTGGGAGGGACTCCTTCCTCTGACAAAGGAGAATAGGCAGGGACAATGTGTGAGGAACTGTCTGTAAGTCCCTTTTCCTGTACCCTTGCTGCTTGTGGTGAGGAGGTAAAGTATTGGGAATAAAACCTGGTAAGAAAGGAAGAATGGGGAAAAGGTACTTTAAGATTTGTGGTTTATTTCTCATTATCCTAACCTGATCTGATTGGTAATAAATTGTACTAATTTCCCCAAGCTGAGTCTTTTTTACCTGTGTCAGTAATTGGTGAGTGATCTCTCACTGACACACACATGGGTCCCTATCTTGACCCATGAATCATTTGTTATATTTTCTCTCTCCTGACCAGTGAGAAAGGGGGAGATACAAAAGCTTTGATGTGTCTCTGGTGTCCAGGAAGGGTCAAACACAACCTGTGAGCTGAGTTCTGTGCTATGGTGTACCCACATCATTTGGTAATGTCAAATGGCAAAGAGCACCTGGAGAGGCAAACAGACAGTGCAGCAGACTTAACACCTCTGTGATGTGTTTCAGTGGGTTTGTGTTGGATTATTCCTGTCTAGGTGCAGTGTAGTGAAACACATCTAACAGTTGGAATGCATCAGGTATGCTGCAGGAAACGGTTTTTTGGGTTTACTTTCATCTCAAACAAGTGAATCTAGTTTGAATGTCAAGCCCACTTCATGATGTAAATAAAGGCACTAACTATAGGGTGTTAATTTCAAAAAGATAATTATGGATTTGAACTAAAAAGCTAATTCTTATGCACTGTACGACTGCCTAATCTACATTCCAGAAGGAATTCTCCAAAGCAACACTCTTTTCCTAACAAATTCCTTTAGCAGCTGAAGCATGTTAAAGCAAATCTCAAATTAAAGCAAAATAACCCAAAGTAAAGAGAAGGCATGGGAAATACTGAGTCCAAACAATTTTGAGAAGTAATAAACAGCTGCAAAAGGCTTAAAATTGAGAGAATTAGACATGCCTCTCTGTTTTGCTAGCAGTGCCCACATATCATGATGTCTGCTTTAATATTAAAAATGATTGTGGGTGTCTGGTACAATGGTTGGGCTGCTTTATCTGTTAAGCTCCTATTAAATGTGAGAAGTTGTGTAAAATCCAGGTTTAGATTGTAAAGCCAGTGAATGCCTGCTGCTCCTAACCTGACACAGGATTCACTGCCACTCAAGAGAAGGTGTCAGGCAGACAATTTTTTGTGGTGTTATTGTACATGGAACCCCTCTTTGTTTAGAACACTTTCAGCTCTGCCCAAGAGTGGCACACTAAGAATGGCTAATTCTTGACAATTATGATTTTAGTGCCTTTTATGCTGCCACAAAGAAATTTTTCAGAAAGCAATTGTTTGGATGCCTGGTTCTTTATCTGAAGCACTAAAAGAATGTTTCCTCCCCCATTATTACATTAAATATTTAAATGTTTATTAAAAAATACACAGTACATCACTTCATTTTTATGGTACATATTTGTTAGATAAATAAAATTTGAATTTTAATGAAAATCCTTTTACAGATGTAAATAGAATTGATAATTTTAAACTTTTTAAAAGGGAATTAATATTTTAAATCTGACCTTCCTGGTCCCTACACCTAATTTACCACTTACCCTGAAACTTTTACTCAGGTCAAAACAGGCAGGTTCTGAATTATTTCTGACAGGGATCTGGCCCACTTCTCATATTTTTATCTTTGTATTGCAGCAAACCAGTGATATTCAGAAGTGCCAGGCTGATCCCAACAGCTTGCTTTATGCTTTCTCAAACTACTTATTTATGTTTCAGAGGACCCAAAATCTCACACTGCAGTGGAGAACAAAGGACAAATGTTGCTGCACATTATTTCCCTGCTTCTCTGTGCTCTGCTCTTCAAACCAGGCATGTTCAGTAGCACAATGAACAAGGCAAGGTAAATGTATGCCTTGATTTTTTAAGAGAAAGAGATTTTCATCTTGTTTTGACTTTGAACTAGGCAAACTGCAGTGTTCAGAAACTAGCAAACAGGAGAATCTTGTGTAGTGGTGCTTTTTGAAAAGAGGTCATCCACAGCATGGCATCACTCTGTTCCATTTAGATATGGAAGTGGTAGTTGTAAATTTCTTTTAAGAGCACAGTGAATGCCCTGCCTGAATGCAGCAGGGCTGATGCCATGCTCTAGATCTTGGATGCTGCCTACAACCCTGGAAACTATATGCAATTTTTCTTTGGATAATTTATTTTATGATTTTTGCTTCCAGGCAGTATATGTTACCAAAATCAGAGATACCTGGAACTACTGGGCTGTATTTATACAGCTGTATTTATCTGCTAGCTAATAGTAACTACAGGTCTTAAGAAAATATCTCATCATATTACAGAAAGTATTGTCCAGACCCCAGTCTGGGCAGTCTCCCATATGAGTCATATGAAAGATATATTTCAGAAACAGAAAGCAGTTTATAGGGAACAGGTAAGACTAGAAAAGGAGCTGGATCATCTTTTTCATATTGATTTGCAAGATCAAATTATAAATTTTTTAATGTTTTTTGTCTGCTGCCCTTGTGGTGTGTAATTTTCTTTTTTCCCTTCAGGATTACTTTTATTGACACTTTGAAGTGATAATCAGGTATATATGAGTGGTCTAAAATTATAACTTGAATCTAGTAAATTGTATTTTTGAAAATATTTCTGTTTTGTGGTTTGTGATTAGGAAAAAAAATATTACGTAGTTACTCTACAGGTTGTACTAAGAACCTGATCACAGTAAGTTTATAAGCTTCCTTTTGGAACCTCCACTCAGTTGACACTGGGGACAGCTAAATTTCCCTCATCAACACAAAATTTTCCTAGATGCCTAATGCTAAGCTGCTGAGCATCTTCAGAGTTGTTGGTCCTGAATCCTACTAAACCCTGCCTGGGATTCAGAAAACAGATATTCTGCCTACATTTTCTGGAGTGCTTGATTTCTCCATATACTCTATAATAAATACTGGTATCAGCCCTAAAATTCTCACTTCTCTAGGTTAGTCATTTGCACTTAAACATTTCTGATTCCTTGCTCATTTATTAGACAGTGATGGAACATACTAAATGCTCCATCAAAAAAGGGAAATAATGACTATTTCTCTGTAATTATACTTCTAAATTCTCAAGGGAACAAAAAACCCCTAAGAAAATGATTATTTGTTAGTAAGAAAGTTATTAAAAAAACTGTTTTAATTAGTTTGCCTTCAGAATTTCTTGCTGTGTTGTCTTGTGTGTTTCATCAGCTTTTCATAAGTTAGAGCCAAGTCTCACTCCATGCAAGTATTAAAGAAGTTTTAATGGTCTGGATAATTTTCAGAAGTAAATTAATTAAAGCAACCATTTTCCTGGTGGCTATCAATCTCATGGCTCTTCAAGCCCAAGCTATACTTTCTTTTTCCCTTCCAGCATACTAATGTGCCACCAATTTACAGGAGAGTAATTGCATTTTCATGCCCATGGCTTTTCATGCATTCCGTTTTAAAAAGCTGAATGGCTATTTTTATTGATAAGGCAACAAGTTAGAGACATCTTAAAAAATCCTCCTGTTGACCTTTTATCCTCTATACTTTTCCTAAAATGCTGAACTAAAGAGCCACTAGAAGTGCATTTTCTAAAAAATTTTTAAATGTGATGACATTGCTAGGCCTTTGAGTTTAATGGCCCTGAGTTTTAATTAAATGTCAAATACCGTTGAATTTTGACAAAAAAAGAGAGTGCTATTTGCAGAAAACCTTGGCATGTCACCTCTTTTCCTTGCTCGCTTTTCTCTCTGCAAAACCAGCATAATACTGCTATGCAGTGATGTGCCACAAAATAATTCTTTTGAGAATATTAAAAGCAAAACAATTGGTTTTATCAGAGTGCTGTGCACCCTGATACCTCTTGGGCATCTTGAGTGAGTTAGAAGCTGTTTAGCTTATTACTCAGCTAAAACTTAGTATTGCTTAATTAAAACTGATTTTTTTTCTTTATTTGTGGTATCAAGCATCATAAATCTTTGCTGTTCTGTAATCGATCCCCTTTCAGGAAGATTTTAAATACCATTTCCACACTAAGTGACACAGAGAGTATCCTAAATAAGAGAATGGAAATGACCCCTACCTTACCAGGCTTTAAGTACTGTGTAACAGTGCTGTACTGTGGGACAGGCAAGGACACACTTTCTCTTTGAGAAGGCTGAGAACTATATAACTACTTTATTAAAACGTCTGACTTTATATTTATAGTATTTCCACACAGACCAGGGATTGGAGAAGAAGGCTGACACCTCTCCCATCCCATTGGTCAAGACAACTGTCCATCAGTTGTTTTCCACACCAAGAGAAAGTATGAACAACAACCTCGTCTTATCAAACAGACTTCTGATAAAGACACCGTGTGCATGAGAAAGAACTGCGAACTATGAAAAACAGCAAGTTAGAAAGTGCCTCAGGAAAACTTGAAAAATCAGGGCAACAGTTTCCACCACCTGACTCTTTAGATCTTCACTTTTTCTTTGTGTTCACTTGGGTGATGTTTTTTTTTTTTTCTCATATGTAATAATGCTGTGTTGCTTTTGACATCATGTAGGGATGCCATCCTTTACCTGTCTGGCTCAACAGGATTGCATCAGAATCATGACCAAATGGAAACCATATAAGCCTAGTAAAGCTTAAAAATTGCTTAGGGTCAGTTATATCTCACATAATCAATTATGCTAATTTATGAAGGCCATTTAATGGATATATTTGATTCCTGTATTTCACTGCTTGGCTAATCTATACAGAATGAGATGCAGAGAAGGCAATTTTTGGCAGTAATTATTGAAAGCACGCTTCAGTTTTCAGTTGCTCTGGTATAGCAATATTAATTTTAGTGTGTTTACTTCCAAATCACGCCAGTTTAATTAAGATTTAATATTCAAATGGTACCTGAATTTAAAGTATCCTATCTCATTTGTATGTCTCTAAGCACATTAAAACAGATGAACTTCCACATTCCCTAAATAGAGGTTGAAAAGTCTAGCTTTCCAGGGCTTTTGTTATTAGAGGGTTGTCTGGGATCCTTCTCTTCTCTCTCAGATAAAGGGTACCATATTCACCTGTATCAACTCTGGGAATATTCCCTGTACTTAATTCTCTGAGGAGACAATGACAATATTGAAGGACAAAAGACTATTTGCAACAGGTAAGTAAATAAACTAAGTCTTAAACAAAAAATAGCTCGAAGGGAAGAAAGGAATATTTATGGACAATGGAGAGAATTACAGAGTTGTACCTTCAGGGACCGGTAAAGACAATAACAAGTTTAGTCTTTTGGATTGAGTTTCTAGATCCTTAGGAACCAGAAGGATCTCTGAGCTTCTTGAGTTCCACCAAACTAGTTCAGTCGCATTTCTTGAAGGGATATGGACCTTATCACCATGAATTTCCAAACTTGTTATATCAGCAGGTGGCTGGACAGAGGAGGAAGGCCATATCCTTACATTCATACGGCAGCCTTTCCTGTTTTCTTTCTCTTGGAGATGCTGCTCCTCTACATCCACACAGTAGAGGCTGTGCAGGCTGGTTGGCTCGTTCTCTTTCCTGTTCACCCAAAATCCTTCATGCAGTAATTCCCTTGGCTTTAGTTGGAGTTTGGTTTGTTGTTTTTTTTGTCCCCATCTCCCTTTTTTTGTCTGGAACTGTTCTGAGAAGATGGTTGGAGGTTTTTGGCTGGTTTCTTTTTGTAATGGTCCATCTAGGCTGTAGTTGGGAGAATGGGCAAATGAAGATCATAACCTTGTTTCTACAAATGGGGAACAGGAGTCCCAGTGAGGAAGCCCAAGATAGAGATCTATGCTACAGAAACATTTCCCCAAGGCCACTTTTGGCAATTACCATTGTCTGAAAGGAGTGTTGTACAGTGCTAGAAGGGTTCATCTTCAGGCCTGCATGTGCAACCAGGTGGCTCTGCAGTGCAAGATATGTGCTACAGTTTAGGAAGGGTGGTAACTTCCCCACTTCTTTTAATTTCTGTGACCATGTTATATCTCTGAAAAGTTAACTCAGATACAACTTTAAATAAGCAGAACCTAATTAACAAGTATCCTTAATGTCAGATTATTATTGAAAAATCAGTCCTCTGTCAGGTTTGAAGTACTGTTTCATTAATTTGGGTACTTTGAAGTAGAAAATTACTAAAAAAGTAATTGTTTCAGAGGCCCAGATGAGAGTTGGATCACGCATTTTGCAGTTGCTTTACTTCAGAGCACACGAGTCCAGGGGAGTGGGACAGGAGCCAGCTCACACTAGCTGGGCTACAGCCAGCACTGTGCTGCTGCTGCCAGTGTCCAAAGAGTGTGAGCAGACATGCACTGCTTCTCCCCTGCCTGAATTAATCCCAGAGGAACACAGATTACTGATTAGGTATGAATTAAATAACTTTGCTTTGGAAAGTATTGACTACTCTGTTTATAAATATGAGTGTGTATAGGCATATACAGGATTCAGAGATGTTTAGGTGGCTGTGCAGAGCACTTTCCCCAGTGGCTACTCTTTCCTTTAACAGGTGGAACAAGCTTAAAAGATAACTCATATTTTGAACAAGCTTTTCAAAGGCTTGGTGTCTTCTTGATTCTCGTTATAATTCACTTACTGCTGAATTGGATAACTCATAACAAAACATATTGACATTTCAAGCCTTTTTCAGCCGTTATTTGCAGTTTCTTGCTTTACTGAGTTTTATTGAAACTCTTACTTTACTCTTTTGTTGAGCATCTGAAAATTACTGGACTGAAAAATACACTATCTGTGCTGTCTGTAATTAGCTCGTAAATTATTCCAATTCCCAATGAAATGTTTTTTACAAGTGGGAAATAAATTTATTAAAAATTTAATAGAAGCTATGTAAGTACATTCCCCTTTGAAAAATCAAGAGGGGAATTATGGCATAAAAGCATTGAAAAATTAATTTTCCCTTTTAAAATGAAACTTATGCCTTATATAAAAAGTAACTACATCCTGTTCATTGCACATAGTTTTCTACAGCTAATACAATTAAAATTTAGAAATGTTAGAAAATAAATGTGTAATGGAGGGCTGGAAAGAATTTGGTGAACTGGAAATATATGTATTTTTGCTACCTTCCACTTCCATTTAGCTCAGTCTGAGTTAATAAAATATTGAATACTTCCCATTTCAGGGCCATAGTTGCAGGCTGGTTTCAGTTTGGCACCTACGAGCCAGCTTTGTGTTTACAAAGTGAACACTGCATTTTGCACTATTGTTAATGTTGCTAGAAAAGTAGAGGGATAAAGAGACTCTAAAGAGTCCTGTAAGCCTGATATTTCTTCTGATTTAGGCCTGACAAAGACTCTGAAATGTTGGCACTGCCAGTAGTAAATATGGGGGATTAATTGAAGCTTGTTCTCTTGGAAAACCAACATTAATTAACTGTGAAAGTAATGTTAGTAGTGTGATGATGAACTTTTTTACTAAATAGAAGGAGCCAAAAAATTCTGTGTAACATTCCTGAGATTAACCCTGAGACAAATCAAAATAATACATTGTATTAAAAAAAACAAAAAAACCCATCCCCCCAAACGATGGATGTAGCTGAAGACTAAATAGTTTAAGGACACTTGGTATAGAAAGAAAATTTTAACCAAATTTTATGCCTGAAATTATAATCAGTATTTTTTCTAGGACCATATTTTTCTTACACGTCCATGTTTACTCTTTATCGTTCCAATATTTTATCTGCAAACACCACAGTGAGTAGAGATAAATGATAAGAAAGTTTTCAGAGAGATATATAGCATTTTTATTGTGCCAGTAATCATAAATTGCACTGAAGTAAACAGCTAACACTTACCTGGATTGATGTTAACACAAACATGGAGAGTGTGCTACTTTATATAAATGTCTGCTTTGAAACCGATGTTGGAGAAGTGTCAGATGTGAGGAAGGATCCTGCTGACTGATGGTGCTTGGGCTGCTGGGGTTTGGCTGGGATGCAAACACTCAGTGCTGAGTGCTGGGCTGGGTGCAGGATTACTGAATCCCCAGGGCCATGGTCCTTGGGCAGGGTCCTGGGTGCTGAGGGCTGAGCAGAATTTGGATCCTGACTTCAAATACCACGACTGAAGTTCCTCTCTAGCAATAATTTGTTATTGATGTCAGAGTAAGACCTGGAATGCTGCAAACTTGATATTAGACCCAATCCAGCTTGTCAGTGTACATGCAGGAAAACAAATGGATGCATGCCCATGAAAGGTTTAAAAAAGTCCCTCGCACCTGGAATTGCAAATGAAAGGTAACATATGCAAAGGAATATTGCACTTGCATTTGAGAGGTAGTTTTACTGAAGCTGTAAGTGAAAGACTGATGTCATACAAATAATTTTAATTCTTGCCTTTGGCTTAACAGGGCCTGCCTTTGCTGCAGACTATTTTAAGAGTTAAAATGCTAAATATAGGGTTTTTACCTTGAGATAGATTTTGGAGTTCTTTGTTTTTTTCTTAGAGACTTATATTTGAGGGTTGTTTAACTGATGAAAAATGTTGGGAATAAAATAAAGATTTTACAGTTGTAAATATTTCATGACCTAGCAGCACAGATATTCCACAGTGCTTTCTGCAAGTTAGTCTCTAAAAAGTTATAACTACCCAAGTAATGTCTCTCTTTGAGGGTGTTTTCATCTTTATGTTGAATATTAATTTTCCCTTCTCTAGATATCACAAAGCACTTAATAATTGAATGAGTTTGTATTTTTCGACATCTGAAAAACTTTCAGCATTTTTTTTGCTGCTTCTTGCTATATTTCATAATCTCTTTCTCTAACAATTGAAAGATAAAGTCCCCAAATGACAACAAGCAGTAAGTCACTGGCAGAACTGAATGAATTGCAAATTGTTCTGAATGTTAGCCATTGACCACTCTTTTAAATCATCTATGTATTTTATCACTGGCAGCCATTTTTACTTCAACACTTCAATTGTATAGTTTCTAATCTGAGATAATCTTCCAGGTTTTTACTCATTACCATATTGTATAGATAGCATGGTGACCTGGTTAAGCTACTGGTTTGGCATGAAGAAGGTTGATGTTCAATCCTAAATTTGGCACATACAGCATGACCTGGGCAGAATATTTAATTTTGATGTTAGTTTTCTTGCTTCTGAATGTTCTCAAAGCACAGGTCTACTCCTGCTGTGTGCATGAACTTCCAGTGCAGAAAGGAATCCTTAACAAAGGTTTAGAGTACAAGGGTGTAAATTCTGGCTCTGCTAATTTTAACTTTGTCACAGGTTCTTACATACTCTACACTTATATCTAAGAGCCAGATATTGTTTAATGTATACACACTGGTGCTGAAAGAAAATAATTTCAGTCTAAAAATGTTAGTTCAAACTTTAGAACTCTTTGGGAAAGGAATAAAGAAAGAATTGTATCAATCTTTTGTCTTGTGGTGTTTTCAGAAGTGTTTATAATATTCATTAACCTATTTGAAGAAAAAAAAATAAAGTTATGGAGAAAGGAAATGAGAATGATCAGAGAGGTTAAATGATTTCTGTTTGAGGATTAATTAAATAAACTAGTGTGCCTCAGGCTCAGAGAGAAAGTATTGAGGGGATATGAAGGCTTATAAAATCTGGAGCAATTGGGAATGATTGTTCTCTGTCTCTTTCAATACAAACCCTTATTATTTTCCATGGAAACTAGTGGCTGGTAAGGTTAAAAAAAAAGTCAAAAAAGTGACAAAAAAAGAAGCTAGTGTGCAGTTTCTGCTGCATGGAGAGGTAATTATTTGCCAGCAGTGACTGTGGGTGCTATAATGTGGCATACATCTAAAAGTGATTGGGTAGGCTTGAGGAAGAAAAAACTATTAAGGTCTGCTTAGGACAAGGATGTCAGCTCTCCTTTGAGGAATTCTTGTGCTACAGACCTTTAGAATTGAAAATTATTCTGAAAAATAATCACACAGTTCCTGGTGTGTCTATTACTGGTAAACCTCCTCTTTTAGGTACATTTGTCCAAATTTCAGTTTTTTAAATCATACTTTTTTTCCATGTTGAAGCATGGAAGCAAGGGGCACAAATCACATCTCTATATGCAGGAAGAAAAAAAAGGTTTTAAAAGTGCTTTTGTTTCATTTAATTACAGGCAAAATGTATATGCATATATATATATATACATATACACATACATACATATATTTTTTTTTCCAGAATAATCTCAAAAGCTGACCACAGCTATTTGTGACTTACATTGTTCTAACAGGTATTGATCACTTTAGGTAAGTAAATATAGTGGTTATTAGGCTTTCTTTCACAGTAGGTGTTAAAACAGCAATACTGGTATTCAGTATGAACCCAGAACATATGTTGATTTTCAACTAGAGATACTTTCACAATGGAATGGGAATTTACTTTATGGCATATCAGATTTAGAGGAATATTCAATTTGGCATCAATCAATCACTGTGGAAATGCTAACCATTATATTAATGCAGAAATATATTATTACTGTGTTAACATATTATTACCAGGAAAGCACAAAGTGGCTTTTTTGTAACAGCTGTCATCGTAGGTTCTGTGAACTTTTATAAAATCAAAATAAACAATTTTAATGTAAGGAGAGAATGTAAGCTGCCAAAGCTCTGACAGGTTTCATGAATATTTTTTGATCTATGTTCCTATCTCACCAGTGGGGTGAACTGGGGAATTAAAAAACTCATTACACGATAGGGTTAAGGCAGCCAAAATGCTAGAAATTAAAAGAAAGAAATGCTGAGATCCATCAGACTGCAGGTGATGCTCAGTGCAGCTGACAGAGCCTTGTGCTTGATGGGCAAAATTATTATTTTGGAGTGGCCTTTCTGGCTGTGACGGTTTGACTTCCTTCATCAAGTGCTCCTTCATAAATGGAAGGACCTTCTGTGCTAGGAAGTGCAATTTATCAGCATCACAATAATGATGGCTTTTGTACCTGCAGGATGTTATTAGGCAGGAACTGTAGTAATCTATGCTGCTATTTTCCTTATGATTTATTTAAAAAAAAAAATAAAAAAAATTTCTGCCTTTACCTAGACATTCTAGTCAGCTTGAGGTATAAAGTTTGGGGTGTTGGCTGTGCATAAAGGAAGTTTCTGTGAGGATAAGTTTCTCTTACCAGTATAAACCCAATATTTTATACACCTGTTGTGGGTGCCTGTTGTTTCTAACGTTATGCTTAATCATTGCAGTTACAAGGTGTGTTTCATCCTTTGGACTGTGGGCATTGATAAACACAAGGTGAGTGTTTGTTGTGTATAGAACATAAGTTGGAAAATTTTGTCTTTTGCCATGTTTATATTTTCAACCACTGCAAAGAGAACACTTTATAAAAAAATAAAAAAAGTTAACAGAAATGGAAATCTATCTGATAATAGATNTTCCTTATTTAATTATTATTTTCTAGCAGAATAGCCCATGAGATCATGTCTAATTGATGTTTTCATAAGGCTTGACACTCAAAAGTGACCTCTCTGATTTTAGTTGCTTACAGTGAGCAATACAAAATGAAAAAAGTAACCCTATAAAAAAAAAACCCAACCCTGAATTTGTTTCTGAGAGTTCCTTGGATATCATGTATCAGAGAAAGATGCAGTCTGAAATGTCTCAGGGACTGTGAGAGTTAGGATCTCTGGCAGTAGCACCAGTTCAATCTGAATCTGAATATTGGTAATGGCTCCTTTCTAATAAAGCTTTTACTGTAATAGAATAATTTCAAGATTACAACGATTAAAAAAATGCCTTTAATGTTAAATATGGTTGAGTCTGGCAGAAAAAAAAAAATAAAATCTTGATTCCCAAGAAATGTGTCTGTCATCTGCAGACTTCAGGAAAATTTTCCCAGGGATCACCAGTTCTCCTGTGTATCTGCACATTTGCACAGTCTTTCCTGGGATCTGACATTATGACACCCTAAGCTTCTGAGGGCTGAGAACTCTCTCACACAAATGGGTTATTATGTCTGCTGCTATTAGAGATAAAAAACAGTCAAGAGAGAAACGTGTAACTCACAGCTCATTTTATTTTGTCCCCCGGAGCATGCCTTGTAGCAAAAGTCCTCCTGGTGAGAGAAGAACATCAGATTGTAGCACATGTTTTGAAGGGTATATTCCTTATTCTGAGGACTCTGCTCTTATCTGGTATCTAGCAACTAAAATGTCTCAACAGTAGCTTCCAAGCAACTTCCTCTGGAACAATACTTGCCATAAAAGAAAATTTACTGGATGTTGTGCTGCATGCTGCAACAGCTGGAGCCTAGTTTGATTTCCATGGCATTCAGGATGGCTGTAATTTCCTCCATTATTGAAGATGGATTTTGTGTTGCTCAGATAATTTCTTTCTAGTTCATCTAATCCTTTCCCAGGGGTGCATGTGGCCAAAATAAGTTCCTTGGTGAACTCAGCAGCAGCAGCAGAACTTAGCATGATTTGGAACATGTTTGGAGGAAGGGTCTGGGGATGAGGCACAGAGGTACCTGAAATAGTTATGTGAAGGTTTGTGCTCCTGCAAAGGAGAAGTTACTAAAGAATCTGGCTGGACAGATGTGTGCATTTTGTGATGTGCACAGTTCAGTAGAAACACTGGTTCTCACATACTACAGATATAGCTTCTGAGGTTATGCTTGAATTCATTTTTCTACATCAATATCTTCCCATTAAAAGCTTCTGAAATTCTGTCAGTGATTTGGTATTCAAATCATATTAATATATATGCTGTTAATTCCATTTAGGTTTTAAAAATCAAGACCCATGTGATAAAAAAATCAAATGGCTTGAAGAAAACTGCCATGACCAAAGAGGGTATGAGCAATCAAATCCCTTTCAGTACCTGAAGGGAGCTTAGAAGAAAGCTGTGGAGAGACTTTTACAAGGACATGTAGTGATAGGATGAGGAGGAATGGGAATGGCTTCAGACTAAAAGAGAGTAGGTTTAGATTAGAAAGTAAGATGAAATTCTTTACTGTGAGGGTGGTGAGGCAGTGCAACAGGTTACCCAGAAGGATTGTGAACTCCCCCATTCCTGGAATTGTTTAAGGCCAGGTGTGATGGAGCTCTGAGTAACCTGGTTTAGTGAAGGGTGGCCCTGCACATGACACAAGGGTTTGGAAACAGATGATCTTTAAGGTCCCTTCCAACCTCAACCTTTCTATAAATCTGTGATTCTGAATCATGAATCAGTAATTCTTTCTTCAGTAATCCTTAAAAGAATCCATCAATGTTTGATTGGATTTATCTTTATGAGACAACACTAACTGATATCCATTGCTTCCTAATAATCTTACACATTATAAGAATGGTGCTCCTGCAATTTTCTGGACCTGTCTCCATTTGCCAGGATTACTTAAAAGAAACATTAGTGGTATACAAAGTTCCTAGCTATAACAATTATATAAATTCATGAGAAATTATCCAACACTGTTGTGTTTTTCATTCTTTCTGTGATACATGTTTAAAATGCTTCCTACCAAATACAGTAACTTGTTTGTCCTGTCACTGACAGCACATGAGCTGGATATAGACTCCTATTTTGTTCCAAGAAAAAAAAACCACCTAGCTAATAAACACACTTTGGTTGTTCCTTAATTATTGAAACTGTTACTATTTACTCCAAGGAGCTAACCTACACATAACCAATATAGACTTTTTTGTTCTTAATAATTTACAAAGGGCCTTTTGATATATTAGATTTACTTAGCACTGACATTTCAATGATTTCTTTATGCTCCTTTATTAGTCTCATGGGTTTATTTTTGTCTGTTTTGTTCAGCACTAACTTGTTTTTCTGTTTCTCTCTGAAGCAATTTTTTTTAAATTCTTTGTTGCTGCTGTATCTGTTTTTGCTGAGCAAAATTTCTTGGCTGCAGTAAATTTCTCTGTTTGACAGACATGATTTCACAGTTTTTCCTGGAATGGCTTCAGATAGTCCCCAGATTTTTTTAACATTTCCCTTTATAGGTTCCCTGACAGCTATGCTGACAGTAGGTTTGAGCTAATGGGAACAAAATCAAATTGTGAAATAGCAAGTTCCTCCATAAAATGGATTTATCTTTCTCAACAAAGCTCTAGTGTGAAACCAAGATTTTATTAGAAAATAGATGCATCATAATCTTAGGCACAATTCTGGGCATAAGTTAAGGAGTAGTGAAGCTGCTGTAGCTCCTAGTTCAGTCACTTATGATGATGCTTAACTTTTAAGTGAGTTGCTTTCTTCAAGAAGTTTGTTTCTAAGTAATTTGTGTTTTTAGAAATCCCATTATGGAATAGAGTGATGCCTTTATACTAATAAGCTGATTTTCTAATTTGAATAACAGGGAATTACTGTTTTATAGGATTAGTTCTTGAGGGAGTTTTACTCAGTATTGTAGAGATAAGAACACCTTTCCTTGACTATTCTTTATTAAAAGTGCATGGGGAGCTAACATCATGCAAAAACCAGTCAATTACCTCTGTCTTACTAATTATTATTGCCTTAAAAACATCTGCCTATTCTATACCATCTATTTAAGTTAGCTTATAGACCAATACCCTTTGCTTTTATGGATCCAGAAGCAGAGTTCAGCAGTTTTCACATTAAATTACTGAGGGCACATCAGCTTTCTTGGTCCCTAGATACAAGACTGAAGTAAGGAATTCAAAAAAAGGCTTTGGAAAAAAAAAAAGTAAAAAATAAGTATGATAATATAGTCTCAGCTACAATGTGCTGTATGTCTAGATCATCAATTACATAGAATATAAATGAACCAGTAACAGATGTATTAAAAATATAGAAGCCCCAAATGTTACAGTATAAAGAAGAAGAGGCCATTCTCCTACTGGAATTTCCTATGACTATTTCCTAAAGAACAATTAGTTGAATTTTGTAGATTCTGTCATAGGTTGTCTCTCCCACTCTACTGAAAAGACATTAAGCTGGGAGAGGTGTATATGGTACTCTTTTCCATGGCTTGAAGGGGAATATCTAGGCTTGTCAGAAAATTATCTGAAATCTTTCTTCATGGAATAGTAACTTCAGGCGTTTTATGTTCAGAAAATTTTTCCTTCTCAGAGAGTGCAGAAATGTTACATGCTGTTCCTACTGCCTGACCTAGTGAGGCACTAGTGACGACTCTTTGAGTCTCCTGTTTCTGTACAGACTCCACTTTTGGGCAATGTACAATCACACCTTCTTTTTTCCTTTCCTCTAATGCCATATGATTCTTTCAAACTCTTCTTTTGCTTGCACAATCTCTTCTGCATGTTGAAGTGTTAGTACTAGAAATTCATGATTCCAAAGCTGAATTTCATACTCCATTTTGAAGCTGGTGAAGCAATGTGCTTTAAGCAAGGTCCCAATTCTCAGAGGCCTTGTCCCTCTATAGCTGATAGCATAACTTCCCCTATGGTGTTAGGATTTGGTAGGCATTTTCCAAGTGAAGGGATTGGTCCTAGTTTAGAATAAATACCAAGACTTTGAGGTTAGCCTGGGAAAATAGTAAAATCAGCCCAGTGAATTCTAGTGCTATGATGACCTGTTCCAACCACACAATAGCAATAGAAGTGCAGGCAATAGGAAGCAAGGAAAGCTAGGAAAGCTCCTCCTTGTAAAAGTGTTGTCACCAGGGTAAATGGTGATGCAGTAGTCTCCAGGCTGTAATATTCCATCTGTGTGCTCAAGCTGTCATGTCACAAACCTGCTCCTTTCAAGGTAAGAGTTCTTGTCTGAGTTTGCCTCCTATCCATTGTACTCATGATTTTTTGGCATGCATTTGATGTCTTCACTCTGTTAAAGCTTTATGCTGTTATCCCATACACATTGACTATCTGGATTCACAAGTAAGTGCTGAACATGAATGGTCTTTTGTTGTCCTTTGATGTCCATTTGTGGCCACACAAGGAACAGAACTTCATGGTATCATGACCTTTTTACACAGTGACTCACCTCTCTGTTTTAATGCCTTTGGCTCTCTGGCTTGCTCTCCTGTCAGTCCATCATAGAAAACTGTTTTTCCAGTTAAACACTTGTTGTTTTGTTTTGTGTTTGTTTGGTTTGGGTTTTCTGTTTGTTTTGTTTTGTTTTTGGGTTTTTGTTTTGTTGGGGTTTTTTTTGCTGCAAATTGCAGCAAATACATATTTCTTTTGCAGAAATTGCAAATACGTATTTCTGCTGTTTAGTACTTTGTTGTGAATCCCAGAATTTCAGGGTGCTTTCAAGTTATATGAATGCTGTTGTTTTTTCTACAAGAAGAATAAGAAAAGTAGAAAAGTCTGGTATTTGCAAATGTTGAAAAAGCATGAATTCCCTACTGGATTTCCTAAATAGCAATATCTAAATAGTAATATTTTTGATATTACTATCAAAGATTTTGCTGGGAATTTACCTGAAGTTAGTGCTATACATTGGTTCTGACATGTCACCCAATGTAGACAAGGAAATGTTTTCATCCAAGTCCATCCTGTTGTCTGAAGGTACAATTGTGTGATTTCTGCTGCACAGTACAAAGCTATCTCATCATTCTGATTGATTTGCAGTATATGGTAGCATTTCAATGCTAACATGAAAATAGAGCAAATAAACAAAACAAAAATTTTCTCATCATCTTTGCTGAACTGCAGCATTATGACTGTGTTTTCACAAATAATGAACTTGAATTTTTGCTGGGCAGGGGAATTCAAAACTTACTATCATTCTATGATTATCAAAATGAGATAACACCCAGAAAATATGAAAACTTTTCTAATTTCTTGCATAATAAATCACTCTTGCCCTGTAGCACTGCAGTGTGCTGCATAGCATTTCCTTTATCTTTGTGATGATAAGCTCCTTGACAGAAGAGAAATCCAGAAAGGAGTGACAAAAACACCTGGAGCGCCCTGTCTGCTTCACTGTTTATTCTTACTTAGCATAAAACTTGTTTGTATCCTTGGGCTTTGGCAGCAAGACATGTTTCAGCTGCTAATTCTAAGCAAAAATTCTCAGAAAAACCAACCAGCCACTAAAATTCCTTTAGTGGCTTTAGTTCTCAGCCCTGGCCATCTGCTAGAAAGCTGGAGGGTGAACATAGAGAGTCTGGGATGGGACTTAAAGGTTTCAGGAACTCAAACAGAGGTGTCATGGATTAGGTCAAATAGAGGTGTGATTTCTTGTAAAATTTGTTATTATGACTAGAGCAGTTTGTAGGGGACAGGATGGCTGTGGGATTTTTTACTCAAAATATGAATATTAATCATTATTCCAGGGAGAATCTGGAGAAGAGAAAGTTCTTCCAGGGCTCAACTTGTTGCATTTCTGGCTGAGGTGGTTCTTCACCCCTTGAGACCAGAAATTTAACATTTTGAAGCTTTTGCTGAGCAACCAGGCAAAAAACTCAGCTACCAAACAATTCTATTCATTTCCTTCTCCCATCACAGAGTAACAAAATCTGGATTATATGAACCTGTGTAACTAAGAAGGCATTCTCTGCAATAAATCTTGAATGTAATAAATCTTTGCTGAAAAGGGCCTGCTTCTGCCCCATAAACAAATGAACTCATGTTACACAGGAATAAACTCGTGAAGCCTGGGTCTATTCTTAAAGCTGGATGAGTAACATAGTGTAAATAGTCTTTTTCCTTTTCAAGTCCCATCTTCCTTGCTCAAAATGAAACAACTGGCATTAATCTGGAATGTACCTAGTCATAAAAAAGCAGATAAGGACTCAGATATCATTGCCTTTCTATGAGGTGGCAAAAAAACAGGGGTCTGTGAGCCATGCATAGCAAGCTAAATCACAAGGCCATTACAGTACACAGTAGTGTAAATAAATTAACTAATTACCTCTTAGACTAGTTCATTTATAGGTACATAATACCTGTTCTCTACATCTCTTATCCTTCATGCAAGGAAATGAACACTTTTTTTCTAGTTAGGTGTTTAATTCAGGAAAGAAACCAAAATATAAATCTGTAATAGGCTAAAGGACAAAACTTCATCAGTTCCTGCTTTATTTGCATGACATTTTGTTACTGTATGGCATTTCTGAGTAAGGATTCTTACTGGATCAGAAGTCCCACTACAATGCCTGTGGTGTGATCTGATTCTTCCTGCTTTTATCAGATTTTGTTTTAAGATACAGACATGGAATTATTTTTCAGCAAAATTTAATGTCTGAAGAAGATACATCAGTAGTATTACTACTGTATTATGGAAAAATTAAAGAGGTCTCTAAATTTTAAATGTCTCAATTATCTTGAAGTGAGTAACCCTAATGACTGTTCACATATTCTTGTATTTAAGAATGGTCATTAATCTGTGCAAGACTAGGGTCTGCTTTTGTTCCTGTATTTAGTTTGTTTAGTGTTTAATTGCATTATGAAATAAATGAATGTTTTAGCCATCAGTAAGGTTTTTGACCCTTACCTGAGGTCATTGTTGCTGCATAGAGTTGACAATTTTTACAAGAACAAGAAAAAAACAAATCTATTTTAAGCATGATTAAGAAAAGAAAAAATCTGTAATATTTTCTGAATATTAGAATATTCTGAACATTTTCTGACAAATCTCACCCAAACAAATTAATTATGTAGGTTGATATTTGCCATATACTTTTCCATATATGCACCTGTTTGTTGTCAAGCAACAGATGATTCAGATAGGGCTGTGGGTTTTTTTAATTCCCATCTGTGTATCTCAGTTTCATCTTTTCAACTTGCTTGCAGTCTAACATGATGCCACATAAACATTAAAGGGTTTTGCTGTTAATTTTAACTCACTTTATGTGTTTGGGCGATGTTTGAGGAAATTATATATTAAATGGTGCAGAAGGACTTGGGGGTTTCCACAGATGAAAAGCTGGGCATGTCCTGGCAATGTGCACTCACAGCAAGGAAGGCCAAGCACATCCTGGGCTGCATCCAAAGCCCCGTGGGCAGCAGGAGGAGAGAGGTCATTGTGTCCCCCAGCTCTGTCCTTGTGGGACCCCACCTGCAGTGCTGCACCCAGCTCTGGGATCTCAGCACAGGAAAGATTTGGTGCAAGTCCAGAAGAGGTCTGGAAGAAGATGAGGGGCCTAAAACACTTCTCCAACAAAGAGAGGATAAGACAGCACTAGGGTTCAATCTAGAGAAGAGAATGTTTTGGGGAGACCTCATTGAGCCTTCCAGTGTGGAGAGGGGGCTGATCAAAACATAAGAAGAGAGCTTTTTCTATGGGCCAATAGTGATAGACAGAGGGAATGGTTTTAAACTGAAAGAGGGCAGATTTGGATTAATTATTAGGAAGAAATAATTTTCTCAGATGGTGGTGAAACATTGGAATGGGTTGTCCAGTACAACTATGGATGATGCTCCATACCTGGAAGTGCTCAAGGCCGGGTTAGATGAGGATTTGAACACTCTGCTGCAGTAGAAAGTGTCCCTGTCCAGAGCAGGGGATTTGAAATAAATGGTCTTTAAATCACTTCCAACCCATTCTATGATTTTGTGATACACACTGAGTGTCTAAAATAAACTATTTTCTGCAGACTGAACTGCACATACAAAAACTGGTAATTTAAAAATTTTACATTATCATGGTCATACATTGTGACTGAATATTTTCCAATGCTCTGTAACCAATAATAGATTTTAATGTCTGTATGCTGTACAGGCTGTGAATAGAGAATACAGGGTATTGAAAAATATGCGAGATTCAGGTGTGAAGTCAAACAATTATTCCTGAAAAAAATCCAAGTCTTTGAGAGACCAAATAGCACGTGCAAGGCACATAAGCAATTTGACATGATGGCTCAGTAGTCATGGGAAAGAGTTTTAAAATGTAAAAAAGATATTGTGAGTCTGAAATGTAAGAAATAGTCTTATAGTGAGGCAAAGAATAGGTTTTATATGTTTGCATAATAGGCAACATGACTTCACCAAAAAACAGAATAAAATGAAAAGAGTAACACCACCCTCAGGCCACAAATTAATAGGTGAAGCTGATACTACAAATTTGATTTGCTGGAATGGCAGACAGAAAGATCTACCTTTCAATCTAATTGATGAGGAAATTATATTCTCCTGGTATGATATTAGAATTGTATAATTTTGGAACATGTCATATAGAATAAATTGTTAATAGAATAAGTCAGGCAAGGCAGAACATAATATCTGCTCTTCTTGGGAAGGAAGTGAAAGAAATAGATAAATGGAAATATGGTAAAGAGATATTTGCACATGTTTAATTTTGACCTTATATTTATTTAAAAGGATTTTCTCATACATTCTCATGTTATGAGCTTATAATGCAGCTTTTATCTCTCAAGATTAATAAGTCATCAAAAACAAATAAATAAGGGGTTTGAGTCATACCTTGTTTTGTGAACATAAGATTTCCAAAAATAATTTTGCTGATTGCAATGTCAGCCTGAGATGTACAGGTGTATACTTTAGGTTGCTGCTGCATTAGTGATGCATTAAGCTGGTTTAGAGTGGCTGTGTTGAAAATATCTAGGCTGCCTACTCTTTCTATCTGCTTCAGAAATCAAAACTCCTGTAAGCTCATTGACATGTTACTAGCTTTTCATACCAACAGACCATGTCAGATGTTCAGATATGGTTTCAAATTCCAGATTTTAGGAGAAGATAAAATGCAGATGTTTTTAAAGTATGTCTACAGATATTGAAAAGTTTATATACTGATATAATTAAGGGTTCTTTTCCATAATTTGCTCTAGTTAAGGATGACATGCATTCAGACTTTAGTAAGTCACAATAGAAGGTTCAAAATCAGCTCTTTCACTTGCTTATGTCTGTTGAATTTTGAAATAGTTGACTAAATGTAAACACAAGGTCATAAAAAAATAGATACTTGAGTTTATCAGATTAGTATGGGCAAGTCATTCTGCTATCCAATACTTTATATTTTGTGTATAGAAGTATCTTTCTGCTTTGAAAGAGTTTTCCAGTGCTTCACTGGAAGAGAACTGATGACCTTGTCCAGCTTGGTTTGCATCAAAATGTCTAGGTTCAGTTTGACACCTGGGGTCAGTCTGGCATCCTGCCCCAAGTATGCAGTGACCCATAGGAATGCAGCACAGGATTGGTGTTTGAAGTGGGGCAGTTTGAATGCAGATGCTGTTGGCAGCATTGAAGTATGAATTTTGTGTGGGACTGAGAGCTCCAGAGACATTCTTATGCAGTGTCTTATAGTTTCTTATACAGGCTTCTGCAACCTCTCATGAAGACCTTTCGTTTCCAACAGGTATCTTCTGACAAAATGTTGGAGAGCTATTTAAGATGGGGACTAATTTGCTTATTTGAATAAGAAATTACATGCCTTGAAGTACTTTTTGGTAAGTCAATTCAGCAGCCAGAGCTGTAAAATCATGAGACTCATACTTCTCTTTCAGGATAATCTTGGTTGGCAAGGGATGAGAGAAGATCCCTTTCCTTGACCGAGCACCGTCTTCATACATAACTGTCAGTTTTTGTGAAAGAATTCATATTGTATGGAAAATGAGAATTATTGGAGTTGACCAGGTTTTTAGGTTTACTTTGGAGATCTAAAGTATTTGTGTTCTCAAAGGTCCATGCTGTCTCCCAAATAATTAGATGTTTTGATATGGTGGGTGTCAAGTCTGCATATGCCTAGGAGCAAAATCTCATGGAAAGACTGGCACATTGAATTCACTCTGATAATGCAGTGCAGAAACAACGGTAGTGAGCTGTTGCCAGCATAGCTCTGAGTGTTTAGACACTACATATTGACTTATTCTGAAGTAAAATGTTCAATCTGTCTCAAGTCCTGTATTTCATTATGTTTCATATCACATATTCATTTAAGCTTATAACCATCCTTTTTAAAACTGTTTATGAAATCCCAGTAATATTTTACATTAATTTAATTATTTAACCGATTTAAAGATGAAACGTCATTTCAATTGTTGAAATTTCATCTTATTTTAAAAGCTATGTTGTTTCTTTTAGAGAAAAATATTTAAATATTATTCAGATTTGAAGTTTTCTTTATCTCTTCTTTTTGTACATTAGAATATTTTTTATAAAACTGATAAATGGGATGTAATATTTCAGTAAGTGGGAAGAATGGAATGAATATTTATTGCTTATTCAAAATGCCTAACTAGCTTTTTATAATTGCCTTTGGTTTTAAAAACATTAGATTTTTGATATAATAAAAAGTTAGCCTTTGTGAATATTAAACTGTAGTGCACGAGCTTGTTTAACTTCATTGTGTGCTTCAAGCTTGTATTTATGTTGAATGCTGAATATATGAATCCCTCTGAATGTAGTGTAAGGTTACCCAATATTTGGGTATAGATCTGTGAATTTCTGTCTTCCTGGTCGTGACCAAGTTTTTCTGCATTATTTCCTTTTGTACTGATCAAGTACAGTGGGAATATTTTATTTAGGTGAGGTATCAAGAAGGGAGTAAATTTCTGTCATGGCAAATTATTACTTCCACCATAAAATTCTCTTCAGTCTTACATTGATGTGTTTCTGATTAATGAAGTTCCTTTTCTAAATTATAAAGCAATTTGGGAAAGCCTTTTGACTTTGTGGAATTGTATCAAAGACTTTATTAATGTTGTAATAGCTGTCCATTAACAGTCTTTTAGCAGAATTTAACATGTTGAGGTTGCAAGAATATGTACAGGTTGTTATTAAAGTTCCAAAAATAAATCAGTAGAACTAGGAGTAAGTGTAGTATGTTCTTAGAACCTGTCTTGCATATTAATGAAATATGCCTTGATGGTCAACCAAAAAGGAAAAGACACTATGATTTGCAGCAAAGGTATGGAATGTATTTAGCACCAACAGCATTCCCCATGCCACAACTCCTCAGAAGATGTTGATCATTTTCCAACCATATGAAATCACCATCAGATGAGACAAGCTAGGAATTCTCAATATTACTATGAACAAAAAGAGAAGGTAGCATTGTGTTTTAAGCAACAGGCCTTATGAATTACTTTGCTAAATTTACCCACAATTTGATTTTCTGAAAAGATATACTGTTTTGCATCCTTTTCTTTAGAGGACAAATCAAGGCAAAGGGTTTATTATAATTTAAATTAATGGAATCTAAGAAAAAAAACTTATAGCAATGGGAAATTTTGGAATACTATATTATATCAAATAGACCAATAGACATCTCTGCTCAATGAACTAAAGGATATGAATATCAGTGAATGATGCCTCTGAAGTTAAAACCTCTGTACGAACTGCCTGGCAAAAAGCTGGTAATACTATAGGTGCCATTATATATTATTGCAAATAATGATGCTAGCTCCCTCTTTTTGACTTTTGCATTCATTACATTTACAGTCAACTGTCTCTCCAAAATAGTTACCTGCTAAATCATGGATAAACCTCCCTGAGGGCTGAGTTGGTTTTGTTTTTTTCTTTTTAACATGTAAGGTTGTTCAATGTTGGAAATGAATGCAAAAGTGGTTCTTTCTTCCTAAATGTACACATAGGCATTGTAGAAAGCATTTTAATAAAAACATAAAGACAGACTGCCCTTTACACACTTCTAAATGTTGACCTTAAGGGAGCAGGAAGAGCAGCAACAGGTAGCAAGCTGTCTGTAAAAGTTGTTTTGCTCTCAGACTGAGTTTCCATCTGAAGATGAATATTGCCTTGACTCTATACAAAGTTAACTACATCCACTATGGGGTCTGGGGAAGTTGCTTTGTTGGCTGCATTGCTCCCAGGCATTCTTTTTCTCGTTACCCATGTAACTGGAACTGTTGAGAATTTGGGGGTTTATACAGGTTCCTTGATGCATAGCTCACAAATAAAAACATTGATGCAGTCTCAGTCTACAGTGTTTTTCCCCTTAAGTTCATACAAGTACAGCCAAATCCTAATGTACTATAGCCTTCACTTGGTCTTATAATTTTGACTTCAGCATTTTTCCTCTGCCTTCAGGCAGTCTATTATCCATGGACATTATCTGTGTGGATCTTATACTCCTAATATCTAGTGAAGTAAAAAAGAACAGCATTAATTTGTGCTTGGCAGGTCTCATCTGTGTTTCTATCTAGAGGGTACAAGCTAGCACATTACTAATTCCAGTTTAGTTTTTATAACAAAATTTCACTCTCAGGGTTTGGCATAGTTATTGTGGACAGATAAAATCTGAGGTTAGTAAACTATTCCTTTAAGATTTTAGATTTATTATACTGGAATCATTATATTTAAGCAAACATTGTGAGCTGATTACCACAAGCCCTATTACAGCAAAATGCTGTAAAACATATTCTCAGTGAAAATGATGGCAACACTTACTATGGGTTATAATGTGTGGGCATCTCTTTAAGCAGACTGCAATGAAATGTGGATTTTGGGAGCTGCCCATGGTTTATGGGGATGGTTTTGGCCTGTGAGATCACTAGTCACACCAGAAGTTTCATGAGAGAAAGCTCTATAGTTGTATGAGATTCTTATCTTGGATGAGTGAAAAATTTGTAAAAGGTCGTGATTCATTCTGATACCAAGGGAACAGGGAAAAGGGACATCAATCTTTGCTTTTTGCGATGTTTTTTATGGCAAGAAGTAGGCCAAAAAATCCAGTGCACAGCACAGTGAGAAGTAAGAGATTTATTCATTACTTGATAATCATGGGTTTTGGCAGTGTATTACAGTGGCCTCATGCTTCTGGGCTTCTGCTGATCATTCAGAGAAGTATGAAAATAATTACATTTTCTTCCTTGAAGCTTAGAAAAATGTTGCCAAACTAGTTTTCAAAACCCCCATAAATTTTCGGAGAGAAGGCTAGGACATTTGGAAGACTGCCTGCAAATTAAATAAAAGCACAAATTCCTGGTACACAAACCACATAATCAAAGATTAATTTAGAGTGCTGCAGCTTGTCTGAATGCACTTGCACATCCTTATGACTTAGGAGCTGACAATTTTAGGTGGAACTTATCTAAAAAGACAGAGCTTAAAACCTCATGTAAGAACTGTTTGGAGATGGAACCTGGTTCTTTTTCCCTCCAGTGAATGGAAGGAAAATGCAGGTAAAATCAACTGGAAACTTTGGCTGTTGTAGATTCAGACCCACATATTGTGCCCTGGCTCCAGGAGCTGATAAGGAGTTTTGACATTCAACAGCGATCTTCATATTTGGCACAGCTAAAAATCAATCCATACTGCTCTGAAAAAAAAAGAAAAAAAAGAAAAAAGCAGGCTTCAGGTGAACGATTGAAAATACTTTGAAATTATCTCAAAGGATTCGTAAGGGACTGTACACATCTGGCTGTTCCCTCCAGTAGCCACTCCTGGGTCTCTTCACCTCCCCATGGCCTCCCCAGGTGGGAAGGTCTCTGTCTGAAGGGATGCTGTGCACAAGCAGTCCTATCCTGAAAAAAAAATGCTGTTTTTAGAAAGTTCCACATGTAATTTCTCTTTCAAAAATAAAGCCCTCTCTGATCAAGAGATGAAGTGAACTCTTAAGCACTGTCTAAGATTCTGCATGCTGTATTATATCTGACTGTCATTATTGATATTTTTTGGCATTTTAATTAGTGTCTCACACAGCTGTATAATTGACTTTGTCTCTGAGGAAGACAGAAGACTGTTCACAGGATAATTCTGAACCCATTTAAGCACTTGGAAGCAAGAAAACCTGTTTCTTGTTTTTCTGCAAATGATAGCCTTAGGGAAAATATTCCTTCCACCATCTTTCATATGTCAAATGAGGTTTTCCATATCAGAGACTGTTCACTACATGTATTTAGTATAGATGAAACAATATATTTTGAAAAATTTGACAAACTTGTTTTTGTGAAGGCGATGACATTGGAGCTCGTCTTCTTCTTTGGCGATGCAGTCTTGCTTCAGTTTGAATAAATATATAAGTACTTTATTGATCTTTAGAACAGCTTTACGTATTTTATGAAGTGTTGTTTGTTGTTTTTATATTTTTCAATAAAACTACTTTAGAAACAACATACTAAGCTTATGCTGAGGGAGGATAATACCAGACAGACATGGAAGAAGGTAGGCAGGCATTAAGATCATAAACTTGCAAATACACAGTGCTTCCAAATAAACTTGGATAGTGAAGTTGAAAGATGCTTGTATTGTCCTTTAGCAGAAGTTGAAACAACTGAGGCTGGAATATTGATTGACAAATAAGGATTAAATAGGAAAATTAAAAAAAGAAAAATAATAAAATTATCAATTTATACTAAATTGGAAAGTTTGTTTTTTAGGCAGTCAACTACATGAGCAGATGTAATCTAAAGCCTGAAGGGAAGAGGGAAACCCTCAACTCTAACAATTTGTTAGAAAGCTAAATAAATCAGTGTTGCTTCATTCATTTCCAATCTTACTCCACCAGACTTATAAATTTCTTTCCTTCTTTTCTCAATTGAGCCTGGATAGTGAAGCTGATCTGGAATTGAATCTGTTGTTCCTCCTATGCCAACATTTAGGGATTTTAGAGGTCCTTATAATTTGTGAATTTGTTGTTTTACAACCCTAGGGGATTTAGTGCTAGCCCAAAGTGCTTTCCTTCTCATCCTGGAACCCTTCTCACCCAGGAAAAAAATGCAGAACTTTTCAAAAGTGGCAAGCACTCTAGTTAGCAAAGTCCCTCTGTAATTACAAGCTTTTTTCAATGGTGATTAAAGTCCCTGAAATAGCATAAAATAAGGGTCTAAATATGTCTATTTTCTTCTTCTGTTACTTCCCTTCTTCCATTGTCCGATGAGTATTTGTCTTTTGCTTTTGTGTTTTGTTTGGCACAGCAGTGTGTTCATCTACCTGCTGTTCATTTGGTTATCTCATCCAGCTGAATCCTGTGTTGTTTGCCTCCTGATGTGCTGCTTGCTCTCAGGCCAAAGAGCAGAGTCTTTAGAAAGTGGACGTTCTCCATTTGGCAGGTGCATCCAAACAGATGGAGTTCCCTTTGATTTCTTCTGGTAGTGCAAGGCTTGCATAATTTTTTTCTTTGGATCATTTTGGTTTTTATGGGGTCTTGGAAGCTAACCTTAACTGCTGGTAGCAACTGACTGTGTTTTTCTGCCTTTTTGATGGTCCAGAGCAGGACTGAGAACTCTAAAGAATTATCCTCCGGAAAATTATTCAGAGGATCATAGTGTGCAACCATATTTGAATTTAGGAACTTCTCTGGACTTGGTAATTTAGTGCAATAGGCACAATCTGTTTTTGCCTTGATGTTTATTTGAGACCTGGACACCATCTGCATTAGAATATTCCCACAACATTAGCAGAAGCTTTTGTACCAGAGGGAATATATACACTGCATAAGAAAGGCAAACAGAAATTCAGTGACTTGCTCAAAGTATATAGTAATCACAGAGCTATGAAATTCTACCTTAACTGCAAGTAAGTTCTGCTATTGATTCATTGGGGTTAGATATTCACTCCATGTACTCACATCTTAGTTCAGTGGCCCTCAATGTCATACAGCCAGATCCATCAATGGCAACCTGCCTGGAATGAAATGCAGCAGCTGCTTAACACTACTCAGTTTAACTCTGCATGTGGTTCATATTAGAAAGAAAGAAAAATCCCAGCCAGCTGAAACTGGTGGGAGAAATTTAGCTAAAAAAAATGTAATTATCTAAATTAGAGCTCTGGCCAGGATTACTATGCAAAGGCTGCCAAGGAAAGCATGACAAACAGAACCAGTCACAGCCTTGGTTTCACATTTTCACTGTACCATTGCTTCTGATCTCACCCAAATCCTTTCTACTTTTATTTTCTTTAAACCTTACAAAATGTTCTAATTTTACAAAGACTGAGGTAATTGAAAGCTTCCATTGCAAATTGCTTCCTCAAACTGGGCAGGCATCCTCTGGTGTTACCATAACATCCTGTGAAACAGAACAACTACTGAAAACTGATTTTCAGGTGATAAATTTCTTCTAGCTGCATCTAGTAAAGTGCTGGTGCTGTCTTCTCAATAAGTCATTACTCATGGGTGATGGATTCATTGCTCCAGGCTATCTCTTTTTGATATTTATGTTCCTTTTCTGAGGTTTATTTTTTTCCTCATTTTTTAAACGTTTAAAAATCACCATATTGCTTCTAAAACTGATGGGAATGAAACTAAACATTCTTCTAAAGTAGTGCTGTTTAAGAGAGCATAGGTCTAGGAAGCTTATTTGTCAATGGGGACAATGGGGGACAATGGCCACGGAGCTTCATCTTTTCATGCCTTGTTCCCCTACCTTTAGAATGGCCATAAAGGTAAAGATCTTTGTAACTTTCTTTGAGAAAGCATTCATATGAAAGCACTTTATAGGAAAAAAGTTATTCTAATTGGAGTCTAAATTTGTTATTAGCAGAAGTAATGCAGTATTTTGTTAAGAGCAACTGATATGAAGGACTCTATTTCTCCTGCGAAATTAAACATCAGTTAAAAAAAAAAAAATTTCTTCCATTTCCTGTATTAAGGGTTGACTGGTGAGTACAATGATAATACACTAATTTTTAGTGTTAGCGATTTCGCTACATCTGTTCACCAAATAATGTCTTATTCTGCTACAGAAGTCAGTATATGCTGAGGACATGATATCTATTTCTTACTCTGTTTAACTGTAACAGAATGCACTTTCAACATCCTGTATTGACCTTTCTAGACAAATGCTTCTCGAATGATGTCTTGATTGATATTCATGGAACTTATTCCATCTCAGAAAATTCATGTAGTCATCTCAGTTTTTGTTGTTGTCTTGACTTTTTTTTTTTCTGTGTTTGTGTAATTAAGGCAATTTGTTCACTGTACTTTTAAAAAAGATGAGGTTAAGGCTACTTATACTCTACTTTCAAACAGCAGTGTACAGTAAGAATGTATTGCTGTGTGGATAGGAAAAAAAGACAATGTAATAAAAGGGTTACAGAACAAATATATGAGAATTTCAGTGTTATAATGATTTGAAGGGAAAATATCTAGCTGAAAATTCAGGAGCAAAGCTAAATTTATGAAAAAATATCATGCAAATAGATGAGCAAGTAAAAGCAGGTTTGAGAACAGGCTTTCTAGATTCTTTCTGTCCCCAAGCTTGATATGTGCTCTTATGCAGAAGTACTCTCATGATTCTG
Source organism: Thryothorus ludovicianus (assembly GCA_013397245.1). Taxonomy (NCBI): domain Eukaryota; kingdom Metazoa; phylum Chordata; class Aves; order Passeriformes; family Certhiidae; genus Thryothorus; species Thryothorus ludovicianus. The sequence goes on along the minus strand of VZTB01009531.1, from coordinate 270,947 downwards.
CCTCACAGCATTTGTCTACCTTTAATTACCTGCCTAACTTTATCTGATGTTCTCTTTAAAGACCTCTTCTATGTGTACCAAGGACTTTGGTATTAAGTGATAGTTGTCATGGTATTGCCTTGTGTTGCAATGAGACCTTTTTACACTTTTACTAAAAATTAGTACAAAAGAGTTAGGTAAAAGATTTCAGACTTCCAGCTACTGTAAATAATTTTTTTATATTAAAAAATAATACAGCACAGATGATACAGGTTTAATCACATACTGCCTGAGTGTCCCTCATCCTATTTTGCAAAGTTGTTTAATTTCCTTTTCCATTTAGCAAGGCACTTCCATTGTGAAAATATGATTAGTTCTATCTGTGTGGCTAGTTTTTATTCAGCTGATCTTGGTATGATTAGAAATTCCATTTAGACTTTCAGCAAGAAGTCTGACTGAGCAGAACACTTTTGATCTGTGCTGAATTATTCCTCCATCATTTTTGTGAACACCTGAAATCACTGACTTGTTATGCAGAGGCCAGTTTTCAGTCATTAGTGACCTGAAATGGACATGACCCAGCAACCAAGCAGAGAAAGTTTTATTCAATTAAAACTCCCCTGAGTCATCCAGTCTCTTTAAAATGAAGAATCTAAATAATAGATTGCATGAAGATAGATAACATTCTCAGCATCCACTTTGTTTCAGTCTTCAACACAAAGGGAAAAGAGAAAGAGTATGGGAGTCAGCTAGTGAGACAAATGGGAATGAGGGTCTGGGAATATGAGGAAATAGACTTAATAAGCAGCAAGTAAAAGAATGCTTCAATAATTTAAAGTATCTATAAATCAGTGAGGACCTAGTGACATTTAACCAACAGTTCATGAGAAACAGCGGCGAGAACTGTCATGATATGTCAGCTGTATTGGATGGATAGAGTACAAGTGAGCCATCAAGGAGGAGTGAATAGCAACTATAATGAAAAAAAAAGGATTTGAAGTGCATGAGGCAGAAGTATCCCCAAACTATAAGCCATTTCCTTCACATTAAGAAATAATATATTTTGCTTATGTATGAAACTTCAGTTACTACACCAAATATAGAAACTATCTCTAAACATCCCTTAGGGTGGCCTAGAAGTTTTCTTATGTATACCCTTAAGCTTTTGTTGTAATTGTTGGTATATTTTTTCCTGAAGAAGTGACAAATATACTGATGTAACTTTTTAGTATTGCTTCTGTGTGTACCAAATTGCATGATTGTTCTTGATCTCCCTCTACCTTCCTGCTAGAATGTACATATGTGCATGCTAGTCCATCATCTCCCCCTTCTCACAAGGAAAATCTTTAGACAAGTTCTTACTTGGTTTGTAGAATGATTAGTGAGAATGATTCCCTTCTCTGGGGAAAATATCCATTGCTGAGTGAGTTTGCTTCTTCTCTGAAGAAGCAGCCTTTGAAGACAGTAAAACTGAAAGATGGGTAGAGAATTTCAGAAAGACAGGCTGTTGACTGAAACACGGGTTACTGGATGGATGAATATATAAGAGAGCCAGTGTTTGTGCACAGTTCAGCTGTAAAGGACTTCATATCCCAGAATTAGCTGTCCTGTTTAGAAGAAAACACAACATTTCTGAACTAGTGGAGAGTGACATATGACTCTGAGAAAAACATACTGAAGTAGCTGAGAAATTTTACCAATAGTTTAAGTGGATAAGGCTTTATATGTGATACTGATTTTCTTTTCACTAGCCTAGCACATTGTGAGTGGCACAGATGAACTGAATGGGGAAGCTGGAGATGGATTTCTCCCTGGATATGAAAAAATAAAGTAGAACCAAATACATATGGGTCTGCTGTCTCTGGAAGTCTTTCCTCCTTTAACTGGAAACAGCCTCAATGTTATGACCTTAATGTCACACTGCAGAAACTTAACTGCATACTGATGCAGAACTACAGCATAAGGTTCTGGGAACGGTTTAATAGAATAGTGTCTTAAGTCTGTCAATTTATTCTAAAATAAGAATGTGAAGTAAGTTTATGATGTTATCTAAATATGTGTAATATACTTATTTAATAACAGGATAAAAATATTGTTCTGGAAATTAGGTGAAAATATGGAGAGTAATTTTAGTGATTTCTTAAAGAAGCATTAAACATGAAAAATTTCATAAAATTAGAGCTATATGTCTCTGGGTCTTACTAATTATAACCATGATACTTATGATATGCATTCATGATATTGCTATTCTGAATTATGTAGTTATGGCAGGACTATAATAGAAGGAAAGGTGAGTATACTTAATTAACAAATTATTAAGTATGCTTTAGTTCAAATGGCTTGGGCCTAAATAACTAAGTCTCTTTTTAAAAAATTATATCTTTGACCCTGAAAGGAAGAATTTATTTTGGAACTTTATCACTCTGTGAAGACATAGAGGGCCTGCTATGTGAAGACAAGGCCTGCTAACCCCTGACTGTGACCAATAAACTTGTACTTTCATAGTGACAATGACTTTAGGAAAACATATTAAAGATCATTATTTTTTTCAAAACAAGATATCTTCTTTCAGTTAAGTGCATCAATTTCTAATGCATAAATCTTAGCTACATTTCTCTAATGAAACAAAATCTCAGTCAATTTCTTTTCTCAAAGTGCATTATAATTCTCATATAACCTTTTTAGCACATGGCTCATAATTACTTCAGTTTCAGGAATATTCATTCTTTACATTGCCTAGAATTACAATAAAACCTTTAAAGTATTTTATATTAAGGAGAAATAATTTTTTTCCTGTGGATCAAGTGCATTAAATTTCAAATCATTTATTGCAGTTGCTTTTACAAATTAAGGCACAGCTTTCATGATTCAATTTCTTAGACAAGGTAAATGACTGTACTATCAATTCATTCTACATATAGTATTTGCCCAAATAAATTTCTCCTACTTGGTCTTTTGATCACAAGTGACAAATTAGAAAGGGATAATTTTTTCTTTATTTCTTTATTCATATTTGCTATGGGAAAAAAGAACCTTTAAACCAATTGTATTTGTGATTCACAATTTAACAGGGCAATGAACTGTATAACAGTAAAAATTCCTATTTTCCTTAAGTAGTCAATATGTAATAATGAGCACTGAATTAGAAGTGAAAATATGAAGATCTGCAAACCTCTACCTGGTAGGTGACTTTTTTTTTGCTTAAAGATTCAAAAAATGTGAGGAGAGGGGGAGAAGTCCAGTTTACAGATTGTTAGTATCTCAAATGTTATTCCTCATCTACATTCACTTGGATTTTTCAACAGGACTGTGGCTTCTGCCTTTGTATACTTGTTCCCTGAACAGTAACAGTTTCTATATCCACAGAAGTGGCTTTGGTGTGGTTCTTGTGTTTCCTAGTCTTCTTAAAATTTCTGTGTCCTGGACAGTATTTTCTCCCACACTGAAACATAAGGAGCAAATAGAGCATATTTGTATCCTTGAATTAACCATTAATTGAAGCTTCTACTGAGACAGGAAAATGTTTATTCCATTAAGTGGGCTGTAGCTCTCCAGGTGACCTTAAGAGCATGTCAAAGATAGACCCTCACAGGGCTGGATTGGATTTCACCAGTGTTCCATTTAAATCAGATTACCCTGTATTCCTCACTTCACTTCTTGCCATAGGAACATTTTATTTCCAGGAAGAATATGCTCAGAAAGAAATCTCACAACTGTATCTGAAATACTTGTGTTTGTAGAAACACTGCTTAACATTAAAAAAGTTCTAAGAATGTTTTTAAATTTGATTTTAAAATCTGCAAATCTGAGTATATCAAATTTTTTGCACATCATTCAGCTTATTTCCCTGTTTTTCACTGCGAGAGTCTGCTTTAGTTCCTCTTTTTCTTTAATTGTCTTCCTTGCTGTGATTTAGGCTCACTGGAATAGGAATTTGCATGCTGTGGACCTAATGACTGTACTGAGTCCTGTATTTACATATTCCAGGACTGGAATGCTCTGTTTCTGGGTCATTTTCTGCCAAGTTCCTTTGCAACTGAGTGGTCCCGAGCATTTCCTTGGGGTTGTTCTACCCCAGGCGCAGGACTAGATACTTTTCCCTGTTAAATTTCTCAAACTATCTGTAATTCCATTTCTCCAGCATGTCAAGGTCCCCCTGGATGATGGCTGAACCCTCTAGTGTATGAGCCAGTCCTCCCAGCTTTGTATTGTCAGCAAACACTCTGAGGGTATAATTAGCTTTGTCATCCAGTTAATTATGGAAGGTGTTTAAGAGGATCAGACCCAGTATTAACCCCTGGGTTATACTGTTAGTTAGTGGCCTCCAACTAGAATTCATGCCACTGCTCACCATTTAGCCAGTTTTCTGTCCAGTTCACTCAGTATAGGCCCAAATCGCTCACTTTGTCAGCTTCTGTGTGAGGATACAATGAGAAAAGTGTCAAGAGCCTTACTGAAACTGATGTGGACAATACCCACACTTGTTCCATTATTTACTGAGCCAGCCATTGCAGTGGAAGGTTATTGGGTTGGTAAAACATGAATGGGTGTTATTGCCTAGACAATTGTATTTCCAGCAAGCAGAATAATCAGCAGCATGCATGAAAATAGACTTAAGGACCTGTGGCAATAGGCTGAGACAAGATGTGACCTGGGGCTTTCTGTCTCTTAATAAATAAGTGCCATTTCCCCCTGTTAAGTGTTTTTATTTTTTTCTTGATATCAATACCTTTTAGATCAAATCACCACGTTCCTGAAAAAAATAAAAAAGGAGACAATTTCTTTCTTATGTCTATCTTAAACCTGCACTTATGTTGTAGGATACCACAATTTTAAACATTGTTGCCTAGATTATAACAGAGGGATTAAGAATCTGTTTTCTTAAACCGTTGTAGCTTTGGGTACATGAGGGCTTTGGGATCAGACTCATTCAGCCCTTCTTGCTGGGAATATTCTATTTTGGATAAGAGCCAGCTACTGGCCTGAAGAGATAATACTTCTGCAGTTGGTGATAAGGCAGTTGAGATACTTGAATACTCATCCCGATTCAAATATTATTTAAGGATTTTATACAAAGTAGACAAGACTCAATGAGAGAAGATCCTGAAATATTTATCAGAACAGAGATTAGGGCTCGAGTCTCTCTGGTGAATGCCCTAACAACCAATCTACAGAATTCTTTTGCTTTCTCTATTGCTCCCTGAGTAGCCATGTGTTTCCTACAAAACAGAACAACTTCAGAGGCAAACCATGTGAGAGCTTTTCTTCAGTGCACTGACACAAACCTAAATACAGACTTCTGTCACAGATCAAGCAGAAAAAGGAATTAGTATGATGGCCTCCTGTGTGCCAAGCAAATGCTCAAATAAGATTTCTGGATGTGAAAGGAAGCATCTCTTTCTCTGATGCTTTGTGTGGGATTATACGTGACTTGACTGTATTCTACAGTCAAATTGCACCAGAAACTTAGACATGTCCAGGTTGTGCATCTCACAGGCTTGAGGAATTACTAAATCTTAGGTACTACTCAGGCAACGTGCACTGATAATACTGGGAAATTAAAAAGGAAAGAAACAATAGATTTTCAAAAGTGAGACTTCATAAAGGACATCTTTTAGCACCCAAAGTGGGTTTTGGGGCTTCATGCCCTGGCAAATTGTCCCTAATGTGTATAGTCTCTTTAATGGAAGGTGTTCTTAAGAATGTTAGAGTACTTTCATCTTTTGTGAGAAAAAAATAAAAAAGAAAAGAAATAAAGATTTTTTTTTTTTTTTCTTTTAGCGACATGCTTATCCTATTTCTAAGAAAACTTTTTGGTCAATTGCTCATTAAAAACCGTGTCTAGCACACAGAGCCATTCCTGCAGTTGCAATGTTTCTTTTTTTTTTCAGGATTCTAGCTAATCATTGTTATTTCTGAAAAAGTGATAATCAGGAAGTATCTGGATAGGGGTGTTTTTGAAAGACTGGTAACAGTGAGTAGGAAATGAAATGTCAAATTGACCCAGCTCTTTTTTTTCTTTTTTTTTTTTCTCATTAAATAGATCTTCTTACAGTCACATTAGTCAAGATAACATTGATAGCAAGATTCCTTATTAAAATCTGTTAAAAGCTCACACTTAGAGGACAATTTTGTTGAAGGTTGCAGGCATGAAAGTACACATCCTTCTTACTACCAGCAAGAAAATTTCCACAGAAATTTTATAAAAACAATTAAGAAGGAAAAAGTAACAGAAAATAGCAGTATATTAATTGCAGTGCTGTGCATAGCTATTCTTTGGCAGAGGGGTAGAAATCAGCAGCTTTAAGTCAGGCATACAGCAAACTCTTACATCTGTAGTTATAATTTCTCTCCCTTCGTATGATTTTGAAGCATTTATCTTTATTCATATTGTCTTTAGTTACATTGCAAACTGTGTGGATCAGAGGACACGTCCCCTATGTGTCTGTGGAAGTATGCAACAGAATTTGGCTGTTATGTATATTGACTTCTCATAACCTTCAATGATGACACGGCAGAGTGGGTTGATGAGAGCAGTGGGTATTGTCTATCTCGACTTCTAACACTGTCTCTCTCCTACAACATCTTCATAGGTCAGATCAGGAAATGTAGGTGAATGGACAGTGAGGTGGATCAAGAACTCCATGGCAGAGCTCAGAAGGTCATGATCAGTGGAGTAGAATTCATTTGGAGGCCTGTTGTCATTGCTGTGCCCCCGAGAGCAATACTGCATCTGGTCTTGTTCAACTTGTTTATCAAAAGCCTGGAGGAAGGCATAGGGTTCATCCTCAGCAAGTTTGCTGCTGATATGAAAAGTGTGAGTGGTTGATCCACCTGTAAGCTCTGCTGCCATTCAGCTGGAGACTTGGCTTGGGAGAAACCTAATGGTGTCCAACAAGGCAAAGTGCAGGGTCTCGCACCTGGCGAGGAAGAACCCCAAACACCAGCACATTTTGGGGACTGTCATACTAGAGAGCAGCTCTGCTGGGAAGGAGCTGGGAGTCCTGGAGGATGACAAGCTGGCCATGAGCTGGCAGTGCCCTTGCAGCCAGAAGGGTCAGTGGTATCCAGGGGTGCATCAGGAAGAGCGTGGCCAGCAGGTGAAGGGAACTGATCCTCCCCTTCTACTCAGCCCTAGTGAGACCACATCCAGCATTGCCCTGTGCAGTTCTGGGCTCCTCAGCACAGCAAAGACAAGGAGCTACTGGACAGGGTCCAGCAGGGGCCACAGAGATGATGAGGGGTCTGGAGCATCTCTAATGAGAAGAGACAGAGGGAGCTGAGCCTGCTTAGTCAGGAGAAGAGAAGATGGGGAAGGAATCTCATGAATACATGTAAATATCTCAAAGGCAGGTGCCAAGAGGATGGTGCCAGACTCTTTTCAGTGGTGCCAGTGACAGGACAAGGAGCAATGGCCATAAAATAAAATACAAGAAATTCTACCTCAATATGAAGAGGAGCTTCTGCACATTGAGTGTGTCAGATTACTGGAACAGGTTGGCCAGGGAGTTTATGAAATCTCCCTCTCTGGGGACATTCAAAACTCACCTGGATGAGCAACTTTGTTACTTTAGGTGATTGTCCCTTGGCAAGGGAGTTGGATTTGATCGCCAGATCTCTTTCAACCCTAACAATTCTGTGATTCTGTGACTTGAATTGCACCATGTGGTGCATAGGTAATGTTCATCAAAGAAAAAATATTGAAACCAGTCCTTGGCTTTTAGACATCTGGTTAGGGAAAACTTCTTATATTATTGAAAGTTTTACATGAGTAAAGGTGAAATGAAAATTTGATTAATAAAATTCTTCTTTGTTCTGGAGCTACCTCAATTTCCTTCTTATACCCTTGTGCTCAGAAGATATAATGAAAGCATTGATAAAATTAAGTGTTCCTTGTACTACTGTAGCAAATCCCACATGTTCCAATGTTTGTGTTTGAGAGAAAAGAAAAAGATCTGTCAAGCAGTAGTGCTACTTTTGTGTGTCTGTTTTATTTAAGTTGTTAGCAAAAGGCTATTGTACAGGAAAATTTATGAAAGCGGTGTTTTGCAATGCAAAAAATGTAAAAATTTCTTATATATTTTCATAGAGAGCAACTGTATTCTCATGCTCAAGAGAAGACAGCTTAACACCATTCTCTTTGTATAATTTATTTTTTAATTAGAGTATGTGTCATATGAATGATAAGGCAGTATTTGGATTACTAAAAAACCTCAAGTCTGTGTACTGGTGCATCTTTTGTGGTTGTAATGAGTCAAAATTGTGAAAGAAGGGCACAGGAAAAACACCTTTTTGTGTAGATTTTGCAGTGTTTTCCTGTCCTCTGAAACATTTGGATGACATTGGCCCTTGGCATACCTATTTTTGCATGTTTAGGTTCACAGCTATATTTTTGTTGCAAGCCTCCTGATTGCTCCTGTTTACTGTGCCTTGGTAATCACTGAAGGGTGTCCTTGGACTCTTGCTGTCTGTCCCTCCTTGCCCATCCTGTCAATGCATTCACAGCCAGGAAAATGCAGCCAGGACCTCCTTGTTTCTTGAAACCTGGAGCTGAACCAAAGCCTTTGAATATAGGAGAATACATTACAGCTATCTGCCTTCTCATCAGAGAGCCCAGAGGATTTAGGAGTGTTTAAGACCTGTACATCACTAAGAAGTACTGCTTGCACCCAGCATCTGGGTGAAATCTGGTTTAAAAAGAGAAATACCAAAGAGATTTTCCAGTTTCTGAGTTAATGCTCACTATGTGTTGACTGTTTTTAATATCATGTGTTACTAATCCATTGGTTCCACTGTAACAGAGAAAAATCCCAAAAGTTTTACCTATGGCAATTTGTTTGCATTAAGTATGAGGAAATGGAATTGACTTTTCTTTGCTTGGACATCTTGGTATTCTAAATATTTATTCACCCTTGTCAATATATCAGCAAAATAATTTTAAGTAATCTGTTGAAAATAATAATAAAACTCCCATTTAACTATTAAAGTATAAACAAATCAAACACATTACAGACTCTTGTTATGGCTCTAAAATCATTTGGGCTTGAAATTAAGATTGGCAGGCCATGACTGCATTTAGTAAAGAGAAAATGAAGTATTAATTGTTCTATTTTTCAGTATCCAGTCTGCAATTTGAATGTCTAATCAGTTTCTCTGTAGTCTTTAAGTGATATAAGATTTTACTGCCTTGGAATTGTTCAAATGGAGTTCCAAACATGCCCCAACTCCTGTGGTGATTTTTGTGTGGTTTTGTTTGTTTGTTTGTTTGTTTGTTTTTGTTTTGTTTGAGGTGTTTTTTTTTGGTGGTTTTTTTTTTTTTAACTGATATTGAATATTCCAGCTACTTTTCCAGGTTTACTGCTCCTGTCATGGACAGAGAAAAAATATCAATTATTTGAAACTTTCAGTATTTCAGTTGCTTTGAAGTTCTGAATAACTGATAGTTTGAGAGAAGCTCATGGACTTTTTAAAATGAAATGTGATAAGATGTAAATAAGGCTTTGGGTTTACTGGCCTGCTTCTGAGGTCTAGGGTTTGTTTCTGATCGTTGTGTGAGCAGTAGGAGAGCTAAATTTGATGGTATTCTGGTGGTAGAAGCTCAGAGTGTTCCTTCAGATAAAATATCTTCCGCCTTGCTTAAAGCTTTATTTACTACTTGTCAAATTATGAATGTTACTGTAAAAAGACTGTTGAGGCTTGTAACTTCCATATGCCTGTTGTTTAACCAGATGTCTCACACTTCTTCAGTCTGAATGGAAATAAATTAAAAGCAATAAAATCAACCCTGATCTATTTTGTGCCTACTCAGTGGCTTTCCTAGTGAAAGTCACTAGGCAAAAAGGCAAAATGTAGGCTTTCCTCTTTAATAGATTTGGGCACCTGCATCACTGAGTATTTCAATATAAACCTATTGTCTGTAGTGATTCATTGGTTACTGATCTGCCCAAGCAGACACAAGGGAGAAGAAAACATGGGTAGAACTCTTGGAAATTGAATTAATATTCAAATACTACAGATAGTTTTCAAAAGGGCAGCCAAGTGACTCAAATGAATAATGAAGTGTATCTTAAAATTGCATAGAAACTGATGAACCTGTGGATGAGTGCATCAGGTCAGTTTCATTTCATGGAAATGAAAGAATGTCTCTGTGGAAGGAAGGGGGGAGGAAATGTCTTGATATATTTGCTACATGTTATTACCTTTTTCCTCTATTTTCATAGCCTTACATCTATAGTATTTGTAAGACACAATGTAATGACAATTAATATTGAAAAAGTTTTTTGAGACGTTGCTGAAAATGTGGGGTGACACAAGTGTAAGACACGGCAGCCTGGATCATTAATGGAGAGAAGGGATTTTCTTGATGTTAAAGCATCAGCAAAGGGGTTTTTGAAGGTCTAGTTTCATCTACCAAAGCAATTGAGTGCTGTATGTGATGTTGAGCAAGTTACTCAAGCAAGAGCTCTTTCCTCAGCATCTGGAGATATTTAACCCTTGGGACTCTTGAAAATAGCTTCCATAAACTGTCAGCACTACCTTTGTGTTTGTCATAGTTTCCATTTCTACTTTTAAGTTTCATCTCTATTACAACAGAGATGGATGTCTCCTGTTTGCATTGTAGAGCACCTAGTGAACAGAGGTCTTTCATGTGAGTTTCTAGGCACTCTGTGATAGTGAATGTGTATTTCCACATCCTGGAAGACCAAATTATTATATAATGATAACCTGAACTTAAAACGTGCTGTGGCTTCTTACAGTAGGAAAATAATTCCTATATTTATACTACTAATTTACGATTACGGGTTCTTATTACACTTTTCCTTGAGTGAGCACTGAGGATTGTGTTGAGGCTTCAGACTTCTACATCCATACTCTAGTCAATCAGGAAAACCCATCATAAGTTATTTTTAATGGATTTGGAATACTGTCAAGTTTTCCAGTCTTGTATTGCACAAGCTCAATGTTTTATATGCACCTCTTGGTAAAACTTGTATCTGCAACTCATAGGAAGCTCTTCCGAGACTTGAATTTATAACTATGTGTAATATGAATTTATATGTTGCTTTCTCCAGGAACACAGGTGCTCTATATGTGGTAGATACTGCATTCTCAAGACTATTACTACTATTTCTATTATATTGTACTGTTAGAAGCAAAACCTGGAGACCATTAGAAGTGAAGAAATTGTTCTTCTAAGGCGAACAGATATATTTCCATTTTTTGGGCTTATGTAAGGGTAGTGTGAGAATTCTGAAAAAAGAATAGAAAATAAAATATGTTATAAAACCCAAAGAATTTAACTTTGACTAATGAGTGCCTGCCTAATGGTATCAAAATCTTGACTTTGGGTCTTGCTCCCTACAGGATGCATGGAGAGAGGCACCGAAGGTTAGAATCCATAAACCAGCCTTTTGGATCTAGGCATTTTAAGCACACTTCAATTGCTTGCAACAATGGGAATGGGCTACTGCAGGAGGGCTTATCTGGTTGACAGTGGACAAGAGAAAGTACTCCTTTTAGACATCTGAGCAAGTGCAGGTCTGTGGACCTGTGTTAGGGTGCATCTTACAATTTTTTGAAACCTTATAAGAGCATCTTGTTCTTATGGGTTTCTACAGCTGTGGGGATTACTTATTTCTGTATTGGTTGAAACAGAACTTTCCTTGCCACAAAGGACGCTAGGGGGTTTGTTTATGAATCTTAGAAATAGGCAATAATTTAGACATATGCCAGAAAAGAAGTAGACACCCTTTTTCAGAAGTAGGAGCTCTTTCTTTTCTGCTAATCTCTGAGAAGCATATACTTGGTACTCAGGATGCATTTACATAAGGTATATTTTTATTGGGAGAGGTATATTGGCACAAGTAATACCACAAATATTAGTGGGTTTCATTCAGACTTAAGCCTTAGTTCTGAATTCTAGAAAGGTAATTTCTGTTGATCCTTTTACCCTGACCTTTGACAAATACTTGTGACTCACTCTCTCAGTTTTGAGTATGCTTTCAGCAAATTGCTGTTCACCCTGTAAGACAGATCTCTTTCCTTCCCCTGGAAGTCATCCACAAGTTGTGATGGCTTGATTTTAATTGGCTTATAGAGAGATATGGCTTATACAAGTACTTGTAAATGTTGACACAAAGGTTTTGCCTAGACCAGATATGTGCATGATACAGTACACTGTGTAGGAAAGGCCAATAGAACACTTAACACTAATTATTTTAAGTAATATGTCAGTAAAAATAAGTCTGTGCAATGAATCAGTAAGTTGTGTTAATATTATATATGTATATATATGTGAGAAATTCTTTACTATGAGGGTGGTGAGACGCTGGAAAAGGTTGATTGGAGAAGTTGTGAATTCCCCATCTCTGCAAATGTTGAAAGTCATGTTGGAGGAGCCTTTGAGCACCCTGGTGAAGTGTCTCTGCCCACAGCCAGGGCATTGGAAGATGTTCCTTCCAATCCAAACCATGTTTTTATTTAGTATCTTAGTCTTGCCACTCTTTGGAGCTCTTCTTCTTAAATCTGCCTTTAAGGAAATACATGCTTTTGTATTGAAGTATGAAATAATTGTCACCAGAGCATGGCCTGAATTGTTTGAGGGAAACGTGAGCTTTTCATGTAAAGTTTTCTGTGGAGCTGGTTTCCTGTCATGTGATGATTCTGGCTAAAGGGCTGCTTTGTGAGCCTAATGCTCACTTCTGCCTGACACCAGAATTTAGTCTGTCACTTGGTTTGGCAAAACTCTTCATATAGGCTGGCTTTCTACTGGAACTTGTTCTGTAATAAACCACCCTTGGAGACCAAGGTCTACAGATGATTTAGCTGTTGATTGTTAAGACTTTATGTAATAAACCAGTGCCTCTAGACTATGCAGGTTGGCAATAGAAGATTTAAAGTTTTATACAGGAATTGACAGGGTTTTCTTTACACTCTAATTTAAGGAATTGGATACTGTCATTGTTTACAGCTTTTTCTAGAGAATAGTCTCCTGTTTTTTTATGTTACTTCTTGAATCTCATCTCACCCTCTTAGTAAAATGCCATTTTTAGTATATATAGAATACTAAGGACAATTCATAAACGCTGTCTCTATGACTTAATTTCATGTAGTCCATATAAATCAAATAGACAAATTTTATGTTAGAATACTAAAATTGTGTTTCTGACGCCATGATCCAGTAGCAGAGGATGATTATGTTGTCAAAAGACTAGCATTATGTTTGTCATTATCAAATTCTGAGAGAAAAGGCCTAACTAAATGTGAGAAAAAGAAGTAACCTTTTTTAAACATGCACTTGTATAATAGGACTATCAAATCTTTATTGTCAAAAGTCGGTGCATAAAATGAGAATTTCTGATTTGAATGGTTTGGCTGGATTGGTTTAGCATTCAGTCTTGCCTAACCATTCTTGTTGAATTGTCTTTATTTTCTCAATAGACTGAGTTAGCATACCACTTCTATAATGTTTTGCCTCCTTTAATCCATAGGATGAAAATGTAAGAGAAACAAATTGGTTTTGCAATATCCCTGACTATTATTCTAAATTTGTTCTTTATGAAGAAATGGAGAGCCAATAAAATGATTTTTTTTTACATTCTCTTGCTGCTTTTCCCAGCAGAGTAAAATAAGAAAAACATGTCTTGAAAGTCTAGCACTCTCATGAAAAGGTTTAATTACTAAATTATATCTATTTTTGCTCTGTGGGGGCAAAAGCTGACTTCTCAGCAAATGGTATCTCTCTAGAGCTGATTTTCTTACTAAACTTTTTGTCAATTTAATATTAAAAAAAAATGAGAGAAGAGGAAGACCACAATCCATACCCTCTTAAAATTTAATGCAAGAGAAGAGTTATGATTAGTCATAGTAATAGAATAATTTCAGCTGCTAACTTGTGAATGTCATTGCAGTTACCCATCTTTGCCCTACCACCTGTATGTGGGCACTTTTTTGAATGTGTGGTATCTCAAGAAACAACTGCTTAGTTTTATGGCTTACTTGACAGGGTGGTGATCGGTCAAAGGTTGGACTGGTGGTTGTGGGATTGTCTATTCCCAACCTGTATGATTCTGTGGCTGAAGAATTGGCTAGAAAAGATGAACATACAGTCTAGTATCATTTGTAAACACAATGGCTTTAAGGTCTGGAAGGAGAGGACTTTTTTCTGTCTTGGGTATCTTGCTGTGGAGGTACTCCTGAGCAGGTGCGGACTGGAGCCCTATTTAACCTATTTGACAAGCGACAGAACTTCTGAAGTTCCCCAAAATTCATGGTTATATAGAAATATCTTAAATCTATTCACCACCTAGTGAAGGAGATGGTATTTCTCCCCTCCCTGTATTGTTGTGGGTATTTGGGAACCATGAAGATGAAAAGGTATGTGTACAGCTTTAAAAAACCCTGTTTTGGTAAGATGCTATTAGTGAAAGGGATATGGATCTGCTAGATGTATATCAAGCATCAAGAAAACTAAGTAGAGTTTTTCTACTTTCTGCTCTTTATCTCCCATATTTTCAGAGCTCTTTTAACAAAGATTTGAAATTATCTTTCATTTAGAATGTACAGTGCCTTATTCAGTACCTGACCTGATGGAGAGATCTCTGTAGTGTCTTTCCCTACACAACATATAGGAATATTTTTCTTGTAGCAGCTTTAGTGAGTTAGGAATGAGGGTATATCCCTTGCACAGCTACGTGTCAGTGCAGCCAATGCCACTGAATCTGCACCTTCCTTACTCCCTGGAGAGGTAAGGAAACCTCAGCCTTTTGTGGAGTCAAAGGACAAATATTATCCAGGTTATCTTGCTCTTTGAGGATAACTTTTAAAGGTTTAATTAAACAGCTCTGAAGTGGAAAGGGAAAAAGGAATTTCTCAAAAATCAGTAGGTTTGTGAAATCCAAGGCAATTTAACATAAGAGTGAGCAATGAGTTAGGATAATGAAAGTCATAGAATCTCATTGAACCATACTGTGACTACTTGCACCTTTTAAGAGGAACTGTATTACAAATCCTTGACATTCCACTGTGGTCTGTAGTATTAATAAAAAAAATCCTTGCCTGATTCTATTTCTAATTTGCAAAGATTAGTCTCTAGAACATGCAAAAAATGTGCAAATCTAGGCAGTATAATTTTACACTTGGAACAGAAAGAAATGTGTTTAAGAAGTAAGATGTGTTATTGGAGATTGCTTTTTCTGAAACTTTATAATAATTTAAGATCTTTTAAGGGAAAGAGAGGAGTAACATATTTATCTAAAAACCTAGTATTTTCTGTTATCTATAAGCCTACTGTTAGGTAGGTTAAGAAATATAGTAATTAGTTATGAGAGCAATTTTAAGTGAGATTGACTTTCCTTTTTCCCCAAGAGAATTGTGCTGTGATCCATGATCCTTGTATAACCCCTGTTTATGTTTCACTGCCTCCAGGCATTAAATATGGGCTTAATAGTGTTTGTGGTAGGCAGAATGACTAATTACTTGAGCTTCTGACCCTGCTCTGCTCTGGAAAGATTTAGTATCTATTGACATGGGTGCACCCACCCCTATGTTTTGACAATTAATCATGCTCTGGCTGATGCAAGCATTACTGTAATTGTAAAAATTATGCAATTTTGTGTTCTGAAATTATGCACCAGTGAAGAGCTGAACTAAATGCACATCTTTCAAAGAGTCCTGGGATTTAAATTTGTCCTTCACTTGGGCTACAATTCTCCATATGCAAATAATATCCAAGGTAACCTTCTTCATTTGTCACACAACCAGGACAGGCGTTTTCTCCCTCTCCCATCCTACCCCACCTTTAGATTTCTCTCCACTATTAATTGTGAATTTTGAGGGGTTTGTCTTTTATCACAAGTCTCATCTGTCTGAGATGTCAGCAGAGTGAAATGAGCACCATTTGAGGATTTTTCAGAAGTTTTGGAAAAAAACCCCTTCATTATCTCAATTCTTTTAAGAAAAAAACCCCAAAACTTCACCTAGTCAAAAATTAAAACTTTCTATATGTTGGTTTTTTGGCTTTTTTTAAAGAGATAGATGTCTCTATATCTTTGTGTTGCTACATTACTATAAACATCAAACTGCCCATGCCAGGTTGTTGCTATAGGGTTGTCTATGATTAGCAGATTGTGTGGAATGGTGTGTTGCAGGAATTTTTGAAAGTTCTGATAAGTTTACAAAAAGGAATTTCATCATTTCAATGCAAAACAATGTGCAAAGAGATGAATAATTTTACTCCTGTGTCTGTCTCCTTGACTCATGATTTGTTTTGGTTTTTTTTGGTTTTGTTTTTTTCTTTTTTTTTATCATGAAAAGGTCTATTGGAAAAGAGGAAAACTTGATGTCATGTAAGACATATCTGTTTTGGAGGAAAGTATGCTGTCTCTCTTACAGTACATGAAGGATTGTCTTTGACATTTTTTTTAATAAGGAGTTGCTACAATTCCCAAGGAGTTCCCCAACATACTGTGCATGCTTTCAGAACATTACTAGACCTTTCAAAAACAAAAGAAAAAATACAAGGGGCAAAGGTTTTGCAAATCCTCTTCTAATGAAGTCAGAGACAAATGGAGTAGTGTTCTGTCCCTTCGTGAGCCATGAAGGAGCATTCTGCAAAATAAATGGATCATTGATAACATGTGTCATTCTTTCTTTTTTCTTTGTTTTTTTTCTTTTTCTAATTGACATATTTTCATACATTTTGGATAGTACTTGCATGATAAATCCAGATTAACTGCTACCAGTGATTGTATTCTATATTCTAGAGGTCAGGCCAGCCATTTGTATAGAGCCAGACTGGCTGGAAGAATGGGCTGTCAGGACCTTGTGAAATTCATCAAGGTTGAGGATAAAGTCCTCTATCTGGGAAGAAATAATCACTTTTACCAATGCCTGCTAGAGACTGTCTGGCTCAGGAGCAGCTGAAAAGGACCTGGGAATCTGAGCAGACAGTGAACTGCACAGCTTGGTAGGTGACGAGAGACACCACACCATGGAAGGGTAAGATTTCAGTGCATACATTGGAGCAAGGGAGATATAAAGAAAATCTTTTTGAATATGAAGAAAGTGACACATTGAAAGAAGCTGCCCACAGACACTGTATTCTCTCCATCATGGAAGGTTTTCAAGGCCAAACTGGATAAAACCTTGAATAACATGATCTAATCTCATAGTTGACCCTGCTGTGAGCAGGAAATTGGACTTGAGATTTCAGCAGTTTCTTCCATGCTGAGTTGTCCTATGATTCTATTTTAAATATCAATAAAATAATTTTAAATATCAATTCCTGGATGCTATGCACTGGATAAGATACCCTTTGTTTTCACTTTTGTTATTAACTTTCTTGTTGTATTAGATAAAATATATTGCAATAAGCAATGCTATCACTTGTCTGTTGAGTGTCCAGCAGTTGCTCAATATAGGCAGTGATCATTTCATGAGGGACCTCATGTCTATGGTTAGTTTTGCAAAACTTTGCTTATTCTTACCTAACAAGAAGATTAAAAGAAGTTATTAAGAAATCTTTACCTTTCTCCACTATTTTAAGAATTTAGATGTGGTTCAGTTTTCTTGAAAACATATAGCTGAAGATTTGGTGCTTATTTTATAGTTTTATAGTAAGGACTTTATTAATGCATTTCATGAAGTCAAAAGTAGAATCAAGAAAGCATAACAGGCAGGTAAAAATTTAAAATTAACAGAACAAAATGGAAAACTGATCTCTTCAGTAATCCAGTATTTATGCATAGGTTTCAAATACAAAAAGTTTTTTCTCAGTCTTTGTGCATTTACTGTTTTCAGCACTTCTTTTGCTATTTTTGGATTTTCTCCTTTGCTCTCACAAGCTTTTATTTCATATTTTGGTACAGATTTCCGATGAAAGGAACGGTGTCTGTGTCTGATGTGAATATGGGCCAAAAAATATTTTTCCAGTAAAACTCAGTGGCTTCTCCTAGGCAAAACACACGAGTTACTTTAATAAAAAAATTTTGCATTAATAGTATCAATTCAAAGAGTTTTCAGAAGTGTGCATGGACAAATTTGTTTTAACATAATACAGGTTATAAGACAATTTCTTAATACAAATGACAATTAATTAATTCAAAATCATAGAGTCACGGAACAGTTTGCAGCTGGAAAGGACCTTAAAGAACATTTATTTCCAACTCTGCTTCCATGAGGAGGGACACCTTACACCTGACATGGTTGCTCCAATCTGGCCTTGGATGCGACATCCACTTCTCTGAATAACCCATGTCTCACCACCACACAGTAAAGGATTTAGTCCTCATATCTAACATAAACTTATCCTCTTGCAGTTTAAAACCATTATCCTTTTTCCTATCAATTCTAGAACTGTGTGCAATTAATAATTGAAAACAATCATTAAGAAAATAATGTTGCCCTATGGAAGTACTAGTTTTGTCCCTTCAGATTTCTAATGAAAGTGACTCCATTGTAGAAAAGTCAGAAATGCAAACTTCAAACATGATTTCTGCCAGTGTAGCAAACAGACATTGGAAGAATATCTGAATTTCAGACAATCTCTTTGAAGTTTATCTGAACACATTCAGTTTGTGTGCATAGGAATTTTCATTGAAAATAAAAGTTCACTGGAATTTTTTGTGTTACAATGTGAGTAATCTTTAATAGATTGACATCTGTTCACTTCCTGATTTAGCAGGTTCTGCTTTCTGGGAATGTTCTTAAAGCTGAAATAATGATGAAGTTATCTTTCTGGTTTTTTTCCCCTTGTTACACCTGTTTTTTGTGTTACACCTCTGTTTAGTTTGTATATCTCTATATGTGCACTAAGAGTTTTGCCTAACAGAGTCAGCAGTAATTCCTTTATAAGGTCTTTGTTTATAAGCCAGACCTTCAAGCTCTGAAAATTAAGTTTTCTTTCAGCATACTAAATATACTTAGTGACAGAGAATCTTATAATGAAACAGAAACAGTTTCAAGGGATTTTGGTTTGGGGAGGTTTCAGAGGAAGGACAGAGATTTTGACTGCTTAGGTGAAATATTTTGTTATTTCCAAAATAATTTACTTATATTTCATTATTTCCACAGTGTAAGAAAAAAACTATTGTAAGAAAACTAGTTTAGTCAAGGAATGGTCTATTAATCTCCTATAACTTCCAAACAGATGTGCTGGTTGTGATACTTCATTTCTCTTAACTCCTAATTTTTCTCTTAATTCCTATTTCTGTTGAATAAAATACCAATATTGGTTCTTCTTGAATTACAATCCTTGTTATAATGAAAGCTTGGTCTAAGAATATTGAAGACTTCGTTGGCTCTGCACCGTTTCTTAAGTCCAGAGGCACAAAAAATGTCCAGCTGCAATGGATTTATCGAAGTATTTCAAAAGCCCCAAGACTTTCACATAAACTTTTGACTTTTACTATCACCTTGTCCTAAGCAACAGATACTGTAAGTCTCAGGAAGAATCCAGGGAGTCCTCACAGAAAGTATTTTGGTTCCCTGAAAACTATTTCTTTATAGAGAACCCCAGAGGACCCAAGGGAGCAGGCCTTATGTTATTTTACAGTATTAAATGATGTCACATGAGTGAAATATTTCTGCCAGATGGTGAGTGATGTTATTTTAAAGTCATACCTGAGTAAAAAAATCTCAACTTTGTTTCTAAGAAATTAAAGTTGCTAGGCCTACCAGTAAGTGTTATGTCCTCTGGCATTCATTCACAGACTGGTAGAAAATGTAAAATTATGCAGATCAGTAATAATACAGAGGTAAAACAGGCATTGAAAGAAGTAAATGTCCCCTTTTGTTCTTCCTGGGACATTAGAGGAAGCTTGAGGTATAAGATTAATTAAACATGTAATTTTTAAAAATTTGTTTTATTGTTTGAATGGTCTGTTTTCCCTGTTTACATAGTGTCAAAATCCCAAAAATTCCTACTACAGACTTGATTTATATTTTTTGGGTAATTTCTTCTTTCTCACAGTTCAATGTCAGAAAGATTCTCTTCTTGGAACACAGTAAATTGGGGTTTACATCTCTTTAAAAGCAAATGATTAATATCTACATGGGTGTTTATTTAGGAGGAACTTAGCATGGTTGTTGAATTGTTTGTGTGTCAACAACCCACACTTTCCCACAATATGAGGTATTTGTTAATGCTTCTGATTTTGGCCTTAGTTCCAGCCTGTGTCACACATTTATCCTTTCCATCTCTTTTGTGTTTAGTTCCAGCCTGTGCCTCACAAGCTTTATCCTTTCTCTCTCTTTCGAATTTTCCAAACTTTGTGTCCCTTTTTCTACTCAGCTTTTATTTTAATTGGGCCTCAGCTGTTTCTTCATGCTGTCAGTTCTGAAATGCACACCCGTCTTTATCTGATGCTGCTCTTTACAGATGTTTTCAGCCTCATCATCTGTGCCTGACAAGGCAGTGAACAATAACTAATTCCTCTTCTCGTGTAAGCTCTCTGGCAGGTATTATTTCTGGGATCTTCAGATATATTATGGAAGGGAAAATTACACCTTGGCTTTCCCTTTCATATTTAATAATATATTTCAAAAAGTGATTGTTAGAGTGAATGTAAAATTTCAACTACATTAATGAAAAAGATATAGCACTTACTAAAAATTAATACTTCCAGTGAACAGGACTTAAGGTTCTCTGAGTCTTTACCAAGTAAACTTTCCAGCAAAGTTAAATTTTTAAGAAATGAAGGATGTTGCATATTCTTATTCCTCTTATTATTAAGATAGGATGGTATTTTTTGCAGGTTACTAAACCACTCTAAGCCCACATATTTATCATTGTTAAAGATATTGTAGTTTGCTTGGGCTTGCAACACTCTATTTAATAAGAGAAACCCAGTTTTTCTCTTTACTTCCGAGACGTTAATATCTTGCATAACTTTGCTTTTTACCTAAACAGTTTTTTGGAACTCAGGAGTTGGAAGTATCAGCATTTGGCTTTGCATATGTAAAAATCCTTGGAATCAGAGAGGGATGAAACGTCCTCGACAAACAAACATATGTGGTGTGTTTGGTGGTGATCTCCTTGTAAAAACCAGGCTGTGAGTAGTCAAAAAGACAAACATTTTCTTAAATCTTTTTATCCAGATTCTGCTCCTGTGAGTCAAACTGGAAAGTGTTAATGGCATATTTTTGAAAGGCGCTGTTACCACCATCTCTTTCTTGCCCTTGCTGTGCCAAGGCTCCAGGAGCTGTCAGATTAGCCACTGTTATAAGCAGCAAAACTTATATCACTGCAAATGCAATATGAAGTAAAGCAACACTCAGAGAGTGTTCATGGTGAGCTACATCAACAATTTAAATACAGATGCTTTCATAAATATAAAAAGTTTAATAAACTTCTGTAAAGATATTTTTTCTACAGTGCTGTCTGTAGAAAGCAAAGTCATAAGAAAATTCTAACTAAAAGCTTATGGCAAAGAACTTTAAAGCATTAGTAAAAAAATAACTTTAGGTGCCTAAATTCATGCTTGTGTGCTGAGTCAGAAATGATTTCATCTCAATGTAGGTGTTTGCCTTTGGTCCTTTAATCCCAAAGAAGGGCTTGTAAGCCTTCATTAGGAGTATTGTGAAAAGGGGTACCAGAAGGTATGATTGCAAAGCTTGTCTTTGACAGAGGTCAGCCCAGAGGCTTCTTCCCAAGTGCTTGTTTCCATCACAATTCCATGCAGGGCTGCGTGGACTACCTTGGCTTACAGCACTGCTGGAGCACCAAGCAGCCCCTTGAGGTGGGAGCTTAATCAGCTGACTGTGCCACCATAAATTCCCAAACTCCTGCTGAGTGGAGTTAATGTCTCCACCCTGGGAGTTTTGAAGGGCTAACAGGAATCCAAGGTGAATTATTTCAGTTATTAGTCAGGAAATACTATTGATGGTAGTATTAAATCCTACCATGTTCCAAGCTTGAAGAGTTTCTGCTGGCTTGAGGGAAAGGGACTTTTCACTCAACTTGGGTGCCTTGGGTGAGGGCTCTGGACACGAGTGGATAGGCAGGGTCTGAGCCATTGTCAGTGTTGCCTTAGATACCAAGGAAAGCTTTTCAATCAAGTAGATGCTGAAAGTTTAGGAGATCCTGGTGGTCTCATTGGAAGTTTGAATCAGTCTCTGATTGAAAAGAGAAAATGTTCACAGATGCTGTATTGTGGTAGCCTGAATATTTGGAAAAGTGTTGGTGAAGGGCTGCTCCTTCCTTCAAATATGTTCATGAAACCTGGGCAGCTGTGACATCACTGTCTGCTCTGATTAGAGAATAGAGTTTAAGTTTACCTTTGTCTGTCTAGAATTTTTTTTATTGAGTAAGTGCTTTAGTGTGATTTATTCTTTCTTTTTCTGTGAGGGAGTGAGTGTCCTGGAGCTCCCAGGGGCATGTGCACATTCAATGTGCTTTCAATATGGACTGGCAAACAAGATATTACAGCTACTTCTGGAGGAAAAATGAGTGATATAGAATAGAGGGTTGGGATTGATAATTTTTTTTCAAATCCATAGTAGAGCATAAATGATACACAAAATGCACAAAACCAAAGAAAACTCAAAAGTGTTTGTCTAGTAAATCAAGTTTTTAGAATCACTCTTCTTTTTTTTTTTTTCTTTAATTCACATTTAATCCAGTATGATAATATTCCTGTTAAGGCAGCCGGGCCTGTGCACAAAAATTTGTTGTCAACCAGGGGATTTCCCTGCCTTGAGTAAAACTGAACCCTCCCTTTACTGTTTTCTTTTTCCTGTGACTTGATACGGAATTAATTAGAAACTCATCTCTATTAGTTTCAAAATCTGTTTCTATCCACTTCCCTGATTTTTATTCTGATTGCATTCAATGATTTGATGTACATTTTACTTCTGTACAGAAATATGTCATGACTCAGAGACTGATGTTTCTTCAAGTGACTCATCCTCTTCTGTAACATATCTCTTGATAGTTTCTCTGAATGCTTTTGTGTTTTAAGAGAATGCTTTGTGGGCTTAAATGCCAATGACTTCCCAAAAAAACACATCTCTGAACATTATATATTTATTGTGGTCCCTGATAGACAACGGACTGCAAAAATAACACCTGTTTAATAAATTGCTTTTACTAAAACTGCATGGCTTGGATTTTTTGTAATTTTTCTTTAATGACAAAAATAACATGAATCATAATAAAAACATGATAATTTTTATTATTGTCAAAAGTAAATTTGTGTGAAAGCATTCAGACTTTTTATGTTCAGACTTATTTACAACTTTTCAGAATTCAATCATATTTTTTTCTTATTGACATGCTCTGATTTTTCCATTTTGCTCACACTCTTTATTCAGAATTAATTTTTAAGAGATAGTGTTTTTGCCCCACCACAAAATTTCTGAATTGTTTTGTTGAAACAAGCAAGAAAGATAAAAATCCTTTGATCTGGTCCCAAAGAGCTTTTCAGTACCTTTGCTGCATGTATGTCTCGACACAATATGGTAACAGTGTAATAAATTTGATGGTCATGAACATTTGGTTTACTTGTCTGTACTGTAATTCCTAATTAATCTGTGATGGGATTTATTCACAAATGCACCACCAAAGTGCTATAAAAGTATTGTCTCTCTTCTGAATGAGAGGTAAGCTGGTAAGAACATAGAGCTCCAGAGAGCCGTGAACATCTCCGGAGGTCTAAAGTAGCAAAATTAGAAATAAATCAGGTGTTTGTTTGAATGATAAAGCTGTGCTCCTTTGAAACACGAATTAATGAATTATTTTCCATAATATTATGTCAAGAGATCTTGGTTTGCTTAGACAAGCATTTAGACAAGCACTTTAAGTTCCAGAATAATGAAGTTACGTGTCATGATCACAAATAGATGCATGTGGTTCTTTAAATACCCATTATGTCTGCTTAAGTAATTTTAATTTAAATAGGTCTCTGTTTGTTGATTTATTGAAGGCAAGTTACTCTACCATGGAACTTGCAGGTAAAGTTCTAATGGCTACAGGACATGGAAGGAGCACAAGTGGCAGAGCAGAAAAATGAAGAGTTCTGTGGGTGACTGTGGGGAGGTCAGTCTGGATTTCACTGCCAGAACAAGGTAATGAGATTTCCACTGCATGCCAGTTTTTTTCTGCTGATCTTTATCCTACTGTAATTAGACATATTGTTCAGGTGAGCAAATCCTAGGTACTTTCACTGTGAACAATACTAAACTTGATTCACTTCCTTCTGACTGATCCGAACACAAAGCAGGTGAGTTTTTAATTTACTGCTACACTGATGATGCATCAGCTGCTTTTCTTCTTTTTTTCCTATTAACTTTTGTGGAGCTTTCACTAAGCTTTCAGGACATTTAAATTTTTGTTGTTGTTGTTTATTTCTTTTAAAGACTTTTTTCTTTTATAAAGCTTTGTTTTTTGTTTTCTTGGGAGATTTTTTTTTATTGGGGGGTTTGTTTGTTTCATTTTTTCAGCTTTTACAGCTCTTCATGTAACACCTTAAGTAATTGCTGTACTCTATTTAATTGGAATGACACACAATAGAAAGTTAATTAACAAAAAAAAGTCCACCGGAGGGCAAGTTAGTTGAATGGTAAAGAAGCCATGATTTACAGTATTTGCACAACTTTCTTTATAAAGCAATTGCTCTTCATTATAATAATGCCAGGAGTGCAAATAGAAAAAAAAATGTGTTGCATTAGCAAACAATTAATGAGCATTTGTAGCTGAATGGAACCCACTTTTATGTATTATTTCATTAAAAGTTTACAGGATCCGTGAAACCAGAGAATAAATAAAGGTAATGATTTCAATGTAATGGTCTCCTAGGGGGCATGATTATTGAACAAATATGTTAGTCTTGCCTACTTACTTAAGTGTTAAAACCAACGGCTTTTTAGACCTTAAATTTTCTACTCTTTTATTGAAAGATCAAAGTGTGCTATTAGATAAGAGAAATGAGCACAGGTATTTCAAATTTATCATTAGTGCTATATTTTTATTGAGGCTTAACAAGATCTCACTTTTTCTGTTAAATTTCCCACAATTTAAATCCTCTTTTCCATAGTGAAGGATAGCTCTTTGTGTCCTTGAAGAAAGTAGTAAATCATGTGTAGAAGTTGATGCCTTCTTAAAGAGTGATGGCTTCTTGGCTGTGTATCAAACTACAATTATTTTTGGCAGTTTTCCATTAAGGCTGCACCTCCTGTCTTGATGTTTGCATGAGCACTTAGGTGACAGAATGACTTTTTACCTTCTTCATCATTGTTTCACATACTTTGCATTGTTGTACAGACCTAGTTAGCAGTTTCTTCATTTCAGCTGCCAGAAAGGTTTGATAATGTTGATAGTTTCAAAAAAATGCTGCTTTTTTTTTTTACTTACATCATGAAAATGTCATGTAACTAATGGGTACAGAGACTGTCTGGAAGGACAGCTGGAGCTTGTGTGAAGAAAAGTTCGCATGAGGATCTTTGCAATTTCAGGGTGCTCCATTAATTCAACATTCTACATATGTACAGAAGCAGCCACTGATGCTCATTTTCTTGTTGTGTCCTTTTATTCCTGTTATCTGCCTGTATTCGTCTGTTGGTTCTTGTGTCATATTTAGAGTCTAAAAGTTTTGGGAACAAAACTGCCTCAGCTGTGTGTTGTTGTGTGGTCTAGTGCAAAGGAATGCCAGTTCTTGGCTGAGTTTGTTAGAAACAAGGAGTATGAGAAAATAATTGTCCAGTTTCTAGTAAACATCTGCTACTGCTTTATCATTCCCATTTCTAAGTCCATCCAACATGGTCTAAGATTTTTTTTTGTAATAGGCTCTAAACTGTTCAATTGCTTTATCGCTTTTATCAAAGTTTCACTAGAACTTGATAAAAATTGTTTTAATCGATGTGAGTGTGGTCAAGACAAGGGTTCAGGTAGAGTACTATGAACATGTGAGTGTTATTTGTGGCCTTACCACCCAGGTTAGATGCCTTGCACATCTGTGCAATGAATACATACACAAATGAACAATGGGGTGTTACTCAAGGACATTGTAGGCTGAGTAAATTACTGAAAGGAAGTTGAACAAGAAATATAGAAGATCTGGACAATCGTTTGAGTACTCAGAATGGAAATTCCAGTGATGATTAAGAGTTAATTCAAATCTAAACCAAACTTCTGAGTTAATTAAATTGAGCTGGAGGCTTTGTGTGGATTTTTCATCAAGACAGTGCCTTCTGAAAAAGATTTAATGCTTTAAAAATGTAAAAGGAATCTAACAGGAAGATGATGAACATCCCAAAACCACAAAGACTGCCTTTAATATTATTTTGAAATGGGGAATCTCCTTATACATACTGATTCATTCTATATGATATGATTTCCACTTTAGTTTAGGATGAATTTGAATGGGCAGCTCTTTCCCAATTGTCTCAGATTTGTATCCTAAGAAAATTAATGAAAAATGTTTCTGTTTTATGAAAAAAGAGTAACTCTTGAGAGGATCTGTGGACAAATGCTGCTCATTTGAAATGCTGGAATCTTGCCGAAATATAGCTTTAAGTTTACAGAGTTTAGGAGAGTTTTAGTTTAGGCAGAGAGACAGAGTTCCTTGTGGCAAGGCAGTATTCCTTCCCACACGTGTTTATCTGATTACTTTTCCCTAGTGGAAGTGTGACTAACTTGCTACCTGGAAGAAAGAGTAATGGAATTGGACAGGCATGAACATGTTAAAGTATCTTTGTTTTATCTGAAATTGAAGCACCCTGATATTTCCTGGTGAAGCATATGAAAGCATAAAGTAAATTCAAACAGAGACCAACATGGACAGGAATGAATCGTTTGGTGGTTCTTCGTAATGAGGAGTGTCAGTTCTTTCTTCTCTTTCTTTCATCCAATTCATTGGGGCAAACCAGCCCACAGATCTTTGCAGTAAAATACAAAACAATTTCTAACCCCCCAGACTGTGTCAATTCAAACAGCATTTTTACAAGCACAGTGACAATCTATTGCACTTCTTTAGAGAGTTCATTTTTGGTGTCAGTTACAGCATCATAATGTGCACTGTATTATTGTTCTACTTAGTGAATTGCTGATGTGTATAATGATGCACCTGTTAGTCAAGAAATCCCTCAGAAGCCAAACGATGCTATTAAATTGACATACTCACACGGAGCCAGAACTGTCAGGATGTTTCCTCTGCATTATGCAATATTTTCTGCTTTATGGCCATTAAAGACAATAATAAAACAGCTGTTGCTGAGTGTATGTTGTCAAATATAGTGAAAAGCACTGAGATGATGATAGCAATGTGGTGCACAGTGCAATAGCTAAGGATGGGTCAGTGTTTTTATTATCACCCTTGGGTTTTTTTCTGTGTACATATATCTTTGCCCTAGGCAGAATCTTTCCAGTCAGCAGATAAGTCCTGGAGCAATGACCAATTTTTGCACTTGCAAAATTTTCAGTAAATATAACCATACAACTTGATTTATTTTCTGGAACTAAAGTTTAACAAACTGCCAAATAATTTTGCAGCTTTGTGGGTCTACCACTGGTGC
Source organism: Thryothorus ludovicianus (assembly GCA_013397245.1). Lineage (NCBI taxonomy): Eukaryota > Metazoa > Chordata > Aves > Passeriformes > Certhiidae > Thryothorus > Thryothorus ludovicianus. The sequence continues at coordinate 243,461 of VZTB01009531.1, read as the reverse complement.
TGAGAAATGTTCTGACTTTGTCTCTCTGAATTTTCAACTGGTCTGACTTTATTTTCATGAAGAAAAGCTGAAGAGAGAGAATAGACAGACATTCAATATATCTTGAATTGCAACATCATTAAGAAATTATTTAATATGTATTTTTCCAAGAACACTAAAATACTAGGGAACCTTGGAGTTTTTGCCCAAACTCCTGCATATCTCTTGGCCACCTAAGTTTGGGACGAGGCTGCCTGCCATTCAGAGGATGATATCAGGATCTCTGCCCACTGTCTGGCTCTGTTTGGAAACTTTTCCACTGATAGGGCAAAGGGAATAAATTATCATCTGAGACCTGTTCACTGCACAGATCCCAATATGATGGAAGGGATGTTTCAAGCACCAGAAGTATGAAAGCCTTGTCTCTACAGATGGCCCATGAACACTTCTATGGAGAAGAAATATCAGTAGGAAATATCATGAACTTGAATGCCATTCTGTGGAGCCACGTGGTGTCTATTGCCAGCATAATCTCAGGATTAAAAGTGTTATTTTAAGACAACCCAAAGAGATATAAACATATTATTTCGTTGTATGTGTAGTGGTAGTAACATTGTTTCTTGTGTAGCAACTGCATAAAAAAATACTGCCCTTCAGAAATGTTTTGGTACTTTCTCCTGCCCTTACAGATATGTCATACAGATACAGAATATATTATAAAATATTGATGACAAGCAATTTTGCTAAGTTCCATTTCAGAGCTCTAGAACACGACCGTGCCTCTTTCTCTGGATCGTGAGTCAGCATCCTGATTGGCTTAACAATCACTTCTTAAGATAAAGAACAAGTTATAATTGGAATAAGAACAAACAACAGAAAAGAATAAAGGATTAAATATTTTTGACACAATATGACTTCCTCTTGTTTAAAAAAATAAACCAAACAAATCACAGAGGGAAAAACAACTACATTGACATGAAAAGCTTTGGAGAGATTTTCTGGTTGAACAAAGACAAGATCTATTACCACAACTGTTTAATCTGGTTTCAGATTAGGAAAAAAGGGTTTCTGAAATACACGAGATCTTGCATATGGTCTCATTGCACCTTGATTTGGGCAGAGGCATCTCTTGTCATTAGATCATAACATAGATGTAATAGCAAACATGGCTAATTCACCTGACTGAGTATCTGTGGCAACTAGTCCATGACACATAGTCCAGATGATATTTTAATGTTTACAAGGAAAAGAGGGGGAGAGCACAATATGAGTTACATTATATATCAGAAAACATGGTCATCATGGGAGGTGTACTGTGTTGTGTTTTGTGAAGTTAACTGGGATGATTGGTGAAGCTGAGAAGCCACTGTGATGAGCTCTAGAACTATATGTCACAGCTCAGCTGTATAAAACACAGGTTGAAATTAATTTTAATCTTTCAGGGCAAATATTAGAAAGATACCATTTCAGTGATTGCATTGAACATACTTTAAAATAAGGAAAGGGTGCTTAACTTCCAGGGAAAAGAAATTCAGTGTAAATTATTTTAGTTCAACTATACTTTGCATAATGAAGCAGCCAGTTATATATGATGCTGAAACTTCTCCTTCCATCTCCAAAATAGGTTAGGCACTCACTGGAAATATGAGTTGACATTTGTTTAAATATTGATCACAAAATGAGTTGTCAGTGGTGAATAATCTGATTAAATGGTTAGAAAAGTTTTTTCAGGAATTTAGTGTTAGAACATGTATATTAGACTGTCTTTTCTGATTACTGCAATTTTGCTGTTTTAGATTTCTGAAACCTTCAAGCAGATAATCTAACATTTTCCAGCTCTTATCTCTGTCTGAAGGGGAATGGATAAAAATTTTTAGTAAGGTTGTATTGCCAGCTGAAAAAATCCCCCCAACACTAAAGTCTTCCTAAAAACCTTTACTCGAGGATTTATTGACAAAAGATGATTTTATTTGAGAAAACAGTCTCGAACGTCATGAACTCAAGAAAATCCTAAAGGCAGAATAAGATGCACGGAGATACTGTTTGAAGCAGTCAGTAATTCCAGAGATGAAGCCCTGAGCAGTGACAGCTGGGCAATTGTAGAAGTCAAATGTCATCATGAGAGGTAGGAAATTTTTTTGGTCATCTCTGACCCGGTGTTTGTCCAGTAAATTAAAACTTATCCTTCATGTGCATGTTTTGCAGTACTTGGTGCAGAGGGTGTTATTCTTCAATGACAGAGAATTCCTCTTCTATTTTTGCTTTCATTCCAACATTGTAAATGGATGAAGCTGCTGAAACACCCTCCTTGCTATCTACCTGTAATTATGTGTGAAATTGTCACCCTACAGTCAGCTTTCCTTGCCCTCAGAGGCTTGCTTCCTTTCACTTTGAAGTACCTCTAGCAAGACATGTCCCTTTCAATAGCTTCTGTTCTCATCTGACTCTCTCAAAATGCCTCACAACACAGTTTTTTATCCTCACAGCATATTGCGTTTATAGTTCTTTTCAACCTACAGTGAAATATTAATTATTCAATAAACTGTTTTCTGAATTTCTAGATACTCTTCAACTCCACATATCATGTTCACTTAGAATTAAATTCTTGCTTGGAAATGTAATTAATAGCCTATGATTTCTATGATAAAAAAGGGAAAAAATAAAAAAAAGTAGTGAGTGATTTAACTGGTTTCTGTAACTTTTTAAACTACAATCATCCCCTACCAAAACAACAGGGCAGCAACAACTGAGCTGATGCCAGAAATGTGGACAAAACCAAACCTCCACTTCCTTTCAGTCCTGCAATGTAGACCTGGCTTCAGGCTGGGATGACATGCAGTCACCCACTCCCAGCCTCCCTAAGTTCACCACTTAAAAGCTATTAGGACTATAAATATTTACCCCCAGAAGCTCAATTATTCAGTGAAAAGGGTGTCTTTCCAACTAATAAATTAGACATACCCAGTAGGGAAACTGACTTTGTCTTTGAAACAAAAGTAATTTTAATTATTTTCAGTGTGAATCAATTTCAAAAGTCTGTGAAACCAATTAGAAAGAGTTTTGGCCAGAATGGATTTAGCAGTGGAGTGCCAAAGCCTTCTCTTGTGAGGTTGCTCTGAAGGGCTGTCTGATGCTTTCAACACAGACACAGAACTCTTCCAAGTCTAAGGCTTGGAGTTCAGGTGTCTAAGGCACCTCTTTGTCTCCTGGTGGGGGGAAAATTTGCCTCTTCCTGATCCATGAATCATGGACATGTCCCTAGCAAAGGTCGTGCAAAACACACAAGTCCACAAGTAGGGAAAATCATTTCCCACACACTCAGTAGCCTGGAAGCCATTCTTTGGCTGTTGAGTCTGTCCCACAGAGGAAAGAATTGGAAAAGAGCTTGTGATGTGGAAAATACAGCTTCCAGCACTATTTCAGGGACATGGAACAGATGAGAAAGAAGAAGGAGTAAAAAGAAATTTAAAGGAAGTCTCTCCCTTACAGCAGAGCCTAGTAAATCTATTCAGGACACACCTGCCTATATATATACTTATATATATATAGTCAAATATATCGTCAATACAAAATTATTAACAGCTGTCTTTATAAATGCAATGTACATACTGAATACTCACTGCATTTTATTCCATTCCTAAAACCATTTTCTTCTTGCAGACTGCCAGCTTCAAGAGTCCAATTGCTTTATTGCAGTTGCACACCACTTTTACCATCGACAAAAGCCAAGTTTTTATAATTTTCTCTTTGCAGGGTCAGGTTCAGATATGCCTGTATGCAAGGTTAGGGGTATGCCTGTATTAAGTGGGAAATCTTACCCTTCCTTGTGCTAATAACCAATATATTAGTCTGTAATAAATGGAAAATTATTCTTATCGTTAACCTTCAATATTAAAAAAAATCATAAATTAGAAAATAAATGTTAGATAATCTTAAATAAGAGTACAAATGTTAGTTCTGGTATATATTTTTTAAGAGAAAAGGTCAAGAGCTCTTTTTGAGGTCTTATAATACATAGAATTAAATTTTTAACATATTACTGAATGCTCTATATTAAATTTTGTTCCTTAAAAATGATGTCTGAAAGATTCAGCTGAAGTGTCACTACAGAAAATTTTGGAAATTTCAGTATTATGCAGGGAAATTTGCACAACTTTTTGAATTTGCCTGTTCCTTTGCAATTTTCTACCCAGTTCTTAAAGTTAAAGCATGGGGTAAGAAATGAGTAATTGGCAGATCTGTTTATTAACACTATTTTGTTTGGAATGGATAAGCATTAAATTACTCAATCAAATAAATCTGGGCAGTGGCATGATTAGAGAGAGTGTCCACACATCAGATCAGTTTGCTCTATAGATCTACTCTGTATATCTGCAGATGACTGAAATTTAGAGAACTTAGTGCAGACAAGAAGTTCTGGAAGGGTAAAAGCAGGAATAGGGAAAAGGGGAAGTATTGTACTGCTAAAATATGTAGAAACTTAGGTGAACTGAGGACCTTGGAGACAAACAGTGGTTTTCCTTGTGCACAGAGGTTTTTTTTCTAAAAGCTTGATAAAAAAAAGGTAACATAGACAGTGGAAAATCAAATTCAACGTTTCTTTAAGTGTTTTGTGTATTTTCTGCTAATGTTCTATTTCAAAAGTATATTCAGAAACTTGGCAAAGCCTTCTTCTAGCCTATCAGTTGTGAGACTGGGAAGCAGAAGATGATACACATGAGAAGAGACCTGCCTTCCACTCATGTTATGTCCCACAGTGCAGGTGGTCCTGTGCCAAGGTTTCCTGAAAGCAGTTAGTGGATCTGTCTTGTTCTGCTCCAGTAATTCATCTCAAGATTAAAGATAAAACTGTAAACGTTGACAGGAGTATAGTTTCATCTTTCCGTTGCTTCATGCAATTTGATAAAGAAACTTGGCAAGTCACTCGTCATTCTTCTTAGCTTGGCTTGCTGAGTCTTATCTGTGTCAGGCAACCACCGCAGTACTTTATTTCTGAAAGTGGAAAAGATTGGATATGGATTATTTTAATAGTTGTTTCCTTGTTTTGTTTCTATGCAAATCTTATTCTTACTAGCACTTACGAAACCTACAGAGATTTATTCCTGCTTTGGAGTTCACTGATCACATCTGCACAAGGTATGTGTGACAACACTAATAACTTTTAAAATGTACTTTGGTGAAGTACATTAGTAATATTTTTACCTTGTTTAGGTTTTGCTCCTAGCAGCAAGTTAGATTAGAGCTGCTACTGCCAAGGAGCCAACTATTGAGTGAATTTTTCATTTCAACATAATATTTTTCATGGTTTGTCTGCTCAAGTAAACACGACTATTTTTGCTCTCAGGCAACCGAAAACATTCGTAAGGTCAAATCTAGTGTAAACAAAAACCTGTATCCTGAAGAGAAAACACACAACATTTTTTCAACATGTTTTGACTTTTGATTTTTTCTCACAGCCTTATATGCTCTATATAGGAAAGCCTCATACTACTCCTGTTATTCCTGCTGCCAAATGGAGTTTTAAACTCCTTTTCCTCACAGGACTTGCTATTTAGGAGAAAAGCTTGGTGCAATGGAGTTCAATAGTTGCCCTTTCCTTCAGACAACTGAGCTTTCTGTGTTGACAAGTGTGCTGGGAACTTTTTGACCTCATCTTTCACATTCCCTGTTGAACAAATAATAGAGTTGTGACTTCAACACATAACATGGTGGCTGACTTCCCCAGTTACTGATGCTTCCATTATGCCTCTGAAGCAAAACCAAAAAGCACTGTTATACCTGGAATCCTTGAAATTACAAATTTGATTTTCAGCAGGAAAGGCTGGTACAGTCTTTGCTAAGGCTTATGCCAGTTTACAGTAATTTAGATGCTCAACCTACAGGGGAAGACAGGAATTTAGAGCTTTAAAATCCATCTTAGACATTAAATATAATTAAGGATGACATAATCTAGTTTGTCTTAGAGAGGAACTCTGATAGGATTTAAATTCTATGTTGGTGAGATTCAAAAAATGCTGTGTTTTTCCTTCTTTTTCTGTACTTGGGCCATAGCACATCTGTAGTGTTTGTGTTATTGAACAGATGGAAAGACTTGCAACAGATCTAGTTTTAATTTGAGCCATATTTTGGGGAAGGATTGTTTTTTTATTGATCTGAACCAGTTGCATCTTCATTTTGAATGCAATTGTATTTCCAGATGGAAAATATTTCAGCCTTGTAATAACAGTACTGTAGTGTTGTAGCTTTTCAGCTACTTCTGAGCTAAGTCAGTGTTACTGAGGTTATATAACCTATCCAGCATTGCATTCTGGTGAAAACTAGAGTGTGGAATTCCTATTTTCCCCAGAATTCCACAGAAAAGGAATTTTGAAATAGTTATTAGCCTTGTGAGATGGGCACTAGTCTGATGTGTAAGAAACTGCTCTCCTAATTCTTAGGTGCAGATCCTAATGGCCTCATTTTAATAGTGGAAAATAAAGGGCTTTGTGCCAGAAGGCAGGACCCTTGGTCCGTAGATTGCCATTTATTCCCAGGAATGCATATGTAAGGTATATAGGTCTTGTGTGTGTATCAATATCACTGTACTAGTTGTCTAATTTTCTTAAAAAATCAAATAATAATACAGCTTCATGAAGATTAATAGGACAGCTAACCCTAAGCTGCTTCCTGTATAAAATGAAAGGATGTTGGTGTATATCTTTGGATGGTGCATTGAAACTGAAAAAAATGCTACAACTGGCTTTTGTGTGATGGATGTTAACACAGGTGATGAAGCTGAAACCTTGGATTACCATGGAGTCCAGTTGCTGTCACTGGCAGCATTGGAGGCACCTGGAGTAAGGAATTTGATGAATATGCTCTTCTAATGTAAAAGTAACAGGAAAAAGAAGAGAACTGGAGGATATAGCAGCTATAGCCCTTTAGAAACTCCTCCCTGCTACATTCAGCAACCTCCATTGCCCAAATGTGTCTCTAGACAATGAAACTTCACAGAGCTTGGTCACTTCCTGCTGAAAGCAAGACTAAAATGGACAGGCAGAAGTAGAGAGGGGATGAGAGACACGGTCAGAGTCAACAGCTAGAGCTCTTTGTTCAGTTACTTGCCTGCTATGATGGTTGTCTATGAGACTTGCCAAACTCCTAATTTAGTCTACTTTTTGCTTGCAACACCTTTAAAGTTAGCCAGCAATAAATTGCTAGGGAGCACAGAAGGGAATAAAAAATAATTGCCTATAGAAAACCAGTACTGTGCTGAGTTAATGAAGACCATTCTGACCACAGAGTGAAAATTATTCTAATGGAAGGAAGAAATAAAACTATTCATGTCATTTTGAAAGACTGGGATCTAGAATAACAGTAAAAATGAAGAGGCTGAACACACCACCAGCTCAAAAGGTGAGGGGTAACCAGAAGTTGAAGATACTAATGGCTGAAAAGGGAAGGCATAACCTCCAATATGATGAATTCCTTATGATGTTTTGAATGTTCTACTCCAGTTCCAAATAATCACTAGGATTATTGGTGTATGATTCCTGAAAATCTTAAGACAATAAGTCTGTTAAGAATTTATTCCATTTTGCATGGCTTTTATTTAAGCATGTAAACTGTTTTGAAAACCAGAGCATTGACCAAAATGTAAGAGGAAACAAAGAAGAAAGAAAAGACCCACAGGCGAAAAAGGATGGAAACAGCAGAGAGCTGATGATGAAAGCTCAGACTGCATCTCACTGGAGAGGTTCAGTTGGGTTATTTCCAAAGGCTCTCTCTCCAAAGAAGCAGGTTGAAGTAATTTACTTACAGTCTGCCGCTGGCTTTGATGGCATTCAAGTACTTCAGTCCCATAGCTGGCAAGTTTCAAATTTCCTGTGAACTTAAATAGGGCAGGCCAGCAAAAAGGGGAAGAATAGCTTTGTCAAAAGACAAATTGTGTTAGTTCATCATTGTAATTAACTTTATTTGTTTCAGTGTTACACAGCTGCCTAAACCAAACATATGTGAGCTGCCCTTCAGCTAGGTACTATATGAAAAAGGTTTTTCTGACATGTGATATGAAATTATGTAACATTTTAGAGCTGACTTAAGAAGGATTTGGACATTTAGATGCTTTGGAAACCACAAGGAGTCCCAGTCTCTGTTTTCATTAGGACCTAGAAATAAATGAAAGGTTTTCACATTTGTTCACTGATTTTCAAAGTGTCAAAGAGAGTGGGCATTAGGAGTTTGAGATCTCTGTCATTTGATGGGTTTGATCAATTGTTCTGCTGCTTTGAATTACTTTTATCTTTCTGATAACGAGCAGCTGTCTCACAACTGTCATTTACTCCTAGGGGCATCATCCACATTTGCATATAGGTCTCTAACGTTTGTCTAATGTCTGAGATTTGGACACTTTTATCTCAGAAATGAAATATCCATTTAACTTTGAAAATAAACCCCAATCCTTCCAGGCTGTGATTGACACTTCTGCATGCTTATAACCTTAGACCATAGGTGAAGTACGAATCCTACTGGACTGTTTTGGCTTTTTTCTCAGTTTCTCATTGTTTCAGGTATTGAAGGGTTCCATGTTATTTATTGATTTTTAAATAGAAATTATAACCATGGACTTTTCCATGATTTACAGCACTCTGCTTTGCAAGCATAGCCACCAAGGGCTTGAGCCATCTAAAACAATCTTCTGACTTTGTGATGTCATGGACTATTTATTTACTTGACTAGTAGTTCTCAATCTTTGCTTTCAGTTTTATGAGTGGTTGGACTTACACAGACAAGGGAACAAAAAGAGCTCCAAGGCTTGCAGTAAAAAGAAGGTAAGCCAAGAATATGGGTTTGTGGTTTATGAGAAGAACCTTTTTCTATATACATAAACTTTTAGCTAAAACTAACTATTTAGAGAGGAATAATTTTTCTCTGATTTTTGAATGTTTAATTACAAAAACCCTGGGATTTGGACAACTGTTTTCTCATCAGGATCTTGGCTTTGCTGTGCATTACTGGCATTTATATTAAACCTTAGTACATGGGTATCTAATTTTTTTGGCAAAGCAGCAGGTGGAAGATTTGAACATCTGCCCATCAGCCATGGAATCACACCTCATTTATTGAGAGAACTTGCCCCATTAATTTGGGCTTGTCCTTTTATACACTGTGCTGGGACTTGATTTAACTCTTCTATTTATCAAAATTTGTACCACTGAACATTTTTACGGTGCAGCTTTCACTAACTAACCTGGTTTTATATATGTCACTATGCTAGGAAAGTCATTCATTGCCTTGACTTGGAAAATTAGTTTTGAACACCAGGTGCATATGATATGTACCCAATTGAGTAGAGCTATGCAACTTTATTGATTAACTGCTATTGTTACTGAGCAACTGCAAGTGTAAAGTGATGTTGGATATGAATAACTAATATGACTAATGACTTTTTTACATTTTATGAAACCAGCAAACATGAGCTATGGAAACTAGGATGAGTAGAAAGGGTGAAGAACTGTTGTTTTTTTTCAACAAGAAACAAATATGTGTACTGCATTGAATAGCTTTGGCTGGCTTCTGAATCCCAAGTATGCCCTAGAAACCAGATCTCCTGATTAAAGCTGTGTCTTCTGATCTATTGTTAACCTACATCTTTGGGGAAGAGGGTTTGTTGAAGGGCAAGTTACTGTGGTGTTTTGAAGGAGACGGTTCTGTGGAGAAGAGCAAAAAGTGAACATTGAAAACTGTCAAGATTCTTGTGACAGTGTGTCTGTGTTGAAATGATCAAATAATCTATTGAAAGAGTTCTACTTTCAAGCATAAGTGTTTTAGGGTTTTCCTGTTTTGCTCAAAAATTTTACTGAACCTGAAACTTTTTGTATAAAAATTATTTTAGTGTAGGCCATTTCTACAGCTATGGTAAAAGTCAGATACATGGGAGCACTGAAATGTGGTTACTGAGTGAGACAAGATGCACAGACCCTAGTACTGCAATACACTGGCTGTTGCAATTGTGGGTTAAGGAACCAGATTAGTTTCACTGTGCAATTCATCTGACATTAATGAAAAGAAGTACAAAAATGGGTTGTTTATGGTAACTTAAAACGATTTTGAGTATGCACAAAGATGTAAGTTCCTTGTTTCTTGTATGTTGGAGGTAATAAAAATAGGTTGCAAAGATATGCAAAGTGTAGGTGTCCTGTTCTGGATCCACAAAGCAAAATGAAGTCCCAGCTCAGCCCTGGGCTGGGCACAGTTTCTGGCTGAATTTACCTACTATTGTGAGCAAGGCAGCAAGCTCTGACAACTCAGTTCTTGTCCAGAGTTCTTAGCTGGGGCACATCTCCTGGCCAGCATCCCATGATTTCTCACAGGACTCTGATGGCTTGGGTCCATCTGTCTTGGATGTCTCTGCTCCTTTCTTGTCCACACTCCTTGGTCTGGAGTTAGAGCTGGCAGAGGCAGTTTGGGTCTCACAAGTTTGGCAGCAGTAAAAATACCTTGTCCTTTGCCTTGCCTTCTTTCTTCACTGTGTGTTGTCCCAGGACTGGTGCCCAAAGAGAACTCTCATTACTGTTCTGTTTTAGTCCCTGGTGTAGATTCTGTGGATAAGAGTACAGTTAAAAACATTAGCAGAAGCTTGCTAGTTTTGCTATTGGAAGCATCCTTCTAGACCCTTAGCCAAGCCTCTAGCTTCACAGCAAATAAAATTATCTGCACTAGAGGCAGCAAAATGATTGTGCTTTAACATGCTTTCAGAAATGTGAAGGTCTAAAAAAACCATCTCTGCAAATCTTAAGACATTTGGAAGGAATATTAACAATATTCACAAAATCTTCTTGCTCGGTTTTATAAATTTCTGTGTTCTTTTAGTGTTTTAAAGGGTAGTGGGGAGTGCATTTACAACATAACTATGGATTTTTTGCTTTTGAATAATGCTGCATATACTTGTCATTAGAGATGAAGTTGTGCTGTACACTGAATGTTTTTCTTTGCTCAGTGGCATCTCTAAAATAGTGAGAGCTAAAATGTTCAGTGTAGAAAATACCAATGCTGTTTACTTGCAGACATAAACCAAGATTATATTACAGACTTCAAATATAGGACTTTAATGGAAATGTAGGAACTCAGGTAAATAAACATTTTAAATTCTACTTAAAGTTTGGAAAGGAAGCAGAGTACTCCTATGTAGATACAAACAAAAAAAATAGAATTAAGGGATAATAAGAAATTTAGCACACTGTGTAGAGATCTATAATATTTTCCTTAGTAATAATATAATGCTGTGCAGTAAATCTATTTTAAAAGAAGTATAAAAAATTAAAGTAACAAATTATTGCATCAGTATATTTTCAAATCTTACTGGGTCACCTCAAAAATTTTTCCAGTTTTGAAGTATCCTTCTTATCCTGCTCCTTTCAAAATTTCTTCTTCTGTTTTTTTTGGATCCTCACACCTGTAGATCAGTTTACAAGGCAATTCACATATTCATCCTCATCTTATGCAATGGAGTACAGGGAAGGAGAAAAAGACATGTTCTATGTGTAGATTGTGAAGGTGATTCAAATGCAAAAAGGAAAATGTGGCATCTTGTCTTTTGCTGAGTCTGGTTAAGATCTTGCTTTTTTCTAACCTCAGTTAGTGCCCTTGGGTATTGTTTAAGGATCATTCCCCATGGAAAGAGCCGGATAGAAACAATTGCAACCACAGCAAAACAGAAGTTGGATTCTGGACTTGATGATATGCTGTCTTTTGAGCATTGAAGCAACATCTCTAACCCTCCTGCTTCATGGACACTCACAGCACAATTGATGCAAAGCCATGCAAAGTCAGTGTCAGTGACAGTCTCACACTATTTCTGTAGTCAGGGTTAGTAGGGAGAAGCAGGTGCACAGAATCGTGTGTGCTTCTTCTCATAAGTGAGAATGTGGATGTGATTTTTCTGGCTCCCCAGCGTGTGCCTGTTTGAGATGCAGCAGCTGGAAGCCCGGTGCTTAGCTGAGAGGCCCAAGCCATAAGCAGGGTTCATTGTTCCCCCTTCCTTTGTGAACACTGCATGAATTTGCATGATTGCAAGTACCCTTGCTGTGGGGTTGGCATGCTGAGAGATTTTAATGCTTCACTAAAATTAGAACATTAAGTCTCATACTGTTTTGATGTTTTTAATTATTCTCTTCTGAACTAATAACATTTAACTATCAATCTGTAATTTAAAACTATTTTAAATCAAAGTGTTTCAAATTTCCTTTAAATTTTGAAGTAAAATTTGCCAGAACCTTTCTGTTTCCTATATTTTAGGGCCAAAAAGTCTACATTAGATTACAGAGCTTGTAGTCTCTGCTCTTACTTTTGTAGAGTTCAGCAGTGATTTGTCCCTGACTGAACCATTTTCCTAAAGAGTATCTGATCTTGATTACAATGAAGAAGATGGAGAATCCATACCTGTACTTGGTAGTCTGTTACAGTGGTCATTCATTTTTGCTGGTGAAAATACAAGCCCAGTTTAAAATGAGACATTTTCTGGCTTCAGCTCCTATCCCTTGAATTTTATCCTGTATTTCTCCAACAAATTACTGAGATCACTCACTATATCATTTTATATATTTTTGAAGGAAAAAATGTATTTCCATATTATGAACACTTTTTTACTCTTTAAAACCAAGACTGGTAACCTCTTGCATGTAATGCCACAGAGTTATAACACCTGTGACTTAACAGGCAAACAAAAACTCTGCATTGTTGGTGAAACATTGAAAAAAAATATACAAAAACCAGCAGATTTGCTGATCCAGTGTCAATGGACATCTTTGTCATCTCTTAAAAGTCCTTTGGTTCAGGTTAACTGGACCTGCTGGATATACAATGATGGTTGCTTTTAGACTGAAAACTTTTCACCCAAACCTGTGAGAGCAGGACAACCTCAAACATATTTCCAAACAGAACAGCAGTTGTGAAAAAACATCTGATATCAGATTAGCAGTTACATTCTCCATCTTCTAATGAGGCTGCATAGCTGCCTTTTGTTTTTTATTTTTCATATTAATTTTTAAAAGATTTTTATTCTTAATTTTGCCATCCATAAGTCCTGTAATTCCCTCAGGTTTCTCTGCCAACCAAAGGCACATTGAGAAGTCCAGCTGATTGATTACTGACCTCTTTTTACCAATGTGGATTTTTTGTTGCATACTTTGCCTTCCCTCCCCACTTTTGTTTTTTTAGCCAATTCTTTTGATAAAATTTCTCTTAAAAATGTCACATTCTCCTCTCTAATCTTCTCTGTCAAAGACCTTTGGCTGAAGTTTTACTTCAGCTTTGGAGAAATTTAGGTAATCCGGTAAAAACCTTTCTTCTTCTACCTCTTCAACATAGTCTTGAATATATAAGATTTTTAAAAGGGCTTTTCATAGAAACTTCTATCAATTCCCCCTCATTAGCACCATAACTGGTTGTGTTTTCTGAGATTTTAGCTGTTTTTTCTCTTGACTTTGACGTAACTTAAAGGGACCCTCATTCAAAGATGCAATTTTTTACTAAATAATGAACAATAATCTTCATTTTAAAGTGTATATGTATATATATCTACACATATGTATAGAAGACAATAAGAAATATGTAATACAATACAGAGTTTGCAAATGGAAGTAATTCTCTGATTTGAAACTCAAAATTTTCGCAGCTGCAGATTTGATTGTCAGCTGCAAGAGCAACCACAATGGAAATTCACTGTCATTATGGAATCTGAAACAAAAGCACTAAAAATAATTTAACTTTAAATTTTATTCAAAGAAGCCAAGAGGAATGTTACAATAAATTAAACAATTAATTTTATGTGAGGTTCAATCATGCCTGCTACTGATTGTTAAACTGGAATAGACCAGTGCATAACCTGGGCCAGCCCTTTTTCTGCTTAGGGTTACCCCTGCAGTCTATTCATTCACACTAATATATTTTCAAGTAAATCCTTTTTGACTAATATATTTTCAAGTAAATCCTTGCTGGGACTTTTCTTCTGGGAACCTATTCTAAGCTGTGGCATCTTTAATATCCCTCTTTTGCTTAAGTTATTCTCTCTACTCCATTTCTCTTGCTTCCACACAACTTACAATATTTATTCCTTCCCTTAAATATTCATGTCCTGAAGTTCTACATGCAGTGTCTTCATCACACATATTCATTGACGGCAATTTTCTCAGAAAAAAATGGGACTTTTTAAACTGAAATTTCTGGCTCTGTTGATACGTATTGGCCAGTATTGATTATTGATACAATTTAAACCCAGCCTTTATTTATTTATTTTTAAACTCAGTTTTGAAGAACTCAGTTAGTATTTTTTCATTTGCTTGTGTTTCTCACATTTATGTCAAGTTATAATCTCCAACAAGCAGCACTGATCTTTCTCATTATTTATTGTTTTGATGCAGAGAGCAATTAAATATAATTAACTGGCTAATTATCATTTGCTGGTAGAATTTGCTAAGAATGCATATGCTCCTGCAGGGAGTTGCTTGCTATTTCCTGCACCACTGATCTGATGCTGTTTGCAGAGAACCTCTTTTTCCCCTCTCTATTTACTGCTTCACTGATCTGGGGAAGGAAGAGAGTAAGTGTATTGAAACTGATATGCCCTAGCTTGTGAATAGCTATCTCATGGAGAGCTAAGGGATAGAATTTCACATTGGCTTTGTTGCAGTTTTGAGATGCAGAAGTACTAAAATATTCATAATTGAACCATGAAAAAAAGGTAATGGTAAAAGCTTTTTCAGTGCTGTGTGATGCTGGGGAACTCACTTAAACGAAAAGGTTTAGGGTTGTTTTTTATTTATATTCCAACCCCCCACATTAAGAAAAAAAGTCATCATTTTTCAGAGAGCTGGTCTGATTAGCATGCCAGTAAAACTTTACTTAAGCCTTAAGACATTCTACACATGAATTTAAGTGAAGATTAGCTGGGAAAGAAGTATTCTGCACTGTGGTTTTATAATTGCCACTATTAAACTGATCTCTCAGAACTGAAGTTAGTATACTCTTGTTTGCTATCATACAAGGCAGCAATTCGAGCTGCTGATCTTGAGATTTTCAGCAGCTCATCTCATCTGAAGGTAAAATTCCATTCATTAATTTGCCACTTGGTCCTCCCTGTTGGAATTCACACCTGGGTCCCATTAACTGTTAATGCTTTGCCTTATTATTCAAGTGTTATGAAGCATTTTCTGGGCAAGTAAATTGTGGCCTGATAAAAAAAAGAAGTATTTTCTTAGTCAAACTTTTTTTAGATAAGTAATGAATTAAGAGTCCTTTTAATTGTGTAACAGAAATGCTTTCAATTAATTTTTGTTTACATTTAGGACTTCAAAGAACTGTTGTTCTACCAAGTTTTTCTTGTTAGGTTGGCATTTCCAGTAAACATTAAACCTTTTTCTCCCCATGTCTTAGAAGCCCATTCATTTCTCTTACTATAATTCTTCAGTGAGATTTCTCCAATTGCTTCTTATATTTATGTAATGCAACCTTATCTACAAAGTATATTTTCACCTTTGTTTTTGAGAATGTCTGATCCCTTTCTTACAAACTTTCAGGAATTTTTAAACTTCTGTTTCTGTTCCTTTATATTGAGCAATGTTATTTAAAAATCCCTTGGGACATGCTGGCAAGCAACACACTTAGAACTTTGAAATGACTGTGCAAATGTTAACTAATTATGTCTGCTGTCATTCTGTAGGATAGGCTAGTTTTATCATCTGCTTTTGCACAGATGGGAAATTCAAACTGAGATTTTCAAATCATCTGCACTCAACCAAGCCAGATAAAACAGTCCCAGAGCCGAAAATGGAGCCTGGGAGTTGTTGCCTCCCACAGCCCAGAGCAATTCACCTAGGATTTGGACACTAACTGACTCTGAATAAATATATCTGTTGAAAGTCCAGTGGCTTCACACAAAATATTCTGTATTTCTGGCAACAGCAACAGCTGTTGGAAAGAACCTGAGGTGCAGTTATCTTCATTCTGTAAGGGACAGCTATGATAACCCAAATTGCTGTGTAATGTGGCTTATGCATTTAACCAAAATTATGCATGGCGCCCCAAACACGGAATATGAGTCACAGTTCAAAATGGACATTTTTTGGCATAGAGGTTTTATGGAGATTTTTAACAATCCTCTCTCTGTCTTATTTATGACTGTATGCAAATAAATACACAGTATTTTTTAGGGAAAAGTTCCTGAAAGGAATTTTCTCACTACTTTTTTTTCTGTTATTTTAGTAACTAAATGTACACCATATTACATCAGTATATATGTATATAGCCAATGTATATAGGTAAAGGATTTTAATAGTCATTAATTCATGTTGCAGATCTGACAGAGCTGGGAAGCACCGTGTCAGTGTAAGAAGAGAAGGCTCAGAGCCTCATATCAGAATTCCAGTACTTAAAGAGTGGCTCCAAAGAGGATGGACGTTCTCTCTCCACAAGGAGCCACGCAGAAGACAGGTGTAGTACCAGTTGTATTGGGAGACGTTTAATCTTGATATAAGAAAAATATTTTTACAGTGAAAGCAACCATTCACTAGAACAAACTCCTCAGAGATGTGGTGGAGACCCCATTAGCAGAGGTTTTCAGTATGCCAGTAGAGAGGATGCTAGATAATCTCATCTAGACTCCAATGAATGGGATCATTAGAGGTCTCCTCAAATCTGCATGATTCTGGATTAAGAATCAGAATTTCATGGGGAAGTGTACCTATGCAGAAAGAATGAGTTTTACCACATTTGTTGCCCAGGCAAAATTTTTAAATGGCCCAGAAGAGCTAGGCAGCTTTTGTGGAGTTCCTTCAGAGACATTTTCAGCAGCATTTCACAGAAGTTGCTTAACGTCTTTTATTAATCAAAAAGTTAGTGCTTAAAACTAAGTTTTTACATGTGCTAAAGCCTTTATACCAAAATATTAAGGAGTATTTTGTTATATTTTGCCCAGAGAAATTGTGGACTTTCCATCTCTGGCAGTGTTTAAGGCCAAATTCAATGACGCCTTGAGCAACTTGGTTTAGTGGGAAGTCCCTGCTCATGGCAGAGGGGATTGAAACAAGACTACCTTTAAAGCCACTCCCAAACCAAACCATTCTATGATTCTATAACTTCCAGTGGTTCCATTCTAGTTTTCAAGATTAACTTGGATCAGACAGTGACCAAAATCAAAATCAAGACTAGGGTTAAAAATTTTTGAAATAACATGCCTGGAGCAGAATTGCATCAGAGTAATACCAAGAGCAGACATAATATGTATAGAGTCTACTTCTTGGAAGGTAACCAGATTTTCATCTACATTTCTTTTATTTTGTAGAGCTTTCTAGATGTGAATTTTCAGATCTCTCTGGCAAGTTATGAGAAGCCAAATCTGATCTGAGTGGTTATGCACAGAACTTGAAGGTTACTTGTTCACCAGTTTCACAAAACTGCTTAGTTATTGTCTTTGTAGCCAACGTACACAAAGAATCTGCCAATGCAACTGCTAGTTTAGAAATATAGCCAGCTACAACTAATGCTTTTCTCTATTTTTTCCAGCTGACATCTCTGTTATTTTATAATTTTTTGCTGCTTCACATTGTCCATTGTTCTGACCATATCTTACTCCTTCATATTAATAGTGTGGCAAACAAGGTAGGCAAAAGTACATCTGTTATCTGTAAGATGATAAGCAAACTGTCCACTTGTTAATCTCAAAAATATTTAATTTTCCATTTTTTCCTGATATCTTCCTGATTTTTATCTTGGGAGGTGTATTCATACTTGGTATTGAAAAATACACTTACAGTTCAAGCAATTGAAGAAAGCAGTTTGTTCTCATTACTTAAGGGGTTTAATCAAATTCAAGTTTGAGATATCCCTGTCAATGCCTTCATGAGGGATATGCTATTCTAAAGGGAAATATTTGGTAAACCTGTATTATTGAATCCTCTGGTTTCTTAGGGTTACACTTATAAAAGAAACACAAAGGCTATGTTCCATGTATTTAAACACTCTTAATCTGCTTATAAATGTGATGTTGGATGTCTTTAGATGGGCTAGCTCCATGGGCAATAATTTAATAAAATTTTACCCATTTCTTGTGGTTTAACCACAGCCAGCATCAAGCCCCACATAGCTGATCACCCACTCCCCCAGCAGGACTGGGGAGAGAATTGAGAGGACAAAGTCTTGAAAGTCATGAGTTGAGGTAAAATTTAATAGGGAAAGTAAACACCATGCACACAAGCTAAGCAAAACAACAAATTAATTTGCTGTTTCCATGGACAGGCAGGTGTTTAGCCATCTCCAGGAGAGCAGGCTCCCATCCAAAGTAATGGCGATTTGGGAAGACAAACTCCATCACTCCCAATGTGTTCCCTCTTCCTCCTCCTTCCCTCCACTCCATATGCTGAGCATGATGTCACACGGTCTGCAATATCCCTGTGGTCAGTTTGGGTCACCTCTCCCAGCTGTGTCTCCTCTCAGCCTCCCATGCAAACCCAACTTCCTTGTGAGTGTGTAAATAGGAAAAGCAGAAAAGACCTTGGCTCTGTGTAAACCCTGCTCAACAATAACAAAACCTTCTCTGTATTATCCACCCTGTGTTCAGCCAAATCCAAAACACAGTCCCATACCAGCCACTGCAAATAAAGTTTACTCTGCCCCAACCAAAATCAACATACCATTTGAGTCTTATTTTGACAATGAGAATTACTCCTTCTTTCTCAAAGTTATCTTTCTTGGCCCTTTTCTACTTTGACAGATAAGTTGTGAAATCTTAGACACAGTGTATGAAAGGGACCTACTGGAAGTCTGGCTCCTGTAGGAGGTACTTGGAGCAGAAATATAGTTTAACCTGAGAAAAATTTTTCTTCAAAGAATACATGTTGAGATAGGAATGGTGCACATTCTCAGTCCATCAAAATAAGTTTTGAAAAACATCCTTGTGCTGAATTACAATGAAATGTTGTCATTTATTAATGAAAAGAATATCACTTTTTACAGGATAAAACTTTTGTTCAGAGAAGTGCACAGGTTTTATTAAAAATTAAAATCAGCTTTCTTGTTTAAAAGTGTCAGGTAGTGTCTTGACAAGCACTTTGAGATTGTACTCCAAAAGATGATTGATTAAATTTGAACTTCAAAAACCTACAAAACTTAAACCTGTGTTTTTGAATAAAAACCACATTTTCATGAAACTTTTCCAGACCAGTTATATCCCAGACAGTATTCAACTCTCTGTGTACTTATACAGTATAGAATAATGTGGTAGTTTAATTTTATAATAATACCTGTTAAAGAACAGTAAGAAAGAAAATTTGAGAGAAAAAGTGAAAAAGAAAGTGAGAGGATAGTGGTATAGTGATATTAATCATGCTTAACCTAGGAGGAGCTCCCAGGTAGCGCTTTAGTTGCTATAACCATGAAAAAATATTTTACTTCTGCATTACTAAGCATACATTTGTAAGGCCTCCATTATGTAGGGTATCTGTCAGCTCTGGTGAAATATATTACTACTATCTTTATAACTTACTTTTCACTTATATGTGGGCAGTCTTTGATCTAGAAGAACTACATTATTGCAAGAGAATATTCTAACTATAAATTTCAATTTTTCACATTTATAAACCAATCTAAATATAAAGGCAGAATATGTAATCCATGTGCGACTCCAATTCTTTCCAGAAAGTATTTGACTTGGAAAAATAATAGCTTGTCAGATTTCAGGTACATTTCATTAGTTGTATTTCGAAGTTTCAAATACTACTCAGTGTTTTTCATGTCTGTCAGACCTGCAACAATTTCTATATATCTCATTCCAATTGCTGCTCTGTCGTTTTTGATAATGGGCTTTGAACTTTCAGACATAATCAATCAGGGAATTATTTTAAACCACTGAATTATCTTCTTTAGTGAAAGGAGTCAGATGTGGATCTTAATGCCACCCACTGGCTTAAAGGATGATGTTTTGAATTAGCCTCCTTCACTGGTCACAGTTGCAATGGAAAATTTTCAGTATCAAAACTGAAACCTAAAAAACCACAGGAATCAAAATACCACGTGGGATAGCTATTTTCATGTGTTGTTTTACTAACAACCATTAGACACCTATCACTTTTTCTTCATTCATAGATGCCTTCATATCTTCTACTGGTTTATAGTACTGTGTATTGTGATACTGGTCAGGCAAAATTAAACTCCCCAGCTGACAATGACACTGCAGCCATTTTCCATTCTATGCAGCAATGTTACTTGACTACTGAATGTACTTCTCTGTTCTGTGAATGTGCTTCTGTCTACTTATTGTACAGCTCTTTGCTTCTGTATGCTTTTATTTCTCTGTAGACATAAATCCCTTTCTATGCTTTTTCAATATATTTGTTATGTCAGCACATGTTTATTTCTTAAGGTGATATATTTGTGAAAAAATAAAATCTTCCTTCTCTCCCATCTGTGAACACTTGCCAAAATGCACATTGAATTGCTTACTGTTGTTTTAAAAACAAGATCTTACTTGGCTCCACTGTTCCCTTTCTAGCTCTCTGTTCATCGTGTTTTCTCCCCATGTTTACTATGTGGTTTTCAAGGTATTTTTGTCAGTTAGAATTATAAATGTCAGAATGATAATAGTTAAACACTAAAAAGAAATAAAACTTTACTTTTTTTTTGCCAGACTGGTCAGAAAAATATTACTGAGTTCTCTTCATTGCTTGTCAAATCCTAATCCCTATCTAAAGTAGAAACCTTATCAAATCTAAGCATGTCCAAGGTTAAGTAACAAACTTTGAAAAGTTGCAGCCCAGAAGCAGGGAAGAGCATGATTATAAATGTGCTTCATAAAATTAGTGGGAGGCCTTGCTATTCCAACATTATTTATGACCTCTACAACCAACTTACCAAAAGGATTGAAAATTAAGGAGGATGACCTTTTAACAAAGAATGTGCTTCTTGCCTTTAGCCTGATGATCACATGGTCTTGATTGAGGTAGTTTTCAAGGTTGAAATAAGCAGAGATAATCACTGAGTTGAAGGTCACCTATGTGTAGTGAACATGATAAATCTTCTGATTGCACACGACAAATTAGTTCTGCATAGAACCAAATGGTTTAGGAAGACTGTCTGGAAAGGGAGAAAAGAAGAAAATAGGGGAAAAAATGTACCTATCAAACAGGGTCAAAGAGCAATTTGTATTAGTATGTGGCCTCTCCTGCCGTTACATAGAAAACACTCAAGACTTACCTAACAGGAGCTTTTCCAGTTTCCAGCAGACATGCAGTTAATATGATGCATTATGCAGTGATTTACCCTGGAGTTACACCCTGGGTGACATAGTGTGTCGTGTGCTCTGAAGGTGTATGTTAAGCTGGCAGAGCTATTTTAAGTTCCAGCTAGTGACTAGTGCTTTAAGTGGACTGAAAAACTGACTCTTGAGTGGCAGAGCAAGCCAGCGATTTGCAAGCAGCCATCCATGGCTTCAGCCAGGGCCCCTGCTTGCCCAGAGCACCAGTGGAAGGTGCCTCCAGGGCTATTCTGGACTGGTGTGCAGTCTTTGGGTGTGTTGTTGGATGGACACTGTGCAGTCCACACTAGTGAATAATGGGACAAGCACTAACCTACCTTTGCAGGCAGGGGATTTCTCACCCAGGAAGCAAAAGTCTGTGAGGGAATAAAGAACTCCTGTGCAGTGCCCTGTTAGTTTACCTTCGCTTCTCCTCTTGCACAATAATATCCCATTGGTGCTTGGAGTCCTTTATGTTTGTAGCATTTAGAGCAGGAGTTGCATCTCTCTAAACATAATGAACTCCCAAGTGGGAAAATATATGCTCACTTTTCAAACCATCTGTACTCATATGTGAACAGAGATAGATTCAAGAGATTTGTAACACATTCATGCTTAAAAATGGAGGATAGCTAATTCTGATATGCTAGAGGAACCTGCTGCAGGATTACTACATTTGTGCAGTCTGTATTCAGTATTTACAATGATAATGGAAATGGAACATTTGATTGTCTGGCAGTGGATCAAAAACACTCCTCCCAGACCTGTGAGGCAGGGTATCTTAAGTACAATCAAAATAAGTCAGAAGCTTGCAGGAGGGATTACAGTTAATGAAATTATATGGACATATGAAGTAGGCTTTGTCCACAAATACATTAATAAAAGACATAAGAAAGTATAACGATCAGGGAAAACTGACTGGTATTTTTTCAGGTAGTTCAGTTGAAATGAAATTATAAGACTTTTGGGTGAATAATAAAAATCCAGATGCCAAAAAGCCTTGACATATGTTTTAGTAAGTAGGCAAGGTTTGCAAGTAACCATGAATCTGTTTGGAGAAGATTAACAAAAAGTGGTCTGTGTGATGGGTGAGGGACAGGCTGACAGGCAGCAGTCAGAGTGGAGAGGTAAGTAGCTCCTTTTCAAATTGGCAGCTTGTCAGATTGGGGGGTCCCTAACTATTGATATTGGGCTCAATGCTGTTCAACATCCAAATAAGCAATTTGGATGGAGTTATCAAGTGTATGCTGATCAAGTTTGTCAGTGGGCCCAAACTGGGTGGGGAAATGAACATTTAAGAAGTGAGAGACACCCTGTGGGAAGACCTAGAGAGGCTGGAAGAGTGGGCTAACAATAATCTTAACATCAAGTTCAACAATGACAAGTATAAGGTCAGGTACCTGAGAAAACTTAATAAAGGATTATTTATTCAGGAGATCCTAGAGGGCAAGCAGCTCAGTATAAGAGAGCACCACACTTCTGTGGCGAAGAGAACCAAGAAAAGGCTGGGCTGCATCAACAACAGCATCACCAGCAGATGATGGTCATCAAAGATATCATTATCACCCCCTACTCCATGCTTGTCAGGCCACAGCTGGAATAATATTTTCAGTTTTGGTCCCCACTATACAAAAAATCTGTGCACAGGTTGGAAGGAGTCCAGAGAAGGGCCACAAGATGGATCTGAGGACTGGGAAGCTGAGGGAAAGGCTGAGAGAACTGGATTTGTTCAGCGTTGAGAAAAGAAGGCGTAGATAAGACATTATCATTGTGCTCCTGTATTTAAAGGGTAACTACAAAGAAGATGGAGACTCCCTTTTCACAAGGAGTCACATGAGAAAGGTGAGGGCTAATGGGTTCCTGTTACACCTGGGCAGATCCCAATTGGACATGAGAGGAAATATTTTCACAGTGAGAGTGTTCAGCCGTCAGAATAATCTTCCCATTGGTCTATTCCCCAGTGTTGGACACCTTTAAGTTCTAGAAAGACAGGGTGTCAGGCCATCTTGTCAAGACCAAAAAAGGTTGGATCAGATGGTCCTTGAGGTCCCTTTCAACCTGGTATTCTATGATTCTGTGAAACTAAAAAAAAGATCTCAGTATAAAAAGTCAAGGACATACAAAAAGTGTCAGATAGCAATTCAAAAAACTCTGTGGAATGAGACATACAGAAGGCATTGTGTTTATAGATAATAAAAGAATAAGTAAAATAAAGAGCTTTATATTGGGATTCAATTGATTCAGACTGATTTATACAGTAAGATATATTTGTGACAGAAAGAATAAAATTGTGTATAGAGTTGTTCATAAAGAAATCATCATTATACGGGGTTTGTTCCAAGATATATTTGACAATTAATTTTGCATAACGTTTTCCATTTTAATTATTGTTTTTCCTTATATTCTGACTGTAGCCTAATGACTTGTAGGCTAATGAAAACTGCCAGGAAGAACAAAAATAAAACCTACAAAGAAGCTTGCTGCACGTCTTTATCTCCAGCAGCTCTGACAACATTTGCATATAATTGTACTTCTGGAAAATACAGAGACTCTTTGGCGACAGTCTGAAGAGCTGCCTGAAAGATGGTAAATCACTGGTTTTAGGATGATGGGATTAATAGAAAAGAGTTTCAGTGATAGAAAAGTCTATCTTTTGTCCTCCTCTTCCAGCACACCATTGGTTTTTTCCCTTTTCCATTTTATGATGGTGTCTGGATCAGAGTGAACACAGGAGGGTGGAGAAGGCAGTGTAGAAGGTGAGTTATGAGAAACAGACCAAGAAAACAGCTGTACATTCATGTACATCTACAATTAGCACTGAGGACTAGGACACTTGTAACCATTTCAACCAGTTCATCATTGGATTTGCCAGATGTATTCTCTCTTCTGTGTCAGACTTCCCTCTATTTGTTAAGATAGAGTCTAAGAAAGAAAAAGTAAAGAAAGGATTCAGCAATTGTTTTGTTCTGTTGCATTTTAGGTAGGATTTTTAAAATTGACAAAGTATATTATTAGTAATAATAAAGTCCTATTTGAGAAACAGCATATGCTAAAGCAATTAAAGTCATCAAAGGCACTCAAGACATTTTCAAAATTGGCCTTTGACATGCACCTCACTCAAGGTCCACTGGTCCTGTGATGGCAGCACTTAGAGCTTCATTCTCTTCTGTGCCCTGCAGCTCTTGCCTTTTTTTTAAGCTACTTTTCAGGAATTAATTCATGCACTGGAGTAAAAGAGAATGCTCTACCATGCCTTTTCACATCTAAAGCTAACTGTGCTTGATTTGTCCTTTAATTTTTTCTTAATAACAACTGTAGATTTACCTTTGCAAAAATTGGGTTGTGGGTCTAAACAAATCAACTCTGTCTGTAATAAATTTAGAAAACCTCAAAAGATTTAATGACTGGAAATTGATGTCAATAGCATATTTTTCTAATAAGAATATTAATTTCACTCTGTTTCAGAATTTCAAAATCTGAGCAAACGGCCACCTATAAATCCATGTGTTATAAATATGTGCATTATATGCAAGTGCTTTGTGCTTCAGATTGCAAGATTAAAATTAAAAGTTCCATCATTTATGGCATTTATCTTATAGCAAGCCACAGATTTATTTGATCTTTACAACCTTTTGCACAGGATAAGGCAACAATAGTATTTAATATATGGCATGAAAACTTACGATTGAAAATTACAGTGTGTAAATATTTCTAATCAAGATGTGAAAACTTCTAGCACAGTACAAGGTACATAGTACAAAAAATCAGCTGTGTAAGTAAAGCTGCAAATAAAACCGTGATGGTGGACTAACTTTATGTTTTCTTGTGAATGACAATTTGAACTGAAAGCCACATATTAGCCCACACTAATGAATTTACCATGAATTTAATGAACAAAAAGAAAGGAAGGACAATGTTTGCGTAGATATGTCAATACATGATCCAGCTGAACAAAGCATGACTTTGTAGAGCATCTATAATTTCACCAAAAATCTTTCTACTTTACTTTGAAAGTGGATGGGAAAAAATGTTTTCTGGGATAGTTCTTTAAAAAGGAAATTTTCTATATATTTGTAACAAGAGATGTTATAAATTTGGTCTAGGATAGAGACATACACATCTTTAGTCTCTGCTATGTGTTCTGCCTGTGTAGTCCAGCCTCACATTCCTGGGGAGGCCTAGGGCATGCCCTACTCCTTGTGGAATAAAGTCTCATCCTTTTGCATGTGGATCAGATTGAGGTCATGCAGATGGTGTAGAGGGAAATATACAGATGAATGACTTCTTTATTCAATTTGAGACATGCCTGTGGTGTCTTTTGGGTGAAAAATATCTTTTCTGATTTCACAATTTTCTTTTTCCTATTAATTTCCTTTTGTAGGTAGTCACTTGTGGCCCCCTCAAAGAGCCTTTTTAATATTCCAGACAGTGTTATCCTGACAGTAACAATAAAACAGAAGGAGGGAGAATTTAAACACATTTCTGATACACTTCATCTCCCTTACTATTTTCTGTTTGTGCAGATAGATATCCATATATGTCAAACCTTGATTCATTGTGGTCATATCAGCTAAAATTAAATGACAATTAATATTTATAGGGAGATCTAAAATTTCATGATTTATCATCATGGAAAAGTATTATGTCAATTCCATGATTTCATGTAATAAAACAACATCTGTCTTTTGATTTGGTAAGTACAAGAAGTTGGTTGTGTCCGTGCTGTTGACCAGCTCACATGAAGTTGGCTTTTTACCAGCTGAACACACCACCAACACAAACACATCAGGATTAAACAGCAGTTTAATAACGTTTCTTGAGTCTGAGTTACTTATTTAACAAAAATTCAAGCTAAAATGTGTAAGAGCCAATGAATGAACACAAGCAAGTAACTAATTTCTGAGACTATGCTCTGCTTGCTAAATCAGGGAGCCTAAAACTGCAAAAAAGTCATCTATGTAAGGCATAACGTGAGCTCCTTGTCACCTCTGGACTAGTCTATCTTGTGGTAGTGTAGCTGTGCCTTCCCAAATCTAATGGTGGGCCTATGAGAACCTAATACAGTCCAAGAAGTCCAAGTGCAAGGAGCCACATCTGGTTGAGGGCAACCCCAAACAACGATACAGGCTGGGAGAGGAACTCATTGAGAGCAGTCCTCTGGAAGTATTTTGGGGTTCTGGGGGATGAAAAGCTGAGTGTGTGCACTTGCAGCCCATGAAGTCGATTGAATCCTGGACTGCAGAAAGCGGTGTGACCAGCAGGGTGAGGGAGGTCACTCTCCCCCTCTACCCTGCTCTTTGGTTAGATCCCTGCAGGAGTGCTGCATCCAGACATGGAATCCCCAGCATAAGAAGGATATGGACCTGTTGGAGAAAGTCCAGGGAGAGCAACAAAGATTTTCAGAAGGCTGAAGCACCTCTGCTATGAAGATGGGCTGAGAGAGCTGGGGTTGTTTAGCTCTCCTGGAGAAGACTCCAGGGAAAGCTCTTTGCAGCATTCCAGTACTTAAATGGGGCTTATAAAAAGAGGCACGGTGACTTGTATTGTGAGCAGGTAATGGTAGGACAAAGATGAATACTTTTAAAGTAAGATAAGGGAGATTTAGATTAGATGTTAGGATGATATTCTGTGAGGGTTGTGAGGCACTAGAACAGGTTGCCCAGAGAAGTTGTGGATGTCCAATGTCTGGAAGTCTTCCAGGCCAGGCTGGATGGAGCCCTGAGCAACCTGAATTTAGTGGCTGGCAGGGGGGCTAGAAGAGGGGGGCTAGAAGTAAATTATCTCTTAAGTCCCTTCCAACCCAAAACATGCTATGATTTTGTGATTCTGTGATAATAAGTTCATCATTAATTCAATGAAAATGGGGCTTACACTGTTATGAACTGTGTAAATTGTTTAAAAAGCATACTTGAGTTGCTAAAGCTAATTTACATCAAAACAAGACTGACAAATTTGATCGGATGTTTTTGTATTTTCACTTCAGCTTCTACTGGTACTAGGTAGTCATAAATAATACATAATTATTGAAATTTTTTGTCAAAGGCTTTCAGGAGAGTAGACCACCAAAGATTTATATATGCACATCTGCCAGTTTATTTTGATTCAGGGTGCATAAATAAAGGTGCATAAAGAGCAAGGGATATATGAGTAAATGAAAAGAAGGATTGTCATAGGTAAATACTCTTCCTTTGATCCTGTAGTGTTCTGTGCATCTCCTCTGAGCTGTATATATCAGTCTTGCATAGGCATCTCATGTGAAATCATACCAAATGAGGCCTTCAGAGGAAAGAGTTTTTTCTAGAGAAGAAAATTCCACAACAAATTGTTATTCTGCAATGAATAGTTTTCAGCTATCTGCATTGTTGGATGAGCACACTTTAGTAGGGATAATAAAATATTAATATCTATGAAAACCAACACCTAACAAACTGGAAGCTTGTCTTTATGTTTATCTCATAATTTTAATCTAAGGGAATATGCAGGATTGCATCATGCTGGTAATTAAATCTAATAAGGTTGGTAACGGAGGCTGACTTCTGGGTAGGTAAATGTCAAAGGCATTGAAAGTGGTAGACTGAGTTACTTGTTTATCTTGTGATATTTAGTGAAACAATTAAAATAGAAAAATATTTATTACAAGTCAGAGAAAAGTTTTTTTACTTGTGAACATTTAAGGATGGAATTGTAACTACTGAAAAAATATAGTTCGCCCAATCCTAATTTTACTGCAAGTATGAGTAAGGAGTAAAATCAAATGAAGTCACTAGGTTTGGTTTGGCTTGCTTTGGTTTGCTTTGCTTTAACAATAAAAGTTCTGATATTTGGCTCATTAAGTGTTCAGATTTTCTATTGAAAAGGGAGATGAACTATGCACTTCAAATTTTGAAGCTGTTATTCTCCTGTTGTACATTTATAGCCTCCTCCTGGTTCATCCTTCTTCTGTAGCTATCAGGAGTTAAGACAAACCTGGGTGAATACTTTTATCTGAGTAGAGATGATTCAAGCTCAGATTAGTTTGGGGGGAGCAGGGGGAAATGCAGCAACTGAATTAAGAGCGTCTGTTAAATATTTTTTCTAATTTTATTTTTAGTGTTTTCAATACTAAATAAAAGTTATCCTATTAAATTAGTAAGTGGGCTTGGTGGAAAACAATTTCTTTTTCTGTGAGCTACATCTATACTGTTGTCTAGAGCTTTATGAGGAAAGTTATTAGTTCTGGGTGCTGCAGTATGGTAAGAAATGCCTAAGCTTGCTTGGGTCTAGTTAGGATGACATTAGAAGCTACCTGGGCACAGCAACTCACAGCTCAGTGTAAGTGCTTTCAAATTGCACAGATCTGGCTAAATAAATGTTTCCCATGTCTCAATCAGAATATATCTTTACATTATAAGAAAATAATATGAAAGTACTGCAGATATTGCAAGGGTAGGTGGAGACTATCTTCATCAGAAGCAAAGGTTGATAGATGTTAGATAGGGCCAGATTTTGAGGACCCCATAGTAACCAGTGCAGACAACCTCAGTTAAAGCAAAAGTCTCAGGCAAAAATGGCAAAAGATTTGAGACAACAAAGGAAATTTTAAAGGCTTTTATTTTAAAAATATCACTTATCCATCTTCTGTAGCTGCCAATATTTTTACAGGGAATCCTCTCCCTTTTACTGTCTCAAAGAATTTTAATGATTGCAATGGCTGTCCTTTTTGGAGGAAAAGATTCCTTTTAGAGGGCTAGAAGAGACTCTTACTTTTACACTTGACTAACTTTAGCAGGACTCTATTTTCCTCAAGAAAGAAGGCAAATGTAAAAGCAGTTTTAGAAGGCAGCTAAAAAGATAGAAAATCAGTTTCTGTCTTTCTCAGTGACTTTTTCCAAAATTTACTGTTAAGGTACCTCAGAGATAAAACATGAATTTTGTTTAGTCTGAAATGGGACAAACCCATGCTCAACAAAGTTATTTAAGCCATTGTTTTTACTTGGCACATGTTTTTGAAAGGAAAGCTGCAGGAGATACAACAATGGTCAGTTCAATCAAGTCTTTATTAAAGTCTAGGGGAAACAGAAGACAGAGAAAACAAGATATGGGAAGACATTCAGAAAGTCAGTGTTGGCAAGAAAAGGCTCCAGATTTACTTGCTTAGCAGAGGATTTAGTCAAATCCTGGACTGGTGATGAGGTCATTTAAGCCTGACTCCTTTGTCTTGTCTGCCCAGGCCATCATGACGTGATAAAAGTTCACCAATATTACAGTGGCTTATGAGGTCTCAGAGGAAGATTGATGACAGCTGTCATAGAGGAACTAGTTCCTGTCAGCTCCTTTCTGGTGACAGTGTACAAGTATTGCATCTCCTTCTTGCTGGCTGGTTAAACTAAGGAGCTTACCAAGTAGTTGTGGGTGGAATTTACACAATTTCTTTGTGTTTTTTTTTCCATGATGTTAGAGTGAAGTGCCATCTCTTTTCACTTGTTCCTCATGTGTTTATCTGGAAAATCTCAATATAGTTGAGAGATTTTAGAGCATATTTAATGTTTTCCAAACACTGAAGGAATATAAAGTCGATCTGCTTAGCTCAGTAAAGTGTTTGCATCATGGCACGTACTTGGATGTCATGAAGCATTCTATTAGTACTCTTTGAAGCAAGATAAGGAGATTTTTATAATTTTTATTTTAAATAAAAATGAACTTAGCAAAACTTAAATGAACAGATTACAAGCAAAGGTCTAGATCAGATCCTTAAATTAATTTAACAAAATTCAGTAAGGAGTATTAAAAAGACTATCAATATCAAATCAACTTGAAAAGAAAGAAGTTTTATAATGCCTTTCATGGTATACTCTTTAATATGTGATAACCATATTGGAAATTCATTAGTATGCAGAAAACCAAGAGAAGCATATGGAAATACATCCTTCAAAGGACTAGCACACAATAAATTTTACAAAAGGCATAAAATATCTTTAGGATGAATGATCACTATGAAAGTAATGTGCACTAAAATTGTAGGAGTGGTATTCACTCATTAGTTGTATGAAGCCATTAACTGCACAAAATCATTCTATTTTGCATA
This sequence comes from Thryothorus ludovicianus, assembly GCA_013397245.1. Taxonomy (NCBI): domain Eukaryota; kingdom Metazoa; phylum Chordata; class Aves; order Passeriformes; family Certhiidae; genus Thryothorus; species Thryothorus ludovicianus. Next base: position 213,156 of record VZTB01009531.1, on the reverse strand, counting down.
ACCATTTGTCATATAAAATCATTAGCTCCCTCCTAAAATTGTTAGAAATGTGAAATGATTTTTCAAAAAAACCCATTAGTTACAGGGTATTACACTATAAAAATCAGCGGCATATTACTTCATCATTTTCTGCATAAAAATGTCTCATTTATGCAAAATCATTTATGTTGATAAATAACTTTTTAAGTAGCCTTATTGTTCGATAGTCAGGCTGTTAGCTGTTCTGTTTCAATAGTAATTTTTATGGCTGGGACATTTATTAGTTATGAAAAACTCTGAAATGAACTAGAACAAACATTACTTTCTACCCTGCTAAAATTGGCAGTTTTAAAAAGCAATCTTGTTTGCCATAAATGTGCTCTCAGGGCTTTAAATAGTGGCAGCTGTTCCCATTTATTTACCATCATTTTTTTGCTATTTGAATTCTATTCACTACATCTTTACAGGTTCTCATTCTCACATTCTAAGGTAAAGTCAGGGAAAAGCTTTCATAGCAGTGTTTTTGATCATATCACAGATAGTTTTATATAATTGTACTAGGAAGAGTAATTTACACATCAAAATGTAACACATTGTCCCATTCTCTCACACAGTAATCAGAAAACTTTTAATCACATCAGGATCAGTTAATTTCTGGAAGTGAAATATTTGAAAATTCAAACTCATGCTGAAGCACAAAGGGGTCCCTGTGAGAAACACATGAAGATGTCCAGTGCTGGGGAGGAACACCCATGGATTTCTAACTCATAAGAACTCTGTTGAGGAAAGGAGCCCTCTTGAGTAATGTTTTGTTAAGGGCCAATTATTTTGCTATTGCATTATCTGGTTATATCTTCAAATATCATTATATACAGTTCTATAGAAGTAAGAAAACTGTTTTTCTTCCCAGGAGTCCTTAGGCTAAACCTTGTCTACTGTTGCCCATCTATGTAAAAGGGACAAGAGAGAAACAGGTAACATAATGTATACTGACCTCTCTGTTACAGAAGTAATCCATGTCTTGTCAAAACCACTGACATTCCTTGAATATCACTTGTGGTGTGTTTACCCTTGTCAGAAACTTGCAGGTACCCGCTTCTTGTTCACTTCCTTTTCCAGTGGATTGCAGAGGAAAATCAGATAACTGAAAGTGAGAAACAACTCTCAGCTTGAGATAAATTAATGAAAGAAAGAGAGGAGAAAAGTGATAAAAAGGCAATTGTCTATCACATCCCACAAGCAAGGCCAATGCCCAGATGGTGTCTGAGCAATGACTATTTTGAACAAGACACTTCCACAGCTTCTGTAGCTGAGCATAACATCACATGGGAGAGAGTTCCCCTTTGGTCAGTTTGGTTCAGGTATTCTAGCTTCTGGTCGTCCCTTCCCAAGCACTTGTCCACGTCCTGCCTACTCACTGAGGGTTCAGAGTAACAAACTTGGTCAGGGAAAGACTTGTCCTTTTGTAAGCACTGTTCAGCAACAGCTAAAATATTTGTATGTCCTCAACAATTTTATTCACAAGTCCAAAACACACCAACATAGGGACTATTATGAAATAAGCTAACTCCAATCCAGCCACACAGAGTACACCACTACATCAGCTATCTAGCAAAACTGTGTTTGAAGAGACAGCGCAGAAACCAACAAAGAAATAAAACACTCATTAAACACAGGAAAACTTTCCTTTAATTTCCACCCCCAAATTTTCAAGAGGTGTGACCATTGACTCAATAATGTATTTTATTAATGGTAAAAATGAAGAGCTTAAGATAATGGTTTGGTCCATATTATTTGGTGTGATTTTAAAATAGAAAGTAGTAATGTCAGCTAAAAGTCCATCTTCCAGAAATGATTAAAGTGAACACAGAAGTACCCTAGGTGTGCTCTAGGTGGGTAATTTCTGATTAAGGCCTAGGGTGTGGATAGGTTTTGGTTTCTAAGGTTAAGAAAATAAGAATTAGAGTCATAAACTAAAGTGATTATTAAGATGATCAGAAGAACATTTTCTTTTAAAAACTATAGTATAAGTTCTGTTCCATCCTGTTTCTGTCAACAAATTTATTGTTCTCTTTATGTCTTGATGCTGTATCCATTCTCTGGGATTTCTGAATTAGTGGAATTAGTGTCAAGAGCAAAAATGGTGTTAGAATATCACTTCATTGAGATTATCTGTCTACATAAACTTGGAGCAGAGATGGCCTCTAGCCCTTCACACCTGTCTATTTAGGCGTCTTTTCAGTTATGCATGTTCTTTTATGAATTACTTTGTCCTAAGCCCCCGGTTCTGGATTTCTAATTCTGAGGACAATCCACTCATGTACTGTGAAGGCACTGAGTTACTTGTCACGGCATACTGTGGTCTTTCCAGCTGTGCAAAGTCTTGGTAACAAAAGAATCTGACCCTTAAGAGCAATCCCAAGGCAAAGCTTTCCTCTTATAATGGCAACTAACTGGAACTTAAGTTTTCTTTTTATTGCTACAATTATTTCTGATGTCAGAAGGATTTCAGACACATAGGGATATGTGCAACCCTGCTTAGGTGATTGCTTCAGAAAGGAGAGGAACAAACATGGAAGAGAGCAAGAGAGTGAGAAAGGAGACAGAAAGCATGAGAATAGGCAGGCAGTTCCTCAGAGGCTCTCAACAATTCATCCTGAACAGGAAAATCACTCCGGTATGCAGAGCAGCTGAGCAACTCAAAGTAGAAAGCATAAAAATCAATATGCTTTCCCCAAGCTATTATAAGCACTGTAGTTATTTCCCTCTATGTAGCAAACAGGTACCACATAAGAAACTTGCAATACCAAACAAACATGTTTCCTTATTTCAGCACTTGGAAAAATCTCTTACTTTTTAAACTTTTTTGTAATGTGTCCAGCAAACTCCTGGCTCTTGGAAGAAGCAGACATTTTATTACATTCTCCAGTTGAACTCACTTTTTTCGCCTTGGTATTGGCCTTGGTGATAAATTTAGCCATTTTTTTGTCTCTTTCAGCCTCATTCCAGAGTTCTACATCTTTAAAGATCTTTCAAGTGGCACTAATAACTGCAGTTTTTCTCCTCCAATTGTCATCTATATTGCTTACAATCTACTCCTAATTAAATTATTTTCCTCACTACAACCTGAAGCTAATATTATAAACGTGATTTGATCTCTATTAGTTCTTCACCCTTCCTGAATTTTTACAGGTTATAACTTACACAGTTTCTGAGGGACCCTAATGATGTCCATGAGGACAGAAAACACTGAAAAAACACCTGAAATATGTTGCTCAGAACTACCAAATTATAAATAGTACAGAACAATCCTAATTGTGATTTCATAAAGAAAATAGGGTTACGAAAGATCTTGAAAGGACATTCTTTTGCTGATACATGTTTGTCCAAATTTTTCCTAACACAAAAATTTTCTTCACAGGAACTGTTGCAAAGCATTGGGGCAGGATGAGCAGGGAAGTGTTTCCATTACAATCCCTAGCGATATTTGAAAGAAGTATAGATGGGGCAACTAGGGACATGGTTTAGTGGTGCATTTGGCAGTGTTAGGTTAATGATCTGACTAGAAGGTATTAGTGGTCTTTCCCTAAATAATTCTGTGATTTATGGTGATTATAACAGCCTCTCCTCCTTTCTGATGCTTATTCTGTAATATTCTTCAGACATTTTCCCAGTGTTTGAATTTTTAACATTACTAAATTTCCCCTTTTTGCACAATTTAAGCTTGTAATTTCTTGCCTTGTCATAAATGATGCATAGTCTCTATGTTCTTACCCTTTGTCATACAAAGTAATTGCCCCACGTGGGTCTCCAGAGTAGGTGAACAACAATTACAGATTTTGAAACTTCACATTTCAATTATTTCTTCCCCTTCACATTTTCTGATGCTTATCATAAGGCAGTTGCTACTCAACTAGATAAGACTGCTTGCAGTAGAGTGGCTGTTCTAAGTTGCCCCTCCTTTGAAGGAGGGATTGAAGTTCATGACCTTTGGAAGTGCTATCCCAAGTTATGATTTTTTTAATAGGAGCAGCACATCCCTGAAATATATGGCAGCCATGAGTCAAATTTGGAGATCTTATTCCAAAACACAAGAGTACTTAAGTTTTCCAAAATATTTATGTCTTTGTGTCATGTACAAACTATTATCTGGGGCTTTTTTGCCTTTAAAAGACTCTCTCTAAACAGATAAATATATATTGGTAAAAAAAACCAAAACAAAACAAAAAAACCAAACAGAAAACAAAGTATTAGAATTTTAATCTTTCTCAGCATGAAAATTTCAGCTCAAATTCTCACAGGCTGGAAAAACTACAAGAAACAAAATATGGGTGCATATAAAGAGAAAGTGATGTACAATTAAAGTAGTAAATAACAAGACTCTACTATTTTGAACACATTATTTTAATGGAAAAAGTTTTCCCAAATCAAAAGAAACCCAAATATCTGTTCTCCTCTTCCAAGTAATAAAATAATCAGAACATATAACATCATATTTTAAATACATTCTTCCACATCATGTGCAAGTTATCAGCTGAGTCCTGCATTATTCCCAGTAGCTTAGGTTGAACTTAATGATTGCTTAATGTTGCTATGGTTGAATGCCCTAATGTCATATCTATGTATGTGAGAGAAGCTCTGATGTACAAGTGATATTTTTATTATCCTATGTGTCAATGTTCTAAGTGCATTTTTTATGACTGAAGATGGTTTTGCAATGAGTCTGGAGTGTAAAACTCAGCTCTGTCAGTTCTCCCATCCCACCAAGAGGGATCAATCACATCTGATAGAATTAAGTTTCAATAGCTCATGGCTTATATATTGGTAATAATCTGAGTTATATTTAAAAATAAATACCAAAAACTTTTTCAGTCACTTTTATTTTGGGAATTGGACTGTTTTTATAATCAGCCTGGTTACATCATGGCCTCCATTTAAAATGCTCTGTCATCCTGCAGCATTGGACTGATTAAAGATAGATTTTGGTGAAATGTAAGTCCTCCCCCAAAATCCAGGTTTTGGTAAATTAACTGCATTTTCATGGGAAAATCAGACATAGACCTCTGGGCCAAGATCAGTACACCATTCTGCAATACACTCAGATTCCCTCTAATTCATGGGGCATAGATATGGTCACATGCATTTTAGGGGTTTTAAGGAACTTATAGAACATGTCTATATGTATGTTCCACAATTTTTTCTACGGCCTTTCTCTAGTTAAACTTTAGCTTTTTATTCCATCAGTCCTGGATCTATAATGCACAAAACTGGAAAACTGAAGCTATTGTTTTATACATCCTAGTGCCATTGATCCCCAAAGTACAGAGGCATGAATGGCATCTTTATAATGAAGAAATTTTATCCTTATGGGCTTTAAAGGGATTTCATCCCTTGCTTTGGTAGTCTAACATTTGTTTCTTAATGTTACTTGAGCTAGGTTAATACCACTTAGCTCGGGATTTGGTTATTAGTATGCGTGAGTGGAATAAAAGATTTTGCCATACCTTAGGCACCCATATCCAAGAATGAGTCTTATGACTGTTCTTGTAAGCTGTAATTCTTGTAATTCTTTCCTCTTGCTGAAGTATATGATGATGAAATCACTGTGAAAAGACATAAGAAGCTCTCTGCCTATAAAATCAAGTTTCTGGGACAATCCTATTGGTCCTCAGTTGCAGGTCTCATGTAAGTTCCTTGTATTTGTGTAATGGTGCTGTGTACATTTAAATTCTAGAGGTCGGTGTTCCAGGTTCTTGAGATATCGAGTGCTTTTACGGACATCAGATGCGAAGCATTAAAATAGGTTTCCATTCAGTCAAAGTTCAGTCTCATCACAAGATAACTTGACATTTTTTGGGTAATGTGGTTTGAAGGTAATGAAGGTCAGCCTGGTAGAGAGCAGAAGTGGCATGTTTGAGAAAGATAAGCAGTACTATTCATGAGACAGTTGATTGAAATGTTAAGAAAGGGAAGGTCAATGAAGCTTTCAATGAGATTTGAAGTTTTGCTTCTTCTTCAGCATGTGAGGGATGTGCATGTTTACATTTTTTTGACCAAACTCAGTTGCACACAGATAACAATTTAGATTTTTTTCAGAATATGTAGCCCTTCAGTGAACAACAGCTTGGACATAATTGTGCTTAGACATTGAAAAGTTGGAGTTGTTAGCAAATGATGGTGTACTTAAAATATTATTTTAGAATTCCATGTTACATATTTGAGCTCTAATGCAGCCTGTAGTGTGATGGGAGGCTGTGATGTCAGTCATGTTAATTGGAACCTGGAACCCACTTGGTTACATTTGAATCCAAGTGGGTTAAGGACATTCAGTAAAAGGCAAAGGCCGTGAATTCTTCTTCCATGTATTACCCTTACTTATCTCTGCTTGACTTCTAAAGAAGATCTGTATTTCCCTGACATATGATTAAGCTTCTTAACTTGCAAACTACGTCCTGCAAGTGCTGACTATTTGTGTATAGACAATTCTAGTGTAGCCAAATGCAGATGCTGATATTTGGTTTGGGGATGTGAGCACATACAACAGCCACAAGAGTCAACACGCAGTCATGGATAATAGCTCTGTTGTCATGCAAATCAACAGTTGCCAAATGCCCCACTTTGGCCTGTGTGAATTGGCTGCCAGAAAGATAAGGAAATTATTTTAACAAATGCTCTTTAGACTTAATATGAGGTGATTCTCGAAGTTTATTAGAAATATGTGGATCCAGGGTCCCTGCTCAGCTATGAGGTTTATTTTTGTTCCTAGTGTAAAGCAGGAAGACCATAGGTAATGTCTTAAAATAATTTTTTGGAAAACTATATCTGCTACCAGAGATGAAGCTTTAGGGGTGCATTAGCTCCTCTCAGCCCATCTCAAAATTTGCAAAATAAATATTCTTGTTCCAGGGAAGTAAGGTTTAACAGTATGAGCAATATGTTTCACATTGGAAGCATACACTTGCTTCATATGTGCCTTTAACATACAGTAAATATATATGAAGTCGCTGTATATAATTGCAGAAACAATCTGCAGTAGTTGTCTGTACAAGCCAAAAGGATTTTAAGTATGAATATTGATTGTTGTGTTTTGTTTACAAGTGCATAGTGTCAGCAATTAGTTTAATACTCCTGATGTTTAGCCTTTCTCTCTCATGGGATTCTTGACTCATGCAGTAAAAACCTGCCAGTCCAAGATCTATGAGCTCCATTTGGGACCAGAATGCTGGATAATGATATTTGTTCTTAGTGTTTGTCACTGTTTGTGAGCCTGCTTGAGCAATTTCTCCGGGAATGCAAATTATATTGGTTGTGCAGTTTGCCAGCAGCATCCTGTGCATGGTAATGATATGAAAAAAAGTTAGTAGGAGCACAAACCAAAGATGTGCATGGCCCATGTTATATGACTCCTGTCAGCAAAACACATTCTCTGTATCAGGACACTAGCAGTCCCTGCTAGATTCTGCACTAGATTTGTATATGAATCATGACATGTATTTTTTAGTCTTTCCTAGGTAGCTCAAAACACGCTGTTTTAATCATAAAAAAAAAAATCTTCTTTTGTATAAAACAATGTTTTCTTAAAGAAAAACTTCACAGAATTTGGGTACAAATACATAATTACATAGGAATCAATATATTAACACATTGTCAAATGACTGGTGAGAGGACAATGGCTTCTTGGTGAGGTTAACAAAGAGAAGAACTAGTACCTGAAAACAATAAAATAGAAAAAATTTAAACATTGCTGGTTTGTGAGCTTTACTAAAATTAAATGTTGATAATGGAATATTCATTCTAATAATGGATATATACAGTGACAAGCCAAGGGCACTGTGAATAGGTAATGATTCCAGCTTGTTCCAGCTCTTTCTTACCTTATTATGCCATCTTTCACAGAAGTGTTAAAAAATCTGATGCTGAATGGTCTCAAGGGAATTGCAAAAGGATAGCAAGTTTCCCATAGGTTTAGATAACAGTCAATACCATGACAGGATATTGCAACTTTAGTAATTATGATTTTTTTTCTTTAAAAACTGAGCTCCTCTACCCCTGTTCACAACCACACATGCCAACTGTTTAGCGCAGCCTCACTTTTCAAGTCCATATTAATGGAATTTTATGTAGCTGGTTTAGAGAATTGACAGAGGTTAACTTTAAGTGACACAATCTCTGGGGTTAATAATGGAAATCAAAGTGTTTTCATCTGCAGTTTGGTCTGAGAGGTTAATTAGCAGAAATATTTTTCTAGTTTACTTAGATGCTATAGCTATAGATAAGCATTTGAGTACAGTTTACGTCCTCACTCCATTAACAGATTTATCCTGCAACTGTGTGAGTGCCCATGTTTAATTCCAACTGGCATGGGAAATTGCAAGAATCAAGGGACTGGTGGGTGGTGAAAATTATTAGTCACTGTAAATACTTCTGAATGAGGAAATTGAAAAGTTTGGCACTCTTCCTTAAGAAAATAAACAAGACAATAGAAAAAGCAATAAATTAAAAGGTGCATTGATACTCCTCATGGGGAATTCCCATTATCTCACCAGATTAGCCCACCACTCTGTTGGTCCATGGAGGTTAGAGTCTATAGAGAGGATTTCAACCAACATTTCTATGAATTAAAGTAGTGTGTGTACAGATTTCAGTATAATTTCCAGAGAAACTGCTTGATTTTATCCCTGTGTACTGCCATACTCTTTCACTGTAAGATGTGTGTATAGCTCATATGTATAGTAACAATGGTTTGCAGGTACAGTTTTATACTTCTGCACCGACTGTACTGAATCAGAAATGCCATCAGCTGGACTTTCATAAAGATCTGAGTCTGACATAATCAGGCAGTGGTAATTTTTGCCTATATATTTTGTAACATTCGCTTGATTACTTTGTACAAAGGAAAGAGTTCTGCTATTCAAACAGGAATGTAATGCAATCTTTTCCTTGCTTCCCGAACCCTGCTTTTTCATGCTTTCCCCTACCATTCTTTCCCTTACATTGATCAAACTTGGAGTGCACTGATGTTTCCCTCCTGCCTTAATCATCTTTTTTAGCTCAGAGGAAAAGGCTCCAAGGGAGATCTTTGCTGCCAGTGGTTGATAAAAGAGAGGTTTGGTTGTGGCCATACCTGGAAAGTGTGGGCCATTCCTGTAGGTCAGGTGGCAAATCTCCATCCAAGAATAAATTTCATTTTATGCTTTGTGGCAGCACAAAATGGGCTGGAGGCAAGGAAGCTCAAAACATACAATTTCAGATAGAATATATTTGAGTATAATAGTTACATTCAATGAGTCATAGAGAATTTTCCAAATCTTTTTCTATCTAAGATTTTCTATTGAAAATTTTCAGAAGGCATTAGTGTGCTATTAAATAATTTAAATACTTGTTAAATAAAATGTGATCAGATCTTCCTGTAACACATTTCTTCTGCCCATATAAATCCAATTTAGCTGTTCCCAAACAGCTGAATATTCTTGCTGTGTTACTGTCTTCTCTACCTATAATCTGAATAACGAAGCCTAAACTCTTCCCAGTGTCTGAAAAGGCCTTTCCTATGATACCTGTACAGTTTCTGGAAGTGCCCACCTGAGGGGGAAGGCAGGGAAGCACGAGAGGCTGGACATAGGCTGTCAGAACACAAAGGAGCCCTGGCCAGGTGTCAGCTGTTCCTATTGAGTCTCTCCAGAATTAAGCAGCATGTGAGCCAGTTCCTGGCAGTGTGGATGACTGAAATTCAACCCCTAGAAGAACAAAATAATAAATACATATAAGCCTCAGTGCTCATTTTCTTATTTTTCAGCCCGTTAGCCAAACATTTCTTTTTATATTGGAGAAAAAGCACAAAGTGAAGGAGACTACCATGTCTTTTTTTTAAATGAAAAATATTTACTAACTAATTTGGAGGCAAAAAACATACAAAATGTTAAGTTGAAATTTTGTTTCTCTTTTTCAATGAGGTGCTAATGATTATTTCTTTCCTTTGTTGCTTCCCCTCTTGGAATCTCCTGCCTTTTTATCATTTCCCTCTTCTGCTCTTCAATTTTTCTTGCCTCCTTCTTTCATCTTTCTATGAATCATGTTCTTTCAGGTGATTAGAATCAGTATTTTCCATCTCTGAGATATTGTTTTTGTAGGTATAATACAGGTATGAAGTCTACAGCTGTTCTTGAGTCCTTCCATTCTCTTTTAAACTCAGCCATATTCATCTTCAGTCTCAGACTCAAACATGCCTCGGGAAAGTAAAAAATTCTAGAAGAAACAAACTTTTAAATGACAAACCCAAACAAATTTGCATTAGTAGCAAACAACTTGTGCCCCAGATTAAAAAAAACAACCAACTAAGAAAGGGAATACTAATAACAAACAAGTTAATCAAACAGAAGGGAAAAATACCTGGAAATAATGATCAGTTTTTGAAGAGCTTTGATCCCTCTGTCTCCATCTGCAGCTTGCAACATAAACAATCTTCATGTTTATAAACATGATGCATCAAAGGCAAAACTCTCACCTAGATATATTGACTTGCTTTTTCAGTGGTCCAAAATGCCAGGATACTCTCTTCTCCACACAGGTCACAACATCTCTGGACTTCACAAGGTTTTTAAAATTTCTTTTAAATTTTGAGGTGTCTAGATGTTGGGTGTTTTCAGTTTTTCCTTGTGATTAAAGCAGCTGCTGGACAGGTTTTTATGTTTCTTTTGGAATTTACTACACTGTATTTAAAAAGCAAAGTAGAAAGCTTTAAAGCTGTTTTTAATCACAGGTACTTCTAGAAAAGACATCAAAATTTTTTAAGCATTTTACATTATAGAATATTGTATTATTTACAACAAACTCATGCCTTGCAGCAGAATTGTATGAGAAAAAATGTGCATTAAATATTTTTATGAAAATAAGCTGAATTCAGAAATCCTGACAGGAATCTCAAATGTAGGATAATAACGGAACTGATATTTATGAATTCATTACCTATTTAAATATAAATATTGTGTAAGAAGCCATTTATTTTAGGCACTTACCTGTCTGGAATATTAATATGGATGAATGAATCTGCATGCTAAATGTTAATCCTTATTGCCTTAGTACCCTGAGGATTATCTTTGGCTGCCTTACTTAGCAGGGGAGCATCCTTAGCACGCCATATCCTGTTTCCCTGGTGGAAGCATAAACTAAATGAACATTTCCAAGGTCTGGGTTGAACCTGAAATGTTTTGGATCTGGTGTTTAGATTGTCATAGATCATAGGTGTTCTGATTTAGTTCAGATTGTCATAGGGATTGCAGGTAAATCAGCCCTAATAAGCTGAGTGCTCTCTAAACCCTGCAGAGCATCAGGATAACTGCAGAAAAAGCTTCTTTTTGGAAGAAAAAATTTAATCTCTAAATGGAAGAAAATTTTGAAAATCTCTAATTTGGAAGAAAATAATTTAATCTCTAAAAGAGGAAAAATTTATTAATAACATGATTTTTATTTTATTTTTTAATACAATTTACTCATTCAATCTGTAGAAGCAATAAGTCTGACTTAAAACAAAGACCAGTAACTTGTTATCTTAAGCATTCTGTTTAAGGTATAATTGTTGTTAGTGGTTTGCAAGCTAAATAAGTAGAGCAAAGTAAGGGAGGGTGAAAGGACCCAAGTATCTTGAGTTTTATTGATGGGAATTATACAGACATTAAAGTATTTGCCTAAGGACATATTAGGAAATGATGGTTATTAGTTTAATCAATGCTTTGCTTTTGTGTAATGCAGTCTCTTTATACTTCAGTCTTCTTTGATCAACATTACTTTTTAAGACATTTGAAAATAACTTATATAGGAGATTTTCTAAGAACATCAGGCAGGCCTGATGGAGGAACAAAAAAGTCCTAGTTTGAGTGCTAAGAATAATCTCTAGAGCTCCTTTTCTTTTACATTGAACTATTGCAACCATTAGTGTGATGCCTAGGAAGATAAGTGGATTTTGTATTTGTGTATTTTGGCTCCTAGACTATCTAGACAATAATTCTTAACAGATATTTCCTACAGAACTTGGTCTGTTCAGCCTGGAGAAAGGGAGATTGAGGGGTGACATCACTGAGGTTTCAGCTTCCTCATGAGTGGAAGAGCAGCAGTGGATACTGATCTCTTCTCTTGGGTGCCCAGTGAGGACCTGAGGGAATGGCCTGAAGTTGTGTCAGGGGAGATTTAGGTTGGATATTAGAAAAAGGTTCTTCATCCAGAGGTGATTGGGCACTGGAAAGGGCTCCCCAGGGAAGTGGTCACAGCACCAGCCTGCCAGAGTTCAAGAAGTGTTTGGACACTGCTCTCAAGCACATGGTGTGACTCTTGGGGCTGTTCTGTGGAGGAAAAAGAGTAAGACTCAATGATTCTGATGGATCTCTTCCAACTCAGCATATTTTGTGATTCTGTGATTTGTAATTTTGTGTTCAAGAAGAATAGAGATTAAGCCCGCAGGTATTTCTTTCACTTTTTTTATTTTTTTTTTTTGGCATAGGAGAAAATGGGAGGGAAAAGAAGCTGGACCTGCAGGAGCCAGGGGTAAGGCAGAGGTGGTTTCTCTGAGGCTTGGCTTTGTGAGATGTACACACACCATGAGGGCATATCTTGGCCTGTCCTAGCAAGGAGCTCCTGAATTTATCTTCCTGGGGATCTGTGTCTACCACTCACTGTCTTCATGCTGCCCCATGCTGCCCATAAAACATGATGTGTGTTTCTTCTACAGATTCTACTAAAGCTGCTTTTCTTTTTCTCTCATCACCTCTTCTCCATTATTGCAACACCTAAAGAGTGACTTTTGAAGGGAATAAAAAAATGGACTTAATTTTCAAATAACCAATTGTTCACACATGGCAAATAATCAGGGATTCTAATGCTGCACATGTGCAGCTGTGATCTGTTGCAGAGTGATAACTGCACAAAATTCATTTGCAAATGTATGTCATCTTACAAAAGATTCTGTTGACTGTCAGCTGTAAATGACTTTTTCCAGCTTTACAGCTTTCCATCCATAATTTTGTAATCTGTGATTTGACAGGCCTGCAGTGGCCAGATATGTCAGGTGGTCAGAAATAGTAAGTAGTGATTTAAAGAATGTTAGGCTAGTGGAAGAAGTAGATGTAGACAGTCATATCCTAACCAGGAACCTACTTGACGCATGGCTCTGTACTATTTTTACATAGTTTTACATAGAAAAATTTTCCTTGAAATGTGATGTCTCTTGACAGAAAAGGAGAAAAAACAAACCAAAAGGGTCATCAGTGACCACAAGAAATTCATTGTAGCTGATGAAGAATAAGCTTCTTTGTACTCCTGAAGGAAAAGAAGGAAAATTCAGAGTTCCTGAAATGTTCCTTTCCCATCTGTATGAGTAGAAAAAAGTAGTAGTTCAAAATGCTTGTTAAAAGATCCTTATCTTCTCTGCACATTTCACAGGGAGATATATCTGCTGAAAGGAATTCCAGTCATCTGCTTTGTCATAGTTTGCAGGATGCAAGATAGCAGGGAAGAGACTTCATGTTTTCAGTGGATTTCAGGACACAAAGAAGCCAATAAATTTGGGCTTTTTTGGAGGCTAGAGTCAGATATTTCCACACAGACAGTAGTTCTACAAACCCAAAATAATTTTTCCAGCCTACTGTAGGTTATTTGAAGAGCTTACATCTGTCAGCTGGAAGTATTCAGGCCTTAATAGATCATGGGAATATATTCTTTTGCACCAGAAATATTTACTTTTGGAAAAGCCTTACCAACAGAATTTTGTGAACAATTTATCTATACTAATACTGATTTCTGAGGTCAAAAGTAGGAAAAAAGAATTTTCAAGGAGTTGTCCAAACCTTAAAAATTCACTTTCATTTTAGAAGCAAAAGCATAGCTGAGAGCTGCAAAGAAGAAACATCTCAAAAAGGCTTACCAGACCTCTAACAGCCTCAGGCAGCTCAACACCAGCAGCTTGTGAAGTTGTCTTATTAGTCAGTGGCAAGTGATGGCATTTCTGCTCTAGGTCTAGTGTCAAACTGTCAGCAGGCTGACATCTTAACTTCATGACAAAAATAAATATAAATGTAAAAAAATCCTTTCCACTTTTCTTGTAGATTTTACAGACTTTCAGGTTACAAAATGGATTAAAGACAAAATGAAGTAAATTACTACAAAACCCCAGTATTCAATCAAATTGATATAGGCCCATAAAAAAAAGTGGAAGGCATTGTTTTAAATGAGATGTTTTTGTAAGGTAAAGTGACTTTACCTGTGTAAGAAAAAAGTACAGTAAATAAGACAGATATAAGTGTTTTCTGCATTTCTATTTGTTACCTGTTTTAGACTAAGAATGCTGATGAGAAAGCAAAGCTGAGGCTGATCTACATTTATAGATGGCTAGCACACATAAATACCATAAATGGAGAGCAATTGCCTAGACTGGCAAAAATGATATAATAAGCACAGTTTCTTGAATTTGATAAAAGTGAAACCTGCATTGTAATATCTAGCAGTCAATGAGGTAAGGCTGTGAATGAGAATGGCTTTTGTTTCTTAGTTTGGGGTTTTTTTTGTGGAACTGGAGATATAACAACATCAGAGACCCATTTCCAACCCTTTAGCAAATTTGCTTGGAAAAGGACCACATTTTGTCAGGATATGGCTCTTCTCTGTGTTGGATTTTTGTACTAATCTCTTCACCACAAAAGCAATCTTTCACAATGCATGTTCCTAAAGAGCTATTAAACTCCCTTTTCTTTATCCTGCTGTTTTTATTTATCCTGAAACACAAGTATTAATAACAAGCATTGTGCCAAAACCTTGTTTTTGAGAAAGTTCTAGGAAGTGTCATTGTTTGGTCTGTAAAAATTATCTTTCAACACCCAAGGCAGAGTAAGAAATAATTGCCTCTTCTTGTCTTTTATGTCATTCCCTGTAACTTTAGATTGACAAATTTCGGACTTTCTCTTCTGAATTGTAGCAGGTGGATCAGTTTTTTATCTGCCACACTGAATGACCTATTGTATAAAAAATGTACTGTTTTCAACAGAACAAACTGAACCAAATACATGCACAGTGTAGATGTGCATTATGATCTAATAAATATTCACACATATTTAAATAACATACAGGAGGGTCTTGTTTAAAGTCTAGTAAGCCTAAATCTTTATTTGATCAAAATATCCTCTTTTGCGATATAAAGGGGAAAATGGCTTGTACCACTAGTACTGATTCCAATCTCACTTGTAATTGTTAGGTTGATCTAAAATGCCATCAATTTTCCAGATTTATGCTAATAAAAAGAGAGCAGAAGATAGATGAGAATTAGCCCCAGTTGGTGCTCAGTACATCCTAGCATTAGTATTTTGATTCATAAGTGCATTTGTAACTTTCATATTATTCTTTCTTTACAAAAAAGATATTTAAAATTATCTGCTTATGTTTATTCATAAATAGATTAACCCTCTCTGCTTCCTTACAGAAACAAAGTGGGGGGAAAACAAAACATGTCACAATTAATAGAATAGCAGAGACATTCTGCAATGTCTCGAAAACCTTTGCCAGTGCTCCTTATGCTCAGGCAGAGCTTTCCGTGTTTCAGTTTGTCCCCTTGTCCTGTCACTGGAAACTAAAAGGACCTGATTCAATCTTCTTTGCACCTTCCCCTCAGGTAGGTGTGCACATGAGTTTGATTCCCTGAGCCCTTCTCATCTCCAGGCTGAACAGTTCCTGTTCTCTCAGCTGCTCCTGATATAAATTATGGTCCACTACCTTAATCATTGTAGTGGCTTTTATCTTCAGGCCTCTTATAAACTTACAAAATATCAATACTTTAATTCTTTAAGCATTGAGTTAAACTGTCTTCTAAGATAAATCAATGTTTCATTTTGATATATTTGATACATTGGGGAGAAAAAAAATAGTCATAATATGGGATATGTTTTACAGGGATGAAGTCTAACATTCTGAGAAAATAACATTGTTTTTTAAATATTCCATCTAGGGCAATAAAAGCAATTTCAGAAGGGTATGTCAAATTCTTTTCTTCTTCCTATTATTATCTTATCATTCCTATTATTTTTCACCATAGGTATGGCAAATGTCAATTGATTATTATTATTAATATTATTATGGCTGTTTTTATTATTATTGCTTACATTACTTTTCATCATAAGTATGGCAAATCTTAATTAATTATTATATTTATTTATTAATTATTATTATTACTCCCATTACTTTTTGCCATTATTGTATTATATTGACCCTCAACTTACAGATTTTTTTGATAAATCAGCATTACAAAATACAGAGACCTATTTAAGTGTCTGTATTCAGTACTGTGGGAAGGATGAGAAATGTGAAAGGGTCGGTTTCTCAGTAGTGGGAAGGATTAAAAAGGTTCCTTATACATGTGTATTAAGAGCCCAGATTTCTAAATGGCAGCCTGCTCTGAAGGCTGCTGCTTTGCTTATAGTCCTGACCAGCTATTTATCCTCATCCTCTCAACAATGGGAATAGGGAAGTCAACTCAGCATTCACTGTCACCTAAAACTGGGAAATAAACTCTCCAACCAATTTACTAGATCAGAATGCCAACATTACTTTATTAGCAGTGCCAGATGCGTGGGGAATTCTCCTCATGCATGCCCAGTATCCTAACAGACCAGGTTGTATTCCTGAAATTAATAAATATTCATTATAATTCCTGAGTACATGCATATTTGCTAATTATTTCCATATATTTTTTTAATATAGTTTTAGACCTTCTAAATAATCTTTTCACCTTCAGAATATTTCAAATATGCCATCATGTCATAATGTAGTTCTTTTATCGTTTTTTGTTCTGACACACAATCCTTGTTCTCAAAATTAGGGTATCTGCAAGTATGTATTTATCACTAACATAAATAAATAAGGAAACATTAACTGGCACAAGGCCTGCTAATCAGAGATGTAGGGTGTTAACACAAGGGTATAAACTCTGGTATTTGTACTAAGCACTGTAGGGTACAAAACTGAGCATTAACTATGAATATAGGGGTCATACACTATCACACTAAAATTAAAAGAATTATCCCCCATATATGCCTAGACTTCTTACCTAAATATAATTTGTTCAGTAACACCATCTTCAGACTCTGGTTTAAATAGTAGACCATGCTACTTCTCAGGACTGAATTAATGTCAGATATTACAAAGGCACATTGAGGGAAGGAGAACCAATGATAGAATCTCCTCTTGCATCTTCTTTGGTAATAGACATGTAGCAGTTACCATTTGCTTCCATTGATATCTGCCACCAGCACTGAAGTTACCTGTCCTGGAAAGTGCATGGCCAGAGTATGACCAGCACTTACTATAAATTTTTTAAATGAGAAGAACTGAGAAAACAAACAATCTTTATATACACTAAATATTTCTTCCTAAATGCGTCACATTGTTGTAAAACATCATTGAATTTTAAAAACACTCTAATCACCTTAAATACAAATACCATTTGAGGTTGTGATATTGACTGTCTCTTTATATAAGTGTCAAACTATATTTTCATTAGCAAACTGAAACTTGATTGCAGAGGTAGTGAACAATCTGTCTCTCTGACTTATAAATGAGAGCAATTCATTCTTATTTTTATAAGAATAATTACAGAAGATATGGAAGAAAAGGCTTTAAAATTAGCAAAATATAAACTAAAAGTTGTATAAATATGTGACACATTAGTATTGTTAAAAGAATACATGAATAAATCTTACAAATTCTCAAGGGCGATGTGAAAGGATGACATGTTACCATTGCTTTCTGCAATGATCTTTAAGAAAGATTGTCTTTCACAGTTCAGAGAAAGGATACCAATTCAGGGGCCAATTTAAATTATAAATCAAATCTCTGTCCTATAGTTTCAGTGTAAAGTAGTCAAAACACTTGTTGGTTAAGTACTTAAGAGCTGTGAAGTAGAATTCTGGAAGGAGAACTTAATCATATTAGAAATACATTGCTAAACAACAGGTTTCTTTTGCAACCCATTAACGAAAAACAAAATAAAAAGACGTGTTCAACCTGAGGCTACAAAGAAAAAACAGTCTTCACATGAAAACAAAAAAATACCTAATACAAATACACGATGGGGGATTTAGGAATTTCAGTGTTACCTAAATTTGTCGTGAATGGAATAGGGAGTCCTTGGTTTAGAGTTTCCGTCTCAGTTTGTGGAGGTTTAGTTTCTTTACAAAACCTTAAGTTACTTGCTTTTAACAGTGAAGAACATATTTTTAGCCAAGATAAAAGCAGTTGCATGTGGGAAGACTGAATCAAAAAAACTTTTACCACACATTAAGATACCACCAGAGGGGTGGATTGTTCTCTGTGAGTCCAAGGATCTTTTTATACTTTCTGCAGTTACTCTTAAAAATCTGTGTACTCCTTAGCCTTTTAGTAAACTCTTTCCATGAGACCACACTGATACAGAAAGGCAGAAGAGGACAGTTTCTAGACCTAGTGTCCTAGTAAGATTCTAGTGTTCCATAAAATCTAAAAAGAACCATATAAACCAGTCAGTGTCTACTGAGAGCCTTGTAACAAGGGACAGTCCCTTTCTTTTGAAAAGAATTTGTTTGTATTTTTATTGAAAAATTTTAATTAAACTTTCTCTTTAAAAGTACATGAAAGCTTCATTTGACATCATTCAACCCTATAGCTTTCCAAGCTGTAATTCAGGCGAGCGTAATGCATCAGCTTCAGACAAAAAAAAAAAAAATTATGAGGAGGTGTGGGTTTTTTCTTGGTTGGGATTTTTTCCTTTGGATTTTCATGTTTGTTTGTTTAATTTGGTGGTTTTTTTCCCTCTTTGTCTTTTGCATTTTATATGGCAGTTAGAGGTTGAGGGCTACAACAAGGCTTCTCTGAACTTCTTTAAATGTTCATCAATAATAGTGCCCATTATTACAAATGGAAGATAAGAACATGTTCTAATTTTCTCAGTCAGGATGTTCTATTATTTATTTATGGAAACCTGGTCCACCTTAGAACAACCTCAGAGATCTGTAAAGACATCATTTGGCAAAATTAGTGTTGGGTTACCTGTTTCTAGACAAAAAACACAGTTGTAAGAGAAAGTACTTTGTTTGTTCAATATTGCTAGTCTGAAATTTAGTCAAAGTTTAAGACTTAGGCTAGAATTCTGGGCCAGTATTTCTGTCTTGTATAACATACTGGTTTGTTTTTTCATTAGTGAATTGCTGCTTCCTCTGGTGTCCAGAGCAGCAGATGTCTCATTAGCACCTGAGCTATGCCAGCTTCTGTGGAAGGCTACAAACTGATTAAACACATGCTCCATTTTTATCTCTTTATGAGTCATTACTTAAAGGTTTTATCACCAGATTGCCACACTTAATTACATGTAGCCATAATTAAATATGAATATCTGCAGATCTGGATTGTTATTTTTGCTATAAGTTCAATAAAATATTTTCCTCTTTGCTAATTAAATGCTACAGAGAGGGAGAGAAATAAAAAGGGAAAGAAGAATCCAGCCAGAATTATCAAGTATATTTAAAATATCTATCAAATATCCTTGTGAACTACTTAGAAAAGGCACTTTTTTTAAACAAGGATGACATTGTATGTTAAATATATAAGGCAAAAAGCATTGTTTTGATACTTAAAAGTATCATCTGTTATCCACCAGATTTAATAATTCAGAAATCACTCTAGTTCTTGCAAATTTACAGACTGAGTTCTTTTGAAATACAGTTTTGGGTACATGAAGAAGAAGTCTTTGGGAACTGTCATGATGTATTTATCAAGTATAAACAATGTTTAACAAATGTCTTTATCTTCTATGATAAAATGACTCAACTGGTGGGTGGGTAGAGAATAATTTACCTTGACTTCTGCAAGATTTTTGATGCTGTCTTCCCCAATGTTCTCACGTTCAAGTTGAGATGCTATGGTTTGGCTGAGCAGAAAAATCACTGAGTAAAACAGCAAATGATTTGAGTTAGAGATTTAATAGGTCATACTGAACCTGGTCGTGTGTGACAGATGGAGCACCTGAATCTGGGAACTCTCCTGGGATCTGTTCTATTCAACAGCTTAATCAGTGACATGGGGAATGTTTGTTCATAAGCAGGGGAATGTTTGTTCATAAAGTTTTCAAATGACACCAAACTGGGGACAGTCAGTAAGTACCTCCAAGGATGGGACTGCCATCCAGAGAGTGGGTTGCTTGAGAGGGGTCAGCAGGAATCAAGGAATGTATAAGACTTGTGCACAAAGTCAGTCGTGCAATTTAGGAGGAGGAAATCCTTGAGCCATGTAGTCTGGGAAAGAGCTTTCCTGAAAAGGTGCTTGATTCACAGCTCATGAGCCATGTCTTGGTTTACAGTGAGCTAGCTGGTAGCCACCAGTGTGCACAGAAAGATCCTGGGCTGCATTAACAGGATCATGGCAGAGAAGTGATCATCTGCCTCTGCTCAGCACTCATCAGACTGCTGGAGATACTGTGTGCACTTTATGTCCTCCTGAAACAAGGTGTACATGATAAACCAGGTTGTGTTGATCAGAGAGCTAAAAAAATGGACATGAGCTGGAGCACTAGACTATGAGGAGGAAGAGCTGGAGTTCACTCAGGCAGAAAACGACACCTAACAGTGGGCCTGCACCCAGTACCTTGGAAGAGCTGGTGAAGTACCTTGGAAGACAAAGCCATGCTGTTCACCAAGGCACATGGAGGGAGGAACAAAAGAAAAAAGATATATGGTGAAACAGAAGGCTTTCACATTTTGTATCAGGAAAAATTATTTTCACTATGAATAGAACCGACCAGTAGCATGGCTTGTCCAGGGAGTTGGTGTACCTTCCATTCTTGTAGGTTTTCAAGACTGGATAAAATCCTGAACAACTTGATCTGATCTTATACTGACTCTTTTAGAAGCAAGAAATCGGACTAGAGACATCCTGAGGTTCCTTTTAACATGAATTTTAGTATGATAATAATCTTCCACCATTTTGGAACCTGCCAGGATCTGTACTGATACAAGATTTTGTCCATAGAAAGCTATAGAACTATTTGTTGCCTTAAAAATGTTAGTAATAGTCATCTGTGAGGTTAAAAAAAAAAACAAAACAGGTCAGATTTTGGGTTATGAAAAATGATCCAATTCAAATTACTTGACTTAGGTGCATTATGGACACATAATGATTTTTAAGTATATTTAAAAATTGTTTTGTTAAAGTATTATGAAGAAGGGAAGGAACTGTTTCCAGTTTTCATAAATTTCACAGGTAAATATTGTACCTGAAAATAATTTTTGAATTTTTAAGGTAAGAACACATTATTTTGTTTAGTTTATTTAATGAAAACCATTGATAAAGCAAGAGCTGTGCCACTATTTTATGAATGTTTATAGGCTCAAAAAGCTCAGCCTGAGCCGAGTGTTGCACAGTTCATTAAATGTGCCCTGCTGTGTTTTCTAGCTGACCTGACTACTGGGTAGTTTCCAAACATACTGATAACATTGCTATTTTTTAAAAAATCAGGCACTTTTTCTAGCTAGTAGTGCCTTTTTTGGTAATGTAATATGCCTATTGTACATCATTTGTTGAGTGTACCCTTATTCCTTACTTTTTATGTAGATCAAGGTCTGAGAAACTTTCTGAGTTTCAGACCAACTTCTGCACCACAAAACAGAAGTAAGTTTATGGATAAAACAGCTTATTCTTTTTCAAATTCTACTCCTAGTCCATGAAAGCTGTCATTCTAATCACAGTGCATTCCTTTTCCCATCTCCTCTTGTTATGTGGGTTAAAATAAATCATCAGTCTCAGAATTGTGTATTAGCTTTGAATTGCCTCATTATGGCAATGCTAAAACGGAATATTCAAAAAAGAAGAGGAAAAAAAACCCCTGAAAACCTTTCCATCACTCTTCAGTCATGATTTAGACAGACCTTTAATCTAAAGCCTCTAGAGAAACTAAACTACAGGAGGGTTCTGCAGTGGATGGAATAATATTATAATGCATGATGGAATGTCACAGAGTAAAAAAGCTGGAGTTTGGGGGGGACTAGAAAGAAAGTTAAATTTCATTAAATCTTTGTCTCTTGAAAACAATGGGGAATTTGTCTCTGAGGTTTCATTCATTGTGGGTTAATATTTTTTTAAACCTCTTCGGTTAGTTAGGGGTTTTGACTTGATATTTCGAGTGAAGAAATGCACCCAGCTCCCCACGGCCTGGAATGCTTTGGCAGCAGTGAGGTTTGATGGCAGATGCAGTCCTGGGTTAGGAGTGCTGTGTAAACTGGACTGTGTCAGGAGAGGGGAGCAGAGTATTAGGCACGATGACTCAGAGTTCATGTCCACACTGAAGCATGGAAATGTTTACTTTTGCAGGCGTTATTAGGAACAGGGATACCTGCTCACCTGTGTGGTTTTGAATTTAGGAAACTTACCCAAGTAAATACAGATTGTTGAAACCAGTGTTAATAAGCTCCATTAATACATATAAGAAGAAAAGCAAAATATCCTCTCTATTACTTCACAAGATATCTGGGACCTGATACTGATTGATTCATGTTAGCTGTATGGAAGATAGCAAGGATTGTATATATGCTAAAACCTGTAATAGTCTTCCAAAATAATTTCAATACTATAAAAATAAAAATAATTCTTGTCCAGTAGGCAGATGAAGATATTGGTTTAATATAGGCTCATTTTTAAATTCTAATAAAAATAAAAAATAGGATTTCTTTTTAGTGTAATAATTTTCATGATACATTTTTCCACACAATGGATTTGAGTTCACAAATGCAGAATTGCATCTTTGAAATGATAGTGGTAATTAGTGTGGGTGAATTCATATGTAAATTGGTGTTTTCTAGGGAGCTCTTAAATAAATAGCTTTGACATCTTTGGAAGTTCTTTAAACTTTCCCTGGAAAATATGTGTTTCAGATGACATTGATACAGGCTGTTAAAGACAGGCTGAGTATAATTAAAGACACCTGACAACATTTCCTTTTTTAAGTGTTTGAAGTTGGGAAGGAAAGAGCTGATTCAAAACATCTGGGAAAAAGGAAGGGCAAGAAGAAAAACAGAGAAAGTGAAAAACAAGCCCCATCACACTATCAGTTTTCTTGGAGACACTCTCAGACTGGTAGCACATCCTCAGGTGGAGCCTGGGAGTTGCAGGCTTCCTCTGCTCCTCTGTGGGGAACTCAGATTTCAGAAGGTGAGGGGAGTTGTTTTTGTTTCCTGGATTTTTGCCTTTCTGCACATATAAAGCATTTTTCTTTTCTAAACCACAGAATCAGCAGGGATGTCCTCAAAAGGAGGGTTAAGAGCTTTTCCCTGTTTTTATTACACTGGGACTCCTAGCACAGTGCATTGATTTTATTTAGCACCTTTATGGGCACAGATAGTGGCTTTATGCTGAAACTCTTAGAGTTCATAGCTCTGCCTCAGTATCTAACTAACTTCTATTGGCACTAACACCATGGCAGTTATGCAAGTGAGATGAGTAGAGCATAAACTATATAATGAAACTAATGAATAAATTGTGGATAATAATTTAAAGCATCTATAAAACCACAATACTTGACAGCATAGATGTCTAAATGTTAGAAATTGCATTGCAGATGTAATTTCTGAGAGTGCTTTCTCACCCCTGTGGGCTAGAAGAGATTCTGAATCCTGCAGTTCAAATAATGGAGGGAAAAGCCTTGCAGCTTAGAAAATATGTGGTTATCATATTGGGTTAAGTGAAAATATCCATAAAATATCAGAGAAAATGCACTTCAAGAGTTATACAAAATGTAAAAAGTAATAAAAATTAGGGGGTTGGAGAACATAAATTGCATATTTTCATACCTGGGACGAATCCAAGACTCTGCAGAGGTCATATAAACAGACATTTTAGACATATGTAATCACATCCTAGGTGACTGCAGTGACAATGTCATATGCTCATGGGGAAGTACTCTGTCATCCTGTGGTTCTAAGCTGGCCCATGTGGACTCGACAGGAGATTTAACTCTGCAGAATCTCCAGTCTTCCCTAGCCAGACCACTTCTAGTATCTGAAGTAGATTAAGCAAAGCTACAGTAAATTTGATGGATTTCAGACTCTCTGCCTTTGGGTAATACTATGCAACATTTATGAGGTTATGATGATGATCAATTGGTTATGTGACTGCTGAACAACAAGAAAAACTACTGTGCATGAAAGACAGAAAGCAACAAAGTGTATGTAACCAAGAGATACTTAAAAGGTCTTTTCCCTCTAGCACTGTAAAACCTAAGCCAGTGAATTGTCACTCTCTTATCAAAGTAAAGTAATTCTGCTTTTTGAAATCCATTCATGTGAACATATATTACAGATATGTTTCTAAACTAATGCTTGTGTTGCAGACAAATTTCCCTCCAGGAGCTGAGGAAGTTTAATGGACCTGTAGTTAAAACAATTCCTCTTCTGGTGGTGTCATCAGAAGTGCTATCAGTGTTATCCATTTCAGAAAACTGCCCAGCATTTAAAAAAACAAACCTGTTATCTTTGATGGGATGGTTGATTTACAAATATGCAATAAATACAGATTTCACTAACAGAAAAAAATGGAGATTTAGAAAACAATTGAAAAAAAATGCTCTGCTTTTAAAGCTGAGCCATCAGTTTGAGGGTAAATTTTTGTTTATGTGTGTACCACGAAATATTGTTGTTCAGGATGGCTTGGTTTTGGGGAAAGGGTTTTGTTATATTTGTTCCTGTCCCACAGTTTTCATTTTGTGTCATTTTGAAGCAGTCTTTCACAGAACACTTAGGCATGCTGAAATGAAAGGTAAAAAAGAGTCATGCTCACCCATTCTTCCTGGTATAAATATTAATAGTGTTGAGCTTGTCCCACTGGAGCACAAAGAACACCTTTAACAGTGACATTTACAAAGCAGATCAAGTGTCAGCTAAGGTGAGCTGGTGCAGAGTTGTACAGAGGAAAAGTGGAAGACCAAACTCTGTGTTAACCAGGAGCAGAGCCATGCTGAGGTTACATTCCCAGATGTAGGTAGCATGGCTCTTTTTTTGCTCTGTACTCCAGTGTTTTGAAGTTAATTTCCCTTTTCATGGAAATTCAGAGTTGTACAGAGGAAATGAGGATACTATAACTCCTTCATCAGTCTGAACTGACTGGGATTTTACTCCTGTGACTTGGTAACAGTCAGAACCATCAAATCAAGACCTACTCTTTTTGCATACCACACTTTGCACTAGATCACATCCTCCTTTTCCCACATGATGCTGGAGTCAACACACTGGGGAAAAGTATCTTTTCTTCCATTTGTATCAGTTCTGTTGTTAAGAAACCGTTCCTTCATAAGGGAGCCATCAGAACACAGCTGTTCAAAGTTGCTAGTTTAAGTTATAAATTATGATGGGAAACCAGATGATAACAGAACCCTCTACTGAAGATGGGGTAACTGCTGATATTTACTGCTGTTGGTCCCAACCAGAACCAGTGGGGACACAGAAACAACATAATGAAGTGCTAGTAAATTAAGAAAATCTAGTTAACATATGTAGTAAGAACTGAATGAGAAATGATTTTTAACCCATAGATCAAAATCTGTAACGCCACAGCTGAAATGTGCAGCCAAATGATTCAGCCAAACAATAAAAGGAAGAGCAGGTACTGCTGTGGAAGGAAAACCCCACAGAACAGACTGATCTATTAACCTGTTTGTGTTTAATCAAGTTGAAAAAAAGCTCTTAGCAGAGTAACTTCTGAGCCTCATTGTGGATGACTTTGTTTCCATTGGTATGCATACCTGGTGTGGTTCTTCATCCTGTACCGGAACAAGTGCTAAATTCAAGGTAGTAAATGGATGAGAATACATGAAGAAATCCTGAAATACAGTGATGGCTGAGAAAATGCAATCAGCATATGGTTTCAGTACTTAAACTTATTTGTTATGATTAACTCACCTAATCAATTTATATGACACTTTTGGCAATATAAAATTTATGAATTACTCTAATGAGACCTAAGAAAAAAACCTAATGAAAGATTAGAAAGGATGGAAGTCATGACTAGCAAAATAAGGGACTAAATTACTTGTTAAATATCCCTGAGTCAGAAGAGAACACTATAATCCAGAAGTATAACATCCAGTAGCTGCTCGTTGTGCAAAGGCAAAATTTTACAGGAATATTCCCTACTCTTCATCATTTCCAGTAGCTGATTTCTTCAAGGCAATGACAAATCTGCAGGTGAACATACAGTATGGCATTTCTGCACAAAGATTGTTGCAAAAGGAAGAAACTGAATAATCATGATAAGAATGGGAGAAAAAAGCTTTGAACAAGTTCTGATAATGCTAAGCATCTCAGTGTCCAGTTATTAAATAAAAATAGCAACACTGCCTTCCTTTGTGGATACAGTGAGATCTGCTGATTAGAATACATTAAGCTAATAGTAAAGATATCAGTACTATGAGTTCTGAACCTCATGGTTCATGGCAGTAATGGATGCCTTCATCTATCTTCAGATACTGTGGTAAATAGTGCTTTGCATAATATTATAGATTGGCAAATGCACTGGTCATTTTTCTAGGAGTGCTTTTGTTTCATCATTTGTTCAAAAACTCTTCCAAGTGATTAACTGACTATTCACAATGAAACACTTATTTTTACTCTGTTCATAAAAAAACCCCAAATATAATGATACTTATAATATTTTTCAAATAACCAACACAGTCAATAATGATTTGTTGTGCCTCCGGCTGTTTGGCAACAGAGTGCAGGAATAAACAGATAATTCAATGTATTATTCAATGAAAACTTTTCAGCTCTAAAGAAAATTTATTGAAAAAGTTACAACTGTATAAATTTGAAGCACAAATGATATTGAAATATGTTGGGAAAAAAAGCATTATTTGTTTATGAAGCAGAAAGGAAAAATATACTTTCACTAGTTTGCAAATTAGGCCCAAGATTGACCAACCATTTACCCAGCTGTGGGGCACAGGGGCAAAACCTGTGCAGGGGCTATGGTATAATTACTGATAACAAGGAAACAAATAATAGCAAGGTTGCCAATTTATTTCTACGCTTTGTTCATTCAGACTTTTTTTATTGTAAGGAAAGGAAATGGAATAATTTTGGGACACGGATACCTGCTATTCATTAATGTTTTCATTGTCCTTATTTAACTTCAGTGAAGCACAGAATGAAAAAAACCCAAGAAACAGAAGAGAAACAAGACAATAAAAATATTAGAATATCTAAAATGAATGTTTAGAAATAGTAATATTTTGGGACCAATATGCTAAGGACCCAGACATAATGGTTTAGAGTTTTATAAAAATTTTCCAATGTCATTGTTATAAAAAATGTCATAAAGAATGACATTAAAAAAAGTAATAAAAATTGAGCCTTTTCTTAAAATCATAGTTTTCAGTGTACCTCAGTGACTGTGTGAGTATTCTAGCTTTTCTTGTTTTGACATTGTATTTACCATATAGAAATCTTAATACATATACACATACACCAGATGACTAAGTATCCAAAAAGAAAACAAACAGTTCTATATTTTTAAAGCTTATCTTTTAAAAATCTGATGATTATTTAAAAACTGTGAATTAACAATATTAATTTGAATCCTTATTGAAATTTACCTATTTCTATTTTATAAACATATAGACTGTTTTATGTGGCCCAAGGATACAAAATTTCTGAGTACACCACATTAACTAAATCCAAAGATCAGGGGTGAGGGACTGGGGATGGTTAAAATGCAATTGAATAGATGATTTTTTTTTTTTAATTGACTCTGTTTAACAATGCTTTAAGTAGCTTCTTAATTCTTTTGTTATGAATTGTTGTTAGTCCCTGAAAAACCTTTACATAAACCCGTTGGAGTTATTCCGACTCAAAACAATAGTTTTTTTGTACAATGAAGAAGACTCCAAGGAAGCAGAAACAGTAAAACAAAGTTCCCCTCACACAAGTTTTTAACAATCTCCGCATCTGCATGGCTACAGAGAGAGAATATCATACCTTTAGGGGACTTAAATTTTCATAACAAATGGTCCTATAACAAGCAGCAATTCACATCAATACCTTGATTTTTGCTTCTATTTGTACCCTGGTGTCAATTAGGATCGAATTAATGTCTTCCTAGTAGCTGGTACAGAGCTGTGTTTTGAATTCAGGATGAGAATAATATTAATAACACGCTGATAGTTTAGTTGTGCTGTGCAGTGCTTTAAGTCAAGGGCTTTTCTGCTTCTCATGTTGCCCTGCCAGTAAAGGAAGGTGGCAGGACTCAAAAGACTGGGAGGACAGGAGAGTTGACCTCAACTGATTTAAGGGATATTTCATACAATATAGCATCATGATGAACAGGGAAACAGTGAGGTGTTTGCTAGGTACTGGTCAGAGGATGGTGAGCAGTTGCACTGTGCATAATTTGTTTTGTAGATTCTTTTATAATAATTATTATTTTTCCTTACTTTTCTGCACTATTGTTTTTAACTCCACCTACAAATTCTACCTCTTTTTTCAGCTCTCCCATATCCCTCTGGTGGGGAGCGAGCAAACACTGTGTGGTGTTTAGCTGCCTACTGGGTTAAACCACAACACCTGGACTGTGATTTCCTCAAATATAATTGTCTCAAAGAGTTGGTATTTTTATATTTCAAGAAGACATCAAGGTTCATTAACATTGCATAGCTGGATTCCACTCTGAACTGTGCTCTTTGGTTATTAACTGAACCAAGCCATACAGCACTTCTTTCTGGATTTGAATGAGCACACATATTTTTGCTGTTGTGTATAGATAGAATAAGTATCTTAGATATCTGCCCTCTGAATTTGAGTGCACTAAAACTCTTCTGTATGCAAAAGATGGATTTATAAATTTGTGGATGTCATAAAAAAAACCAAAACCCAAATCCAACAAAATCACAACACACTGTCCTAAACCCTTTTATTTTGCTTTGTTGATGGTTTTGAAGCCTTATGTCTTGGTGCAGTATTCTTTTAATGCTCTTAGCAGAGAAGCAGACATAAAGCAGATCTAGAATGTGATAGTACTTGACACATGATTCATCAAGAATAGACAGGGGCAGATGGAAGCTTGTACACAAACTCACATTGCCTATAAGCTGCCTGCAGTCACATATCCTCTGGGAGTCGTGCAGAAAGGTTATAGGGAGTTCAAAGTCCAAAAGATATACATATCCATGAGAGATGATAGAGACCCTGCTCTGGCCAGGGCTAACAATTGGTGCTTTCTGTAGGATTGTACTGTGAATCTCACATATCTATGACATTTTTATAATAGGGCTAACATTGTTTCAAGAGGATTCCTCCATTCCTGAGTTTATTATGATCCAGAGATTGAGTGGATTGAAAGAAAACGTTCCTTGACATTGTGGAATTGTCCTAATTATGGTGAAAGGTCTTGCTATCCTGACTACAGTCCCTTTGCATGGCTCTGGTACTCTGGTACTGAGCAGATGAGCTCAGAGCAGCCTTCAAGGCAGCTGCTTGGCTCTTGGAGCAGCTGTGCAGGACAAACCATTTCATCTCTCTAAAAGCTTGTTTTAAAATCCATTCCTGACAACAGGAATCCCCCTCTGGATCAGGTCCAAATCCAAATTCTGCAGTTTCCATTCAGGTTAATGTAATGAATGGAATGACACACCTGAGTAAAAGTAGCAGGGTCAGGGCCCCAAGCAGCATAATTTAAACTGTGCCAAAACCTCCCCTCATGAAACAATGAATAGAAACCTCCAAATAACCAAACCAGATGCTGTAGCTTGTCTTTGGAGTCATTTATTATCCTGCTTTTCTGTAGGAGATTTGGATTGACCCTTTTTTAATGTCATTTAATAGAGCAGAGATTGTATTTAGTCAGTATATTTAATCATAATCTACACATGTTTATGACAAGTTGAGATCCAATCTTATAAGATATAAAAAATTCATTACATTTAAATATTCATTGTTAGAAGAAGCTGTATTTCTATTAGTGATAACAGAAGTCAGTATGAGCAGGCAGGCAAAATACATTAGAAAGCTAATTCAGAAGAAGAAAGAAAAACATTGCAAAGTCTTTAAATATATCTCATTTACTAAAAAATGCATAAGGACAAGGATATGAATATGGTTTTGAGAAAATGTTAGTTCACTGTAGAAGTCAGTCATACCTAATTAGAAACACTTCCCTTTTAAGAACAAAGGTCAGCAGCTTGTAAACGAATCCTTGGTGGTGTTTCCTTACGGAGCCCACATCTGCCAGTTACCTCTGCAGTGCCCCCTCAAAGACTGCAGCTCTGCCCTGGTGCAGCTGCACTCCCTGCAGCATCCTGGGATCCTGGGTCCCCACTGCTGACACACAGATCCTCCCTTCTCAGATGCTTGTTTCTTTTCATGGAAGATCAGGGCAAATGGGGGATGGGGAACATTCCTGTTTCTTCCCCTTACGCAGATGGGTGGGACAGGACAAAGAGACACATCTGGGCACCAGAACCACAGAGGAAACTGAGCCCACAGTACTGACAAGCTGTAATTGGTAATTAGGAAGTAGCATAAACATTCCCTAACTTTATCTTAAGAAAGAAGTCCCGTTAAAATGCCTGGAAACAAGATAATAAAGATATAATTTATCTCATGAATGAAGGTTGAAATCCAGAGGCTCAGTATGTGAGAATGAGACATAAAGACTTTTACCATTTTGCACTCAAATTTATGCTTATTGGTAAAGTCAAAACTCTTAGTAAGTGATGGTTGTGAAGTGACCTCAGACTCCAGCAGAAGCACAAGAACATCCTCTAGCCTTCTCATGGTTCAGAACCTAAGGTAGTCTCAAAAGAGAGAATTTCCAGAAGGAGAGAAGCATGAAAAATAAGATGTATTTCTAATGTTGTTCCTCCAGAGCAATACTGAGCTGTATTTGGAGGACAATATGAGAAAACATGTTCAGCTCCACTTTCTATAATTTATAGACAGAACCACAACACTTGCTTGGCATTTTTCTGCAGTGCTGGTGATAATAAATAATAAACATTTTATCTGCATTTACTCTGTCTCACAGTGTTTCTTTCACCAGCTTAAGGTTCAGCACTGCTTTCTCCCTTGGATGATAACATGGACATGGGCTTGTGGAAGGTATAGCACGAGTCACTGCACGTCTGCTGAGCCTTAGTCCTTGAGAACACCACCACTGTGGACTAATTTAACTTAGTGGAGTCCAATTTCACTGTGAGCTAAACTCATTTTGATCACAGTTGACTTTTTGGTTAAAATCACTATTATTCAGACATTGTTGCCTACATATTTAAGCAGGCTGATCATTTTTCCAAGGTGTACTGGTGCTTTTTGGTATGCAGATCAAGTTTAGTGTAATATCTGCCATTTAATTTTGGATTTATGATGAGACTGCTATTTATATTTCAACCACTGTAAATACCACATTTTAATGAGCAGTCCTGATGCACAATGGATACTATTTCAGAATATAGTCTAAACCAAAATATTGCAGGACCGATGAATGCTTTTCTTGGAATGTAAATGAAACAAGGAATTATTTTCCCCTCTTTCTTAGAGGAACTCATATACAAGTATTGAGGCATCATTATCTTGTAGCCTTAAAACTCAACAGACAAAACATGGAGGCAAAATTTAGCCTATGACTGTAGGAGGGATACAAAGTTAACCAATGAAGTGCTGCTATATTGCAGTTGTAATGGAAAATGCCAGTAATCAATGCTGACATGTGAAAAAATTCTCTCTGCCAAGAAAATCTAACTGTATTTGTCTTTCTTGGTTAAAATTCATGCTTTTATCTTTTGACAAAATTAATTCCTAGGGAGTACATTAAAGAATACGTTGATAGACTTCTTAGTACCCCAGAAAAAAAGAAAGAAAAGTTTTCCAGCAGAAACACAAGCAAAAATTTATTTATTTTTCTTATTTTTTATTAATGAGGTACATTTTCCTTAGAACATCTGAATATCAAAACCATTTTTTGGTATATTTGTAATTTGAAAGAGATTCAACACTATGGTGAGACACCAGCAAAGGCTGCACAGAGAAGCTGTGAATACCCAGTCCCTAGAAGTGTTAACGACCATGCTGGGTGACGTTTGAGCAACCTGGTCTAATGGAAGGTGTCACTGTCCATTACGGGGGTGTTGGAGCTAGATGTTTTTTAGAGTCTCTTCCAAATCCTTAACATTCTGTAATTCTCTAATTGCAGGATGCTATGATATGATCTTGGTATTGAAAAGCAGTAGAAAGGTCTCAAGGCAAGAAGTACATAACACTAAACAACACACAGGTTAGAGAGACCTGAGGGAGAAGGGCTGAAGGTCTAGACAAATACCTGAGGCAAAAGAGCACATGTTAATTCACCGGAATTATATCTTTCAGCAAGTCTCCACAACTGATGTTTAGAGGTATTTCAGTTGTGTGGGAGTTTTACATTTTGGTTGTTTCTTTTTTTGTTTGTTTTGGGTTTTTTTTCTATATTGTTTTTAATTATCTTTACATAGATCTGAGTGATATGGAAGTTTTGGGATGGTGTTTTTGTTTGTTTGAGTTGTTGGTTGTTTGGATGGTCGGCTGATTGGCAGTGGTTTTTTGTTTAGTTTTATTCTGTTGGGTTTTTTCCCAGGCAACATGAGTACCATTTCTTCCCTTGTTGAACGAAAGCAGGTGGAACATCATCCATATGTGCAGAAACCCCTGCTAATGGGTGAAGTTACTGATGCAACGCAGCAAAGCAGCTCCTGAGTGCATATGGAACCCCAGGCCGTGCCACAGAACCCAGCTGCTCTCAAGGTCACATATGACAACAGCAGAGATGGTAACACTTAGGTTTTTTATGCAAGCAGATTATCATCACTAATATAACCAATACCTGCTTTCTAAAGCAGCTACTTCATGAATAATCAATGAGGGAGCTGTGAGTAAGCAGATGGATTGTAGCTGATGGGTTCCCTCTGGGCAGGCAGAACACAGTTAGCAAGTAACATATAATACAGGAATCCCACACTACAGACACAGCACCAAAAAAAAGGACACTGCCAAGGGCAGCTCTGCATGGGTTAGCTTATAAAAAAGAAGGGTGATTCAGAAATTTGAAACCCAGATGTGACTTTATGTGTGTGTTTGTGCATGCGTATTTTAAAGAAATAATGCACCATGTATTGAAAAGTGAATAAATCCTCCCCTCTTTCCCTCCCCCCAAAGGAATCAGAAAACACATTGTATTAAGTGTATTATGTGGAAACAGGCAATTACTAGTTTTCTGCAAGGATTACAGGTATTGACATGGTTAATATGTATTTTTTGGATAATCTTCTCAAACTGAAAGGCAAAATGAAAAAATAGTGGTGAATTTAATGAATTTTATCTTCATTAGTGAATATGCATATATTATAACAGTTTAATCATTTTTGTACGACAGTAGCCAGAATAACCCTGGCCATTTTAATAAAATATTTAATTGTTTTTTTCTAAAAGTGACACAATCAACAAGTAAATATGTAAGTAGAAATACTTCCAGGAATTAAAAATTTATTTGAATTGATTTACTCTCCTCATCTTTTGCTGAGATAGATGGAGAATGCATCAGACCAAATAAAAATGGCTGCTGAAGAGTCATGACTTGAGAAGAAGGCAGAAATAGTTTGAGGGCCTTTATCATAAATTGCTTCAGGAATAAACTGTTAAGACTAGTTCACACAAATTGAAAGATAGAAAAAATTCTATACACACAATAATTAAATAAGGTGGACTTTGGCAAAGGCACTCTGTTAGCATCAAATTTTAAAGGAAAGCATCATAAAACTTATAATGATTAGAACTGATTAAGTAGGAAAGTTTAGAATTGATAGATACATGGAGTACCTCTTGAGAGAATGGCATTTCTGGATGCAGAGTGCTGATGAAGAGCTAGCTTTTCTAGTTATGGGCAATTTCATTTTTCAAAAAATGTTGTAAGAAAAAATTATGAACAGTATCCTCTAGTGAACCATATTTTCTGTGACATGATTTCATTCATCATAGCTCTCTCAGTGACCAGATCCAATTTTATAAAATACAAAATGCCTCCCAAGATATAGTGTGTTCTGTAGTCATCATGTACTTTAGAGGTAGTATGGCATATTTTTCATCTTGTAATAGTTAGAAATCATGGCACTACTATATCACAATGAAGACACAAATATAATCTAATCTCCTTACATGTATCTGGTGGGGTGGAAGAGAAATTTTTTTTGTAATGCATCAGACATCATAAGAATAAGAGTAAGAATGAGAACAAAATTCCAGAGTCATGCAAAAGACTATCTACATTAAAAAACCTCCAGTTCTTATACAATTATAATCTTCTACGAACTCATTCTGGATGTCGTTATTTATGTCTAACATTGGTTATAGTTTTCATTTTTAATTTCTGCATCATCATTGAAAATATATAATACCAAATGACCCAGCCTGACCACTCACTATCCATATCTCTTATATATAGAGAGGATATATTAAATGCTATCCTTGAAGGGGGCTCAAAAATGCTGCCAGTAAAAAGTGCTATCCAGCTTCAATGCCTTAACGTGACCATCTCAAGTGAATGCACATTTACATTTTTTTCCAGCACTACTCCCAGCTTAAGTGCTCCATTCCTCTCACACTATAAGCACAGGACTACAAAGAGTGTCCGTCCTTCTTGAACAGAGGCCAAAGATGAAAGCTGCTTTCAGCTTCCCTTCTGATTCTCTTCATCTCTTTTTAGAGTGCAAGGCAAACATAGGTTTTAGAAAACTGTAAATTGAATGCAATGAGATACTCTATGTCATCTTTACTGAAAAAAAAATAAAGGGAAATATAAATCCATTTGTTATTGCCCAGATGAGTGGGAAATTGTCTGGGTCAGAAGCCATTCTGAGTATAAGAATCCTTAATTACCCTAAAACAAGCAAAGAATTTCAGCAAGGAAATTAGAGCTGAATGTAGCAAAAGGGAAGAATAAACATGCAGTGAAGGACCCTGGAAGTAAGTGTCCATAAATGGAACCTTTGAACAAGTTAATAATTACTCTGTGTTTTATCTTTAAACACAGAGTTCTTTTATTTATTGGAGGAAATGCTACCTGGGAGATAATGTGATGATAAGAATTACCTAAATGTTTCCAGGAGATGGTACAGATACTATCTGACATGTTCCTTCCTGCTAAAAATTGATACAAAGTGCTGCAGTCACTCCTTTAATTTTTAAGTTACTGCCTTGCTGACCCTTCCCCCTTCCTCGTTCCATTTTCTCATACACAGGCAATAGCTTATAAATATAAGAATAACACTGAGGCCTCTGTGGAAAATGTAATTGCTGGTAAATAGCTGTCTCTATCACTGTCTCCATAAATAAGGCACATACCCAGACACACAGAAGCACAAATGCATATTTTTACACAAACACAAGCTTGAGCTTCAAGACACATCATCTCTGCACTTTTGCTGTACCATTTTTCACATTCTGTCAAAATTTTGTTCTCTAGCCATGAGGCTGATTTGTTATTACTAAATTGTTTTAACAAATGGAGCAAAGAGGTTTTAAGGCTAGCTTCAGAAACCTTTCTCATACTCTTCAAATTTTAGCGTACTTTAATTAAAGGCCACACGCTTGAATTGGAATGCAGTTCTGAATCAGATACAGTCCTGAGTGACAGTAATCAGAGAGTTATTTTTTCCCCACCTCATATGTAGAATAAGCCATTGTTTGCTGTATTGTCTTAAAAAGCTGCTTTTTTGGTAACCTGAGTTAATTGTTTGTATAAAATGGAAAACTAAATTTAGTTTGCCAGTATTTTTAACTTTTTTTTCAATACTTTTGAGCTGTGATAGCTTAAAACTCATTGGCAGCTAACATACAATTTGCATGGGTCCTACATAGGGAATTTGGTCCTTAAAATGTTGTGAAATTGACTCCTTTAAATATGACACTGCTCTAATACTTTAAGGAATTCTCTACTGAACTGTTGTTGGACATGCTGAGAATCTGGTTTTTTTGGTATGATAGACATGCATATGACACAGATGGTAATGTCTTTCAGTTTTGAAGATGAGTTTAAAGTACACCTTGACTTCAAAATCATTATCAGTTGTTGAAAATATTAAGTATTCCAGAGTATGACCATTCGTCTTTGTTCACCCAAGCCATATGAGCAAGTCTTGTAAATCACTAATTACAGAATGAACATTTTCTTGAGTCAGCATTTTTACTTATATTGATGAAATGTCTTTTGCCACTGAAAGTTTCCCATAATGATATATAACATATGGATTTAAAATCCTGTTTACTCCTAAGTACAGCTGATGGGATACAGAATGGTAAAGGAGACACTCCTTTCCCACAGCTGAGCCTGTCACTCATCCTGGCAGCCCTGACACGGGGATGCCATCACCATTGTCTCCAGTGGGATGTCTGGGATTGTGCCTCTGCTGGGACTGGCCTTTGCACGCACCCAGGGCCGAGGAAATCATCAGCATCCATGGGAGCCCTCACAGTGCCGTACTCTCCTCAGCCCAGCAGCGTTGAAAAGACGAAAATTTTAGGTGCCTTCCCACCTAAAACTGATGAGGTAAATTTAGCCCTAAATGCTGATGGAGGAAGAGTGGCAATTAGCCTTTTTAATGGGTTTCTGAAAGTGAATATTTATTTTAGTTGTAAAAGGCTACCTTTTATAGGATTTAGAGAGCAGTGACAAAGTAAACAGACAATCCATTAGAGGCCAACCATTCCTGTGTCTGAAGTAGATGTGTTAATCTCACAGCTTTCAGGGAGTCATGTATGACCTTTAAAGCACCCCTCCACAAGCTCTGCTGACCACCTGTCATTTCTTTGTACAGCTGTTAATGGGAGTGACATTACAGATTATGAGAAATCAAATTACAAGACAGAGAGGATATTAATACATCAGCACTTCATTATAAGAGAAAACAGTAACAGCTTATACATTTTTAATTAGTTATTCACCTGGATCTATTTAATCTCTCAGAACAGTGTGTGGTG
Source organism: Thryothorus ludovicianus (assembly GCA_013397245.1). NCBI lineage: Eukaryota > Metazoa > Chordata > Aves > Passeriformes > Certhiidae > Thryothorus > Thryothorus ludovicianus. The sequence goes on along the minus strand of VZTB01009531.1, from coordinate 176,140 downwards.
TTGCTGATAACTCCATTTGAAACTAACCAAGGTAGAGGAATTTCCATGAAAAAAAAAAAATGCTGAACAGCACTAGAAATATTTAATGGCTGACTTTTAGAAGTAGAAATCCTCTAAAAGGTCAGATAGAAGATATTGTATTGGATTTACTAGATGTCTAACAGAGCAGCATATTCACTGCTTGAGTAGAAGGGGTCATTAAAATATTATAAATGCCTTCCCTGGAAGTTAAGGAGGGACAGAGCAGTGCAGCAAAGTTCATATGGAGGAGACAAAGCAGCAGTTAAACATAGATGAAAGTGATTGCCTTTGGTGTGCTAAGATGTTTGGGGCCTGTTGGAAAAGGGAGATTCCGGGTGCTCAGAGCAGAGGGGCAGCAGCTGAGTAGCCTGGGGGAAGAAAGTGGGTTTGGAGAAGGCATGATGGGATGCTTTGGGGAATTTAAAACAGTATCAGATAAATAATGAAGCCTGAAGGAAATTAACACTGGTGAATTAAATACTGGTGTTTTCATGTTACCTGCCTTAAAACAGAATGAAGTTATAGTAGTGTCAGAAGGGACAAAAACACATACCACACAGAAAGAGACTGGATGAGTTCCTTTTCCATAGAAGAAAATATATCAGCTAAGAATAACCTTTTCATAAAGAACTGGACATTTACTTTTGAATGCAAAATAAGACAGATCATTGAGCTGTTTCATTTGAAAAGAGAACAGTGTGTTACTACTTGTTCTGTTTAAATATGTGAGAAGAGAGATGTAAATTGGACATGGCACTATAATACTATTTAGGGAAGATTACAGAATGTACAAGGAAGTTAGATTTTATTAGGTTCCCTCAACTTCACTTTGCAGGTAATGGCTTTCCTCATTGCAGCCATCAGGATGATTATACTGATATCACATCATTTAGTCATGGTCAGCTTCCCTTAGTATGAACATGACCAGAAGTTATACCTGTGTCATTTTTTGGCATTTTTCTTCCTCCCCAAAGGTTGTCATATGTTTCTATACATATTACTTTGCTTCTAGCATATGTTTTTTCCTGACTGTAAGCAGAATTTTAAGGTTTTAATTTATTGTTTGCATAACTGAAGACACTTATACTAGCCTTATTTTTATCACCAGCACCATCATCATTGTTTCTTACCATCAAAGAATCTGCCTAAAGAAGACCCATTATCAGGTGCTTAAATGAGCTCCCTGCCGTGTGCTACAAGTATTTGAAAAAAAAGTCACTTATTTTAAGATAACTGAACATTTCTCTCCAAGATATGACATTGACATGACTTAAAGATAATATAAAACAAAACTGCAACAAAATATCTGCTGCATGGTTCTGGAAGCCTTCCAACCCAATCCATGGAGAGATTTTTGTTATAGTTGCTGCTGTCAGATAAATATTTCATTATTCTTACAGAGTATCAGGAAGAAAATCATCAAATATATATATCTGTACATGTGCATGTGTATCTATCAGCTAAATCTTTAACATTTACAGGAATGTAGATGAGGGCATTATAGCTTTGTCATGTTTTTATTTCATTTAGAAACATTTTCAGTCCTGATGGTCCAAAATCCATCTTCATATTTCTTTATGTGGTGTCAAGAGGGCTGAGGCCCCACAGTTAGATGCAGTGTGGTATGATATAGAGGGTTTCTATTGGTAGGGGTAGACTGAGTAATGTGGTTCCCCAAGAGACACAACATTCTTCCCATACCATAGTGTATAAAATATTAAACCAAAAGAATGAGCATGGTGCAGAGAAAAAGTGTCACCTCTCTTCTATAGATGGGGATCTACAACATGAATTGCCGAGTGTAATTCTATAATAAGTGGAAAGAGCTCTTGTTTCTTCACAACCTGTTGCACAGTCATATTCAAAGAACATCTAAGGAAAGACATTGAATTTCCTGCTTTCTTCACAAGCTGCTTTAGCTTGAGTCTATTTTTAATTCATAATGATTAGGAGTCCATAGTGTATTCCCACTTAGACATGAGCTTTAATGACTAGGATAAAGAGATCCAATATACATCCAGTTGGGTCATGTGTAATTTTTTTTTAAATTTAGAATGCAGTGATTACTTAATTTATCTACACACTTTTTAATAAGTGTAATATATGCAGAAGGTTGTCAATTGTTATTGTTTAGTAAAATCTCACAGACATTTCTAATACTGTACTTTGGAGATACTATGTGCAACTGTGTTTTCAGTAAGGAAACTAAAGCTTATGCAATTTTTTTTTCTTTCCAAAAATTTTGTATTCTTTTTCTGTTCTATGTTCTTTAAATATTTTTCTGATTTAGAAAGCTTTGGGAACATAGCCCTTTCCTTGCAGTGCTAATTAAGTTCGCTCATTCATTGTAACAATAGCAGAAAAGAAAAATGAAAAAGCTGAAATAAATTGTCCCCTGGCAGAGAAACTAAAGTGCTGCTATGCTTAAAAATAACTCTTCTCCTCATCTCTCCCATTATTTTTTATTGTAAGAACCTAAATTTACTTTCTGAAAAAAATACAATTCTATCAATACTACAATCTGGACAGCATGTAGACCATTAATATCATTGTGCAGTATATTCTAATGTTAAATTCAGATTCACAAAAGCTTTCCCTGACTTAATAATTAGATTAAAATTATACCAGCAAAGCCCCTCTTTTTACCTATTAATACATGAAATTTAATTTTTCTGCTGGAAATCCATCAGTTCCAGGACATAGCCCTTATATACCTTTTGACAGTAAAATTAAAGACATGGAAAATTGCTGCAACTTTATTTCTTGCTACTTGAAAGACTGCTATAATTCATGAAAAAGTCAGTTTTGCAATCCATTTATGGTGAGCTGCATGGTTAATGGATTATTGTCTCAGGGACTAGGGATAGTTTGAAAAAATAGCACTCCCCAATTTCCATTTTAGGTACCAATGGAGATAGGAGAATGAATTTATTCTGAAATAATAAAACTTCTTTTTCTTCCTATTTCTATATAAATTACTTGGTTTAAAATTGAAAAATAAGCATGCTGGCTTATCTTATCACTAAAAAACTGTTACTCTCTTAAAACCATATTTTATATCAGTATTTTACTTTATACCTAGAGTATTTTATACTTTAGGCAAGTTTGGGTTTTTTTTGGTTCTGCATATAAAACAATATGAGAGTAACAATTTGAGATTGACCAGGATATAACAGGTACCATATAAGTCATTCTCCAGGTTGTTCTGTAACGTCAGAAGGCAATAATCTGACATTTTAAAGTCAGACTTGACTTTCTCCTGTTTATCCTGTTAATACACAACTATTCTTAATACATTTTCTCTACTCCAGATATTTTTACAAACCTTGTAGCATAAGGGCAGACATTTAATAGAATTCCAGTCCTTTGCTCATGCAGCGTTCTTGTAGGTGTTGTGTACTCCTAGATGTTGGGTAATCAGTGCCAATGTTGGGTTTGGTTTTCCATGGAGATTCCTTACTGGTTTCCCTGAACCACTTTGTGTCATGAAGAACTCTGTCTGTTTAAATGCTTCTCCCATATCTATGTGAAAGTAAAATAACATGCATTAATGTAGATGTACAAATTTTTCAAATTTTATTTTCCAGACTATATAAAGATTGTTCTACTTGACTGGAATTCGCACCTTCCTGTGATCATTCCAGTAGTGAGTGAAAAAAAATATCTTGACTGCTGAGTGGGTAACACAGATGAACACCACAGGTACGTAAAATACTTCAAGGGATACAAGTTTTCTTGCAATGACAGTCCCTCCAAATGACTGAATTCAGTCTAGTAAAATTCAGTGAAATTTTACCTGGGTCCTGAATAAATGGTTAGGATCTTTCCCATCAGCTATGGAAGACATGATCTGTAAAAAAAAACCCAAAAAACCAAAAAACAAAACGGATTAATTTGCCTTAATATTTTCTTTCTTTTTTTAAAGGGAAAAAATACAATAATATTGTTTCACTCATGACGTTGACTTAAACCAGATGTCTTGGAGATAACGATGGCTAATAATGTCTCCATCTTAAAACATACCAAAGAAGGGTTAAGAGAGAGAACAGACAAAAGGGACACAAAAATTCAGACAATTTAAAGATCTGAAAATAAGCCTTTTATATAGTTGTCTGTATTGTATTAGACAAAGTATCATAGTGAACCTGAGTGAATGAACATCCTGCAACGTGATACTTGTAAAGCAATCTGTAGAATTAAAAATTCTATATCAGTCTTTTGGTTTACATACTCCTTGAAAGGCGGGAGTAGCAAAGTCTTTCCTATGCCCTCCTCTCAAATAGTTACAGTATAATTGACACTCAGCTGTGAATTGCCCTTCACTTACTCCACGTAGTGATTTACATTATAAAGGTGGCTCCAGGAGTTTGGATCAGAACTGTTCTTGTGGAGTTATATTTGAGATAGACATAAGCTAGAAATTTAGACCTAAATTTAAACCAAGGGTACTTTCACTTAGTGATGATAGGTATTTAGGAGGAGCAATGTTAGACTGATTTTACTATCGATCTCTGAACAAAAGCAGGCCAAAAAACATGTCCAGTTTGTGTCCATTAGCTGTGTGTTTTGCTGTTCAGAGGGTTCAAGGAGAAATAAAGAAACAGAAATATGGAGCATGTATGTTAATACTAGTTTTTGTAGCAAAATTAATGGTTCCAATCCCATAAGAAATTCAACATAAATCAACTTTTACATTTATGGCAACATCTACCAAAGTGAGTGAAATAGCCAGGGGAACCTTGCCTCTCAGGATCAGGGCCAGAATGAGCTGCTGGTAAGAACAGGTGGTATAAAAACAAGCATGTGGAATATGGAAAATAGGAGAATCAACTATGCCAATTTATCATACAGAAAGTACTGGCAAATCTTTTGACTGCAATTAATATTATCAGTGTGTCAGCAACATCATCTTTGCAGTTTGATTCAGACTTGCTATTTAAATAGAAGAAATAAATCTTTGAGTTATGACTGGTGGAAACATTGGAGAGTGTGTGAGCATGAGTCAGATGTACAAGTGGGGAAGAATTTTATGTGTTGCAGGAAAGGGTGCTCTTGAGGCTAGATGCATGCAGACAGTTTTTTTGGTTTTTTTTAACTAAATCCTGCCAAATGCAGAGTGCATTACAAGAATTACAGTTGGGAATCTTCTGTGTTATTGCTGTCTCGCTTTTGTCACAGTAGAAAGTTGTGGTTTTGGCAGGCCCACAGCACTCATTAGTGAAGGATGGCTATGCTGTGTGCTACTCATCTATCCAGAACTCAGGACAAGCATTGCTTCTGCTTTTCTTTCAGCAGATTAAGCCACTGCAGTCATGCCTCTATAATATTGATTATAGCCCTTCTGTGACATAGGCTATATTTTAGGTATCTAGGTGACCACTGTCAGGTATGGTTTCCTAAAGAGGTACATTTGTGCTTTTCCAATGCTCCTCTCTTCCGCTTACAAAGGAGAGGAGCAATAAAACCCAGCCAAATGGGAACCCTGTTGAGCTATTGCCACATGGACACCTGCACAACCCTCTCTAGAAGTGGCACATTTCTTCTCACATTATTATTTTATTTGTATCTAGAAATGCTGTCTTAAGCTCGAGCCCCCGTGACAGGGGAATGAGGCAAACACCGGAGGCAGGAGTTACAGCCTGCCCCTCACCTGCTACTGGGAGAGAGCAAGGCCAGAGGAGGCAGAGACCAAACTCAAACAGACTCTAATACTATCCTGAGAGCATGTCATGCATCTCTGAGAAATGTCTGAGGCACTGTCCTTTGAGATGCTTTGGCAATGTTTGCATGTGCTGACCACACTGCAGCAGGGCCTGGTTTGAATGCTCTGTCTCCAATGAGGGTCTGCCCTCTGAGCAGTGAATTTCCAGTTCTGGCTACAGAGAAATAGGAGGAAGAGGAGGAAAGGCATGGAAGAAATCAATGGACTTTCTCTCACTCGCGCTTCTTCCAGCAGTAGATGAAAGGGCCAGAGACAGATGGATACAGTCAAGCTGCTTTCAGCATGGAACACAATGTTCAGTTGAAGAAATTGAAGCAGATCAGTAATCACTTTATTTTCTGACACATACACTGCTGTGTGTGCATTTGAGACAGATGTATGAGGACAATAAGAGTAGGATACAGCTTTTCAGCTTTACTGCTTTCCAGCGCAGGAAAGGAAGGAACAGGCAGGTAGAGTACAAGGTATCCTCATCGATGCTGATTACTTCTTCTGAAGTAATTACTGATATCTCTGAAAAAGGATAATTTTAATTTTAAAATAAAATAGGATGCATAGTCTTACATTCTTGAAAAGATTCTTTGCAAGAGAAGACAAGGCAAGAGAAAATGCCATTGAGGTCTTTCTGATGAGTTTATTGACACATTAATATCTGTATTTAAACTCAAGACAATTCCATTTATGTGATTAGTTTATACAGTGTGCCAGCATCAGGACAGGAGTAACATTTGTGGTTAGAGGGTGTACAGCTGGAAGGTGGTGATATTTGCTGAAACTCCCAGGATACTGGGCTTACTTATTTTAAATTAAAGAGAAGAAAAGAAATGTACAAGCATAAAACCATGGTAAAAGGAATAGTTTCACAGAAAACATTGTCTAGTACTTTTTCTAGAAACATTAATCACTTCACTGGAGTCACATGCTCTGAAACAGGTTATGCAACTCAGTGAAGTGAAATTTCAAGATTCCTATTACTAGTGGGATGACAACATATAATTACTATCACAGAACAGAAATTAAATCAATTTGAAAGACCATGGGATGTGAGTGGCAGTCAGGAGCAGTCCAAAGTTCAACCATCAGCCAAGTATTATGCCACCCATGATTTTAGTCTGAGATGCTGCTTTTCCTCAGATGTATTTTCTATTTGCTTATTTGCTGTATCTCTGCAGCAAAAACAACCAAGATATTGTCATCTAACTTACACATAAAATAATTTCCCAAAATATATGACAACTTACAAGGCCTATCTGCCTTATCAACAGCTTCTGAATCCAATGTATGAATGATGCCAAAGTGAGGTCCCCAAACAGTCTATGGGTAGCACATATTTGGCCATTTTAAAAAATAATTTTCAGGTGATAGAAATCATTGCTTATGCATAAAGTCCATGATGTCCTATATGAGAGGCATGGCTGCAAGAATTTTCTGTCAGCTATTTTAAGGTTCACTAATATCTAATACATTCATTTGGAATATAAGGGAAAAATAAGTAAAAGGTATTAATAAATGAGTTTGGTTGTCATGGGAACCAATTGTCTCAGGTGCTCTGCTCCAATGCAGCTATTAACCCCTAGTCCATATTTATTATTCAAGGGAAATAACTGACTCGAGAAAGGAAGATTGGTTGTCACAAAAAAGAGAAGCCAGTGTGCTAAAGTTGAGTCATTTGCATGCAATAAAAATGAATTAAAGAGGATGAATCTTCTTCAGCCCTAAAATGATTTGCATTCGAGTTATTGCTCTATTTTTCTCAGTTCTCAATATTATAGGATGTCAAAAAGAACTAGGAACAGCAGATCTGGAATGAAATACAGTACCCTACAGCTACTGTGTTCTGACTTAGATCTTTATCATGCTCTTTAAGACTTTCATCCTACCATTACAGCTTGTTCTAGTACATATCTGGTGGCAAAATTCATAGGAAGAGCTCATATTATTAATAATCTGATTTTTTTTTTTAACAGCCACTGTTATTCAAGTTTGTTATTGTGATTGTATCCCATTTAACTGGACTTAACAGACTGAAGAGGATTTTTCAATGGACATTTAGAAAGAATTTGCACAAAGGCAGTTTCTTGATGCAATAACATCTGTTTCCAAGGAGTCTACACATAGAATTTTATTTTTAAAATATAAGAAAACTAAAACTGAGGAGAATTTTAAAAAAATAATTTGAATTATTATTTGTTGAAATTTGTCATGAATTAGCTCAGGAATGTACTGTATGAATTCTTCTCTAGAAAGTGTTTGCCTTCCTTTGCTTTTCTGTTTTCCAGAACCCAATATGTTCTAACACCAAATCCCACATCTACAGTTACCACTTTTGTTACAGGTTCCCTTACTGAATCCACATCTGTTCAGACTGGCATGGGAGTTATGTTTTGGATTATGGCTCTTACTCTGCTGCTTTTTTTTTTTCTTAGAAACAATAATAATAAAAAGGAACTTGGGGAACTGTTAATGAAAAGGAAAAAAAACAACCCAAACTCCAAAAACTCTCTGTGTAGTTTCTTTTTTTCTCTAACTCTAGACTAAAGGCCTTTTATTTTCCCGTTTCAGCTTGATGTTTTACCAATCACAAAATAGCCATAAAGAATGCTTTTATTTAGGTTATCAGAAGATGGGATGAAATGATATCCTGGTGGCTTGAAATAGAGGATTTTGAAGTAATTAGTCAGGAGCTTAATTTTTTTTTTTTTTTCCTTTAATTCTTGTTAATGGAATTCTTTAGTGGATTAAAAGTAAGACTTGATTATTTCATAAGTATTGATAGCTCTAAGTATTGTTATTATTTTTAAGATATTGTCAAAATTGTCCTGTCAGAAACTTTCTAATCAGAAAACAACTACAATATATAATGAATAAAACATAAGAATCTTTATTTTTCAAAGTCCTCTGATGCACTTGAAGACTTGGGAAGATATAAGAAAAAATGCTGACTAAAGGATGATGAAGAAGACTTTAGCACATAGTCTTTTTTATCACATTCTCTATTCTGTCCTGTCCTCTTTTGCTGTCCCCAGCTAATAATGTATGTGTGTTGGATAACCTTAAATGTGAACTTGCTGTTTCTGAGAGAGAAAACAAAAATCACATCTCTAAAACCTGACCTCCCCTTTTTTTCTCTGTTTTTACTTACTGTTTGCTTATTGCACGTTATCACTACTATTCTCTAGTGGTACCTACCATTGACATGGTAGGCAGATTCATTTATCAACCCAAGAACTGATAATGTTTTGTGCAGTGTTCCCAGCAGGTCAATCAGCCACTAGTTTTTCTGCCACAGAAGGTCCCTATAGCAGCAGTACTGCTCCCCTGGCAATCTTTTCCAAATGATACACCACATCTGCTTGCAAAAATTGTGATTTATCTATAGGTGGCAGCAAACTTACACTGTAAGGCCAGAGAAAGACCTGTCAATTACTTTCGATTATTTGTGCATAATCACTTTATCTCTGTAAAGACAGTGTACAGGACAAAAGTCCCGTAGAAGCAAATACATGGTTGAATTAGGCTATAATTTTAGCAGCTGAAAAAAAATAGAAAAAGAATAAGATAGAAAAATATTTGAAAGTAGGAAGAATGCTCATTCAGTAATAAAATTTACTTCACAGATGAAAATAATTTAGTGTCTCCTTTGTACATAACCATCATTTGGGAGCTAACCTACATTCTTGAATACTATCTCTGCAGCAGAACTCAACAGAGTTGGAATTGAGTTCTGCTGTTGAATCTGTATTGTTTTTTTCATTGTGACATAATTATGGCAAAGCTTTCCCTAATCCTACAACTAGAAAACCACCTGAGGAATATTTATGGTTGAATATCTTGTGTGTATATCATAGATAGGTGGACATGCTTCAAGGGACCAGTTAGCCTCAGTATTAGGTTTCAGTGGCTGAAATGATCAGTGATTGTTCTGTTCTCATAGTCTTTTTATCTTCTGGTCCTTCCTAAGAATCATAAAGGAGATTAAATTCAATTGTTCAAAGGGCAGACCATTAAACCCTTGATATGTGCTGTGTTGCATGCATCAGATATCATAGTGGAAAATGGATTTCTTATGGGAGATAATAGAAGCTAATGAAGGTAAAAACAATTATAAAAAGTAGGGCCCAGTGATTATCAGCACCATCAATATTTGCATACTAGGCCCTAAGGACTAATTCATAGCACATCTGCTTTATGTGAACTTGCATGAGCCAGAGTTTTGCTATGCATTTTTCATTGTTTTTAAAAACTTATATGAAAGAAGAAAACTGCACCTTGAAACTTCTCGGCTTCCTGCAGTTCTATCAAAACTGATACTAGATGTCTGGCAGGGTGAAAATAACCAATTCACCATAAAATTATGTGAGGTAAGAACAGCATAAGAATAAAATACTCACCTTTTATTTCTCAGGTGATTTATTGACAGTGAATTGACCCCAAAGAATTGGAAAACCTTGATTTTCTAGCCATGTGAGCACACATAAGGAAAAGGTCAGAGGCATAATCAGCCTGATTTGCATTTTCAAAATAGTTTACAGTCATTTTACTCTGGCAAAGACTCACCATTCAAAATTCATATATTCATAAATCTATGGGACAGGATGAGATCCATCCCAGGCTGATGAGGGAGCTGGCAGATGAGCTTGCAAAGCCACTCTCCATCATTTACCAGCAGTCCTGGCTCACTGAGGAGGTTCCAGATGGCTGGAAGCTGGCCAATGTGACACCCATTCACAAAAACTTTGTAAAGGAGGATCCCAGTAATTATAGACCAGTCAGCCTGACCTCAGTACCTGGTAAGGTAATGGAATAGTTATACTGAATGTCATCACACAGAACTTCCAGGATGGCCAGGGTATCAGACCCAGCCAGCATGGGCTTGGGAGAAGTAGATTGTGTTTGATCAACATTGTCTCCTTTTAGGACCAAGTGACTCACCTGGTGGATGCAGGAGAGGCTGTGGATGGTGTCTATTTGGATTCAGCAAGGCCTCTGACACTGTCTCCCACAACACACTCCTGGAAAAGTTGGCAGCCCATGGCTTGGACAGGGGCTCTCTCTGCTGGGTTAGGAACTGGCTGATGGCCAGGCCCAGAGAGTGCTGGTGAGCAGTGCTGCATCCAGCTGGGGACAGTCACAAGTGGTGTCCCCCAGGGGTCTGTCCTGGGGCCAGTCCTGTTCAATATTTTTATTAATGACATGGAGGAAGGAATTGAGTCTTTCATCAGTAAATTTTTAGATGACACCAAGCTGGGAGCATGTGT
>VZTB01009531.1:94727-164900 GCA_013397245.1 Thryothorus ludovicianus | reverse complement strand
CTGAGGGAGCTGGGGTTGTTTAGCCTGGAGAAAAGGAGACTCAGGGGTGACCTTATCATTCTCTACAACTCTCTGAAAGGTGGCTGTAGTCAGGTAGGGGTTGGTCTCTTTCTCCAGGCAGCAACTGATAGAATGAGAAGACTCAGTCTTAAGCTGTGCCAAGGGAAAAATAGGTTGGATATTAAAAGAAAAGATTTTTATGGAAAGAGTGATAAAATACTGGAATGGTCCACCCAGGAAGGTGGTGGAGTCACCATCTCTGGATGTGTTTAAAAAAAAGACTGGATGTGGCACTTGGTGCCATGGTTTAGTTGAGGTGTTAGGGCATGGGTTGGACTCAATGGTCTTGAAGGTCTCTCCCAACCCAGTGATTCTGTGATTCTGTAAGTGATCTTAGTACTCTTTGCTCCTGAAAATCATGATCTCTTTTTTTCTCATGGTTCATGTGGAGAAGCCCAGTTTGCTGATATGAGCATACCCACTGATGGGTTTGGTTGATGCTCCTTATTTGCTCTTGTTATCCGTTATCCTGCTTGTACAAACAGGTCAGGCCTGTCCAGCATGGAGCTATAGAGACAGGGAACAATAGGGTAAGAGCATGCAAGAATTACCACTTCTCTAATAACTGAGACACCTCATGGGCACACAGAATTGAAATCTGAAGGTGCTGAAAGCCTTGAATTTCACAACCAAAAGGCCAAAGCTGAGGGTCACAACTATAGGTGTAATTAACAAAATTCCCAATTTAGTACCTAAATGTATTTGTATTTCTGATCCTAGGTTACATAACTGCCATTAGATTTGCTAAGATTAAGTTCTTCTTTTTGATCTAGGCAAAGAATTCTTTCTCCAGGTTGAAAGTTTTTATTTGGACATCTTAGGTATTTATGTGGAGCGGGTATAAAACATTATATACCCTATCAAATATATTGTGCTTTAACAATAGCAACAGGAGACTTTGTAGGCTATGACTCTGCCATTAAATGCATGTGTGGAAAAGTACAAAGGCATTTTTGCTCCTTTTTTGAACAAGTTTTCCTCCTGAATGTCATAACCAGAGTAGAAGTAAGGTCACTTATAGGTTTGCACAAAGAATTGAAAGTCAAAAGAGGATAGGTCAGATCAGCTAACAGCTACAAGTCTTCATGGACTACTGTTTCAACTCTTTCCCCTCTGCTGTATTTACCCTCTGCTGTGTCATTTTGTGTGCTGGTTCTATACTTGCCAAAATAAAAAAAAAAAGAAAAGGGAGCGATCTACTTCCAATGCCACTTTTTTCATGGTTTGGTATGACATTCATGCAAATTAAATTACAGTGATAGGACAGATACACTTTCCACATCCTCCGCTGGAAAGAAGTTTTCCTTTTGAGAAATCTAAGAAATGTCATGGTCTGCAGAGATTAAACTTCTTAGAGTAATGCACTTAAATTCATTTTATGTCTGTTATGTAAGAAAAAATGCATTAAGCTTTATCCGAGAGTATGAGCCCACTGAAATCTTCTGCCTTACCCTGAGAAGTACCTTGGTTCGATGGCTGAAGCCCCTGCAGAAAACCAGTGAATAAATCTTTGTCATTGATACAGTAATGGAATTTTAGTAGTTTAATATTTAGAAATCCTCCACCTTTATGACATAGGCATAAATGCCTGTAGTGGGGTTCTAAATAGTCATTAACACTGGGAAATGCTGTCTGTAGCCAGTAGGATGTAACTTCTTTAGGTAAAGTCATTTGTTTACCTCATAGCATATGTCTTGCAGACATAACATGTGTTTGCAAGATTGTGCCCTTACTCTTCTGATCTCTTTCTCTTTCCATTTCATTCCTCTTTGGGAATATCCAGAAAGTTCAGAGGAATAAAAATTTAGGGTTTAAAAAACCCAGATACAATGAATATATTAAGCTCCTAGAACTTAGCTGCTGGGGTACCTCATCTGTAGGTGTTTAGAGCTCAAGATGCTGTGTAGAATCATGAGCCTAATGCATGCATTTTCCTTACTATATAAAAATGCTCACATCCAGATTCCCTGCTAAGAGTCACAGAAGACTATTAGAGAGGGAAAAATCAAGTTCAGTTCTCTGCTGAGGCTGAAAAACTTTGACTTACTACTGTCACTTCTAAAGGAGTGTTTAACTATCATACTAAATTTTCAGTTTTCTCCTGCACAAGCCATGCACAAAGCCCTGGCACTGCTGGGAGTAAGCTTCTACTTAAAGCCAGCAGATAGAGATGACATCTTCTGCATCCCTGTTGAAGAGCTGACAATTCCTACAGAACTTCCTTGCTTCTTTCCAGTTGTATGTCAGCTCAGCAAGTTCATTTACAGCATCAATTCAAATGAACAATCAGAGCTTATTTTAATTGAAGGCACTCATGCAAATTTACTTGCAACATGCTCTGTGGGGGATAACATTTGGAAGACAGGAAATATAACAAATTAATGGCTGACTGTAATGTCATAAAGTTGCACAGCTGTTTACTAGGTGAATGTCTGGTTTAAACCTTTATCCTCCTCTCCTAACACAGAGAGGACTTCAGCAAATTCATGGGCAGATTCAGCTTTCTTGCACTTCTGTGCTCCAATTAGACTGACAAATATCACCTGCCATCCTCAAGGAAATCAGCTTCTCCTTGCAAAATCTGATAGTTCTGGCTGATTGATCTAAACTCCTACTAGGACTAGATGACGTTGTCTAAAAAGAAAAAGGTGAAAAACCTTCCTTAACAGGGGGAAGAAAACCTAACATGGGAATAGAGTGGATAAAATGAAAGACAGTGCACACTAGTGAAATTATTTGCAAATTGAGGTTTGTCAGGTGAGTGTTTTGGCGAATAATTTTTTGAAATTAGTGATATTCACATATTATAACAAAAAACATTTATTTTAAGGATTTTATCAGTTTCAAAATAATAAAGCAAAGAGTACTTTGTAGGCAGAAACGATTTAGCACGTTAAATGACAAAATGTTCCTCAGTCATCTCTCCCTGTGTGAAATCCACAGGATATGTTTCTTGCATGGCTGATTTTGTTACTTCAGAATGGCTAGTAGCATGTTAGGAAAAATCTTAAAAAAGACATGGTATTTTTGTTGACACTTTTTTGCCTTCATAAAAATCTTTTAGTAACATTTTCATATTTCATGACTGAAGTTGACGTTTTAGTAACCAAACCAGAAAAAAGTGTTTCTAGAGATAGAGATAAGGACATTTTTTGTACCTAGAGGGAGATTTAAGAAAAGGTTAAGTCCTCATTTCTTCTCTCAGGCTTCAAATTCCATACCATTTGGGAGGGAAAAAGAAAACTACAGTACGATAATCTGTAGTCTTTGGAGAAGAATTAGAAGAGTTGTTTTCACTATTTCTTTAAATGTTCCAACAAGCTTGGGAATGCTGTTACCAGTGTGAAAAGTAGAGGATATAAAATATCAGGAAAAAACAGAATGAAATAAGGTAAACATAGGAAATCATATAATTTTTAATGTTTCCTCAGATAATCAGTTGCTTCCTTCTCCAAGTACAGGATGGAAAGAGATTCCAGTGAAACAGAAGAGCTACATTTTGTATGCAGATCATGCAGTTCAGCTATAATAGGGGATTCTGAGATTTCAGACCCCACTCTAATCATCGCAGCCTCTCTTGCCTAGTGAGGCTGTCCCACCAGCTGTCAGCATATTGGTTTATCTCCACAATTTAACAGTGCTGCAGTACACTGATGAAACAAAAATTGTAAAAGCAAGGAGCTGTGGAATCATAAGAACTCCCTTTTCTTAAAGAGCGTAGGTTGGAGTAATTGCAATAACTCTGATGCAAAGAGCATAAAAGTGAGAAAAGGAAAATTGATTAGAAAAGCCTGTCATATGGCCACTCTGTGCTTCTGTGACATTCACAGAATTTCATAAGCATGGGATTTTTTATCAGAATTAATGTAGAAATTTGGGGTCCATGCTGTAAAGAGAACAATCCTAGAGAAATTAGTGCAGCTAAACCTTCCCTCAGACCTTCTGGATTAGGCTTATAATAGCAAAAAAATGTATCTCTTATCATTCATGGAGCCTCTTAAAATCAGAAATATTTCTAAAACCTTTATGAAATCTAAACTTCTGTTGTAAGATTCTGTCTAGGTTTCATCTAACAAAGAAATCTTGTCTTATTTATTAAATAATCTTTTTTGGTGTTAAATAGTGAATATTAAAATTAATTAACTTTGATAATATGCATACTAGAAAGCATTTCTGAATTTTTAGAAAGCATATTAAAATAAAAATCTTCTAGATAAGCAATTCATAGAAATGAACTTGAAATTTATTCTGAATCAGCCATACTTACTCGGTATAAACTGAAATCTTACTGAGCATTTATTCCAGTTGTTATTGGAATCTTAAATCAAACAATTTTTGAAATACTCCAAATATTTTCATACTTATAATGAGACACACAGAGTACTGGAATTTGAGCCAGGCTCATTGCCTCTCCTTTCTGTCTTAATTTCATAATTTCAAAGACTGTAATAATTGCCAGAGTAACTGTGAAAGACAGATATCCTGCACAGGATTTTCACCTCTTAGAATATGAACTCTATCCACAAACTACTGTTTTCTATCCTCTGATGCATCTCTTTATAAAATCTTTCTTAGCTCTCAAGTTTGTTCTTTCTCTAAAAAGTTGCTTCTAGTTTATAATAAACAGTATGCCTGATCTTTCTATGTCTTGAGCCACAATCTTGTAAAAAATATCCCATAATTTTATTTCATTAAGAAAATAAATTTTTATTCTTGGATATGCCTGGAGTGATCTACTTTAGAAAACTAATTTCAAAGCAGTGGATAGAAATCCTCTACCTCACTGATACTCCAAATTGTGAATTATCCTTATACCAAAAATCTAGAGTGTTGCTTAAACCAATTGTATTCCTTGTTAATAAAGACTGAGAAATCCAGCTCCTATAAAATGACCAGAATGTTTTTTGAGAGACTTGTTTGAAAATGTAATTTTTTATTTTTCCTTCGAAAACTTTTTTTGAGCTGAATCTAAAATGAATCATAAGTAACTGGGAATTGGACTAGTTCTTCTTGCATACCTCTTGGAGGAACACAGAAATACTCAAACAATAATGGGTTTCACCCTTTTCTTTTTTATTAGAGATCAAAATGAAAACATAAAAACTGGAAGAATAATCCATATATCCTGTATTAGACAAAATAAATAGACAGAAAAACAAACTAACCCAAAACCACCACAAAAAAATGATCCAGTTTATTTACCCTGATAATCAACTAAAGTAGAAGGCTAGAGAAGAGTACAAACCCAGCACTCAGAGATAATCCATCCATTTAATATTTTACAGACTCCAGGTATTTTCAGTTCTGGATTTCTGAGCTCTAGCATGACTATTGTGCTCAAGATCCTTTAACAAAGGAGATATGCTTGCCATGGATTACTAAAATAGATCTTTAGCTACCAACATATTTTTATTGAAAGGAGCTAAATAGCTCAATGATCTGTTATATAAAGAATAATTTCTATTGGAGTCTTCCATCACTTTCATCTGATGCTCCATTGACCCAAATTTTCAAGAGTACAAACAATTGATCACCATCTATTGTGTCATTCATGATTTTGAAGACCTACACAATTTCCCTTTCAGTTATTTAATTTTAGAAACTGAAGCCTTACTTTTTTATAAAGAACATTTTTTTTGACTGTCACTCACTACTGTTCTGCATAAACTTCCTTCAATTCTACTCTCTTCTTTATGAGATGGAGAGTAGTAATAGAAAGTATTCAAAATGTTATGAATGGATGCATTAGTGAAATAAAGGTTCAAGGAAAGATATGCCAGAACTTATTAGAAACTTTTCATTATCTTAGCTCTGTATATTTATGCCTTTCTCATATTGGGTGTACTTCTTTGGGGTCCTGGGAACCAAAACATTTGGATTACTTTCTCTGTCAGTCAAATAGCTAAACCAAGCATTTGAACATTTTTTAAAAAAATATTATTTTATTCTTTAACAGGACTGAAATTTTTTCCTCAGCCTCAGAGGTCATACAGAATTGTTTCCTTTGCATGCCATCTGTGAAGGTGTGATTTCTGGAGTAGTCACACACATAACAAGCTGTACCTCCCTCCCACTGGCCATTTCCTCGTGCTGCTCCAGCCTGCAAAGCTTGGATGACCTGCTGAGAGCTTACCTAGGTGTGCTCAGCTACACAAATTATATGTAAACAGAGCCAAAGCATTTTAAACTGCAGTGATTTCAGTAGCAACGGCCAAGGAAGTGTGTATGACCTTAAACTGTGTCAAAAAGAAACAGAGTGCCCTTTTCAATAGTATCAGTTGGTGGTATGTGTGCCTCATATCTAAAGATCCACTGGATATTTTTTTTCTGACTGAAACTATTTCATATATATATGAAAGATGAATTGAATAAAGATAACTATGCCTGTTCTTTCTTCTGCTGTTTCTCTGTATGGGAAGACATTTGCCTAGTGCCTTACCATTGGCATCTTTGCTGCTCCTGGTTTTGACATATATCCTCTTGTAGGCTTTGATGAATAGAAATGTCTGAAAATGGTGTCATATGGTCTGAAAGCAGAGTAACATCAGGCTGTAAACAATAGCATAAAGTGCTATTAAGTCTGCAGAGTAAATGCACTCGACATGACAAAATGAGACAACCGATGATATTTCACGGATTTATGCTAGCTGAAGTGAACTGATCCTCCTCCAAGCTCATTCAATCACAATTCTCTTCAGAGTTCTTTATAACATTACTAAGTTTTAGACAAATATAGATAAAAGTCAGAGTCATGTTTTCAAGTAGATAGTGTCTTTAAAATGAAACTGAAATATAGTAACTAACGTATTTTCAAAACAAAACTTATAATGAGCTATGAAGGTAAACTTCTCACTACAATACATAATTTTATGATGATTGTGGGACTATTCTTAATGTGTCAAAAATAATGACAAAATATAGAAGCTTTTAACTATAAAATACTCATCAGCAAGGTGAAGATTTTTACGTATAGTGATGGTTATAGGAATGCTTTATAATTTTTATGGCATATAGTCTGATAAGTTCTTGTTATATAAAGTTACAAACAGGAGATATATTTTTAGTAATTGTCATCATCTTATTTGATTATAAGAAACATGTATTTTATATAAAAGACAAATAGAGTAATCCTTAGAGAAAAATCTACATGAAGGAAGAAGTGATTGTGATTCTTTCTTTTAAAGAAAATTGTGTCATTATGGTCATTTTATGGAGAAACTAGGCCATAACTTGCTGAACCAAGGAACTGTGCCTTACTTATTAGTGTAATTTGATATTCTAAAAACTTCCCGAAGTGTAAATGTTCATGAATGTGCAGAAGTATAAATTGAAAAATTTTTGCTACAATGACTATAAATATGGACTGGCTATTAAGATAACTGGGGCAGAGAGTTGAATCTAAAAGTCACTTACATACCTTGACTCAGAGTGAAGTACTTCTTTGAATTCATCATTTTGATGAAATTTTTTTGCCACTACATAGGATAACAATCACATTGGTCCTTCTTATTCAGTGTAAATATGTAGGACTGCCTAATATTCTGATGATGCTCAATAAAATGAGAAATAAAAAATAGTGAGCTATTAAATATATTTTAATTTATCTGCCATTCTTAACCAGACTGGGGAAACATACAGAAACTGAAGAAGATATTTAAAAAAGTTAAATACTATAGTGGTGAAATAGTGTATATATTAATAAAATGTCTACACACATGAAACATTTATATTGAAGGAAATAGATCATCCTGCAAACTCATAATGATAAAAATTCAGTTTGTCCTGAAAACAGTGTTGGATTGTGTGAAGAATTTGCATTCTGTTTGTTAAATGCTCTGGTATTTTCTAGCATAGTTTAAAGCATTTTCACCTTAAATACAGTTTGAAATGATCCTTACTTCATTAAATAATATTAAAGCATTAAAGACTGGTAGAAGTCTGCAACCAACCTTTTCCCAGTAGAATGCTGTGAAACTTCAAATTTTGGCACAGTAAAACCAGGCATTTACTGTTCTCATCCTATTTTCTTGGCACTCTTCTTAATAATGTGACCTCTGAATATAACATTAATGGTGGAGTAATGACTCTGCCAAGCCTGCTTAAAAATGAAAGATGGGTGGGTGGAGCTACTATAATTTAATTTTCCTTTTTTTGTATTTTGAGAAAAAACTTAGTTTTTCATTAAAACATTGACAAGCAGGCTGATTTTCTTCATAATTTTATTTAAAAAACAAATATGGTTTTACAATTTCTCTAAAGAAAAAGACAAAAAATAGTTTAAAAATAATTTTCATCATTAAATGTCATCATTCTTCTCTTAATCCATCTATTTCCATGGGACAAGATCTGATTATCTTCTTGCAGTCTCATCCACAAAAAATTTACACTACTTATATCAGCTGCTGATAAGTGCTGTCATAATATAATATTTTTCCTCATGCATGAAGTATTTTTTAATCCTTAAGGATGGCAGGATTTAATCTAATTTAATTTAATTTCCAATGTGGTGTCTTCTGCTTTGTTTTGGGGTTTATAGATATGTCCCAACTCAAAATACCAACCAGTAGACTTGAAATCCTTTAAGCATATGTATATTTTTCCACATGCTTTATATATATAATTTATCTGACATTCCCTATACCGTTCTCAGAGTATTGTCTGTAGTGAGTAAAGGAGAATATCTGCTTATGCAATGTGACTCAGATCCTAGGGGGACTAAATTGCCCTTTCTGATTCAGTAGTAAAGATAAAAGTGAGGGCAAGTAATTTCTGAATTTATACATCATGTGTTTTACAACAAATTAATCTTTTTCAAAAACTAACTTTAGGCTGAGGACATCATCACAGGATTGGAGAAATTAATTTCCAATGCAAATTAACTTTTAAGCACTTAAAGATGGGTTTGGATTTGGTCTCAGGTCAACTATATGAAAATCACTCCTAAGGAACTCTGGAAAATTTAGTTTGTTTTTCAGTAAACAGCTATGATAAGGTCTGAGCCAGATATTTCACTGTGGCAGTCTCTTCAATGTTGGATGAATGGCAACCCCATTTATCCCTTGTCTCTGATACTTGACTGTCATAACTCATGTCCTCAACACTTGGCTCTGTTAATGCCAACACGTTTAACATACCAAGAAATGCATGTTTATTACATTACACTATTATTTTTGTCCCTTTCCTTTTTCTTTCTTTGGAAAGTGGTACAGTTCATCCTGGTTTTTGAAGACATTTATTAAGATCCTTAAAGGATGAGACATGGGAGGCATTGAGATCAGTACTGTAGACTTCATGGCCAGATGAGGCTCTTGAGAATATTTCAGGGCATTACCTTATTCATGAGCTAAAGACAGTGACTGCTGAGTGAACAGTGATGATCACAGTATACCCAATGGGTTTGAAGCTTCTTACAAGGATATGCTAAAAGCTTTTAATATTCTCTTAGCTTGTAGCAAATCTTTCCATTATTTTGTGTTAAATGAATGCAAAGTGCACTCATCTAAAAATCTGTCTGCCTAAAAATAATATTTTTTGGAAAAACTGCTTGGAGAATAAAAAATAGGAAGAAAAAAGAAGACTTCTCATGCTTTGAAGGAAAGTTTTTTTTATTTTATGTGCATTAGCAAGACTGGAGTCAGCATAGGGTTTGGCATTTTTTTCTTTCTTTTTTTTTTGAAGTTAGAGATGCTGTCAGAGAATATGGTGAAAGAGAAGTAGAAAAGCAGTTAGATAGTACTATAACTTTGAATGAAAGGAAACTATTGAAAATGGTGTCTTGCTGTAACCCTCTTCTGGTGTGGGTTGTCAAGACAAAGTTGGATAACATCTGAAAATTTATACAATTTAAAATACATCTATGCAGGAAGTTCCTTCAGCTGATATGAGAAGACTTTACTACATCACTGTAATGCAGACAAAATGAAAAGTAAACTGAAAAGAAGATTCTTCCTTTGTTTTTGAAGGAACATCAAATGGCAATCAGGTTAGTGGAGTAAATCTAGATATCTGGTCTGTTTTTCAGTTACTTAAAAATCAGCCAGGAGACCTCAGCTGTAGTTTATTTCTTCTGAAAGCAAAGGACGTTTGTTGGAATTCACCCGTGCTGTGGATTTGCAGTGTTGGGGTGCAGCTGCAGGTCCCTGTGCAGTGCTGAGCCTGGACAGTGGCAGCAGCGTGCTGACCACTGGGCTGGAGCGTGTCAGTGCAGGCTCTGCAGCTGGCACACGCCTCAGGCAGAGCAGGGAGCAGCCAGGCTGGAGCATGGCACAACATCCCGGCCTTTAGGTGATGTGTATTGCCTGCTCTGATGCTAAATGTATCTCAGACTTGACAGCTGGGCTGTACACCAAGATATGTGACATAATGACTTTCTACTAATCTTAGAAATCACACAGGGAACGAATGGTGCAGAAAGTTTGATTTCAGTCCAAGAAAAGAAGGTGGTATTAAGTTGTGTAGGTGTAGAATAAGGGATTACAGGCAAGCTCGCCCCTGATAAATCACAGTTCTACTGATTACCAAAGAAGAGGAACAGCCTTGCCCTTAATGGGTCACAGCTGCTATTGATAAGGATAGGAGTGATAAAAAGGGTGGGTTGGCCAGTGAGGAGAGGCTTGAGGAAGAGGATCTGGAGAACTTTAGGGGCCCTGAGGAAGAAGGAAATGAATGGATCAAGGAAGAGTTGCCGCTGTAAAAGATCAGCTCTGAGGTCAGTCTGGGTCTGATGGAGTTGGAGCCTGCAGTCACAGTTGAGCTGGGTAAAAGCCTGTGGTCAGAGTCTGCAAACAAATACTTGCAGTCACAGTCCAGTAGGAAATAACCAGCAGTCAGAGTCTGCAGCTGGACCCTGCAGCAGGAGCTTGCTGTAGTCAGTCAGGATGGCAGGGCTGGAAAGAATAAACCAGGACCCTTTTCATGTTAAATGAGAGTCTGTGTCTTGGCTCATTTCTACCCCTAATGAGGAGTTTGCTGCAACGGTATGCATACGTGGAAGGGTTGTGGTTTTGTTCCAGAGTTCTGTGAGGGCATTGGTAATACAGTTGTTGTCCTATATGTTCCAGCATGTTCCTTCATGTAGTCACATTGCTAGGATGTGGGTTCTTCAAAACCAGCACAGGTGTGTGAATTTAGAACCAGATCATCAGAGACATTCAGGTGACTAACTCCCACCAAAATATATGTTAGCTGGGTACCTCAGTGCCATTTCCACCTTTGATGCCCCTATCAGTTTCAGTAAGGACAGCATTTTAAAATAATACTGATTTTTCAATTTACATTGTTTACAGAATGGGTCTTAATTCATCAGAGGATTAATAAGGGCAGCTCTAGATATGCAGTGTAAAGTATACATATCTGCAACGTCTTTATCCATCAGTAGTTACAAAGAATGAAAGTAGTGGATGCTGTGAATTTCAGCTTGACTACATAGTATATTAGCACTGGCTTGCAAGCAAAGCAACTAGAAAACTGGAGAGAAAGTTTTATATCCTTGCCTGAGGTCACTGAGGAATACAATTCCTATCTCTCAGGAAATTCTATAATTTTCAAAGTTTGGTTTGAACCCAACTCAAACCTAAACCTTCACATTTCAGGAGCAGCAAAAATGGATTATTTCTGAATCTAGTGGTATACTTTAAACCTTTTAAATTTGTTGTTGATAAATACATTAGAAAATCAACTCATCTCATCAAAAGGAAAGAATTTTTAATATCAATAAAATGGAGTACTTTCAGTCTGTATTTTTGAAACTGAGGAAGAATTTGAATTTCATGTGGGACAAAACATGGATTATGATTAGGATAAAAATATTTTTCATCTTTGATGCTGTAATTTGGAACCCCACAGATGAAGAGAGCTCTTCAATTAGTTACTATTAATATAGACTTCTTAGTTAGTCATCCTGCATCCCTGAAGAATTTGGTAGTGTTGGTTTGGGTTTTTTTTTTAAAGCATGGCAGGTTTAATTTAAAGTAAACCTTCATAGGGAAGACAGAAAAGACAAAACCTTTCAGTGGCTTACACCCCTATGCACTTTTCTATATTGGAGTTTTCTGAGGTGACAATTCCCTCTAGAAATGTCAATTCACTTATTTGAGTTAATGTTGAATCATTACAAATACAGATATACCAATGTTAGATAAAATTTCAACATTTGCTATTGGCCAAAACATAAATGAAAACTTGGCCAATAAAATGTTGATTCATGAGTGCCAAACAGAAATCCAGATAATATTGACTTCCTCATGACAGCAGAAGTCAGGGACCATGAAAATGAGAGTTTAAAATGCATGAAATCAAAGGTGCATCTTCAAGGAAAACACTTGATTTTTCATCTCCCCTAGTGTACATCTAGGAGAAACTGTATCTTCTAAAAATTCCAGAGGATATCCATATTTTATTATAGCAGATTTGTCACTGGTTAAACAAATTTGCCTAAAGCAAGTCTCTGTGTTTTTAGCCTCTAATAATATGAGGGAAGTATAAAATATTAAATGCACCCCACTATTAATCTGCAACAGATTGAGCATTTCCAACTGATGTTAAAATGTTAAAAACATGCATTAAACAAACTATTTTTAGTTACTAAAATTTCAATGCATTCTTTACTTGATAAAATGCTTTTCAATGTTGGTCTGTTTTCAAAATGCCTCTTAAATAAGTAATAATAGTATCTAGCTTGATGAACTCAAACTTTCAAGAGCAATGTTTCCATTAGCCACCAACATTTGCTTTAGGCTTAAGAGTAACCTTGGTTGGGATATTATCTATAAGAAAACAAGAATAAATGTTTTTATAAGTTTACTGAAAAGTAAAGAAGGGTCTCTTGGTGTTACAGGCAACAATACAAATACAATAAATATTAAAATAAATATTAAAGACCAAGATAGATTTATTTAGATCAGTTTGGATGTAAACTTGATATTTGCAAAAATGAATATGGAGATTTTAGAAGACTAATGATATTCAAAGAAATTCTAAAACCTTTATGCTGCAGAAGCCTTGGAGAAACATAAGGGTTTCTGTGCCCTCACTCAGAAATGGAGGTAACCACAAAGTGCCACACAAATTTTATTGTTTTTTTCACAAGAAAGTATCTTGTGAAGCTTATTGTGGAATTTTGACTCTGGTTAATATCAGAATACTGTGAAAAATACAGAACTTCTGCTGATTCTCAAGAAAACTCACAATCTGCTATGTTGCTGAATCTGTATCCTTACAAGGCATCAGCTCTTGCTCCTTGATGTCTAGTGGAAAATTCTGGGTAGGAACCTACTATTTCTAGAATACTTAAATTACTGTATTATTGCCCTCATGCCTCAGTTATTCTTATAAATGGATATTTTTACCTTTTTCTGTCCTGAGAATTATCCCTACAGGCTTGTTAACTGAGAGTGGATGGAAGATTTCCATTACAATATATTTGATGTACCTACCCCAGAAGAAATGGCAATTTAAAGTAGCACTTGTGCAGGTGTCAGCCGAATTGAATATTTCAATATACTAAAGAGCTCAAATTTGTGAATATCCAAACAATGTTTGAAAAAATACTTTTGCTGCCAACCTTGTGTTGCTGCTGCTGGCCTGTACAGCAGAAATCTTTCCTAGTACACTGTTGTTCAATTTTCAAATGATCAAGTTTCTAGGAATAAAAAAAGGGAAAAAGTGTAGGTAGAGACCAATTAAAAGGATATAGAATTTATCTTAACTTAATTTTTGGTCTGCAAAGAGAAGCAATTATGCCAAGCAGATTCCTTGCTTGGAAGCATTTTGGACAAAGATGGTGGGGTTTATTTGTTGAAATGACAGAGTGAATGTTTAAGTAATCACATTTAAAGTCTGATTAATCCTTCAGTATGTGCCTGCTTTGGACAAGGGAGTAAATCCTTAAACTCCTCTGACTGTATTAACGGGATCTTCTTGACTCTAATGGGACCCTCTGTAGCCAGTGTAGCTATGGATATATATGGCATTATACATAAGTTAAATGGGATTAACCCCTTTAGATCAAAAAAACTTTCCCTGTCTAAATGCTGCCTAGAGTGCAAAAGTAAAGAATGATAAATATCCTAAAGATCTAACTGAAGATTCTTGTCCAAATGGGAGTTCATAATCAGAAGAAATGAAAAACCTAACCACTTTTAAAACTGGAGCTGGTGCATATATATATATTTATATAAAATGGATGGCCAAACACACTGTAGTGAGAAAAAAGAACAGAACTTGACTGAAGATATCCTTTCCTGTCCTATATTGTATTAAAGTAAACCTGGAGATATTAGTTCAGAATTTCAGTATAAATATTCAAATAAGCGTAAGTTAAAGCCCTCTCCCATAGTTATACAAAGCTAGTTATTTACAGTGAAAAAAAAACTGTAAATGAATTTAGAACAAGAATACACTAAAATTGCGAACATAATGCGACAATGAAACCAGTGAATGCTATATTTTGTCCTAGGTAATACACATGATGAAATACTTTTTAAAGATATTAATGGTTATTTTAGGTGTGCATTAACTGGCTACTCTTACAATTTTCATCCTGATTGTTACTTTTCATTCTTTGTCTGAGCATTTCAGATAACAAAAATCCCTCATTAATATTTCAATTAATAAATAGAATTGCTATATTGTTTCTGTGTATAACTTATTGTATATTATTGTACAGTATTCTGACATGTTGCTTATGAAAATGAATGCAAATCCCACAAGTGCAAACCAGTACTGCCCATCCAAAAGCTCATACCTGTAATATGTTCTATGGCTTTCTGTAGCTGTCACTTGTTACATGCCTGTTTAGAAAGAATCACATGTCCATTGGGCTCAAAAAACAGTACTAGAAGACTTAAGTAAAAGATTAAATATGATGAAGGAATGCCTCAAACCAACTGATTGTTCTGAAATGTGGAAGACTACAATTCCTTTAAATAATCTGACCAATGATTAAGTATTTATAGTGTAAATAGTTAAGGCTACTATTAAAACACGAAGAATCATTAAAGACATAATAGAGCTTGTGTGATTAGAGAGAATCATACTTTTAAAGTGTTTGCTGGTTTGTAATAAAACTTGTTTACAGATCGTAGTGTTGGTTGTCAAGAAGCTAGAATTAGCAAACAAAGGAGAGGGAAGAGGAGTGAAGTTGACAATTGTTTCCTTTTGCCCTGGTTTAACAGGGATGCCACCTCTACTAATTGTACTGGGACATGATGGGATTAAATTAAATGCAATAACCACAGTAACGCAAAAACCAGCAAAATTAAATGTTTGAACAAACATATAAATATAAAAAAGCCTGTGATCTTATTTATGATTTATAAACCTGGATAAAAATATATGCTGATAAGATCTAGCCTTCTGTTTTACCTCCTGCCCCTGCTTGTGATGATTTTCCTTCACACTGAAACCATGTCTCTAGCTTTTCTTTGACTCCTTTTTGTCTAATAGTTTTTGTTCAAGCTTCCATTTTCTGATTGCTAGAGCTCATAGTTGTGATAATTCCTTGTTTTAAGTACTTCAAGTTTATTAGCCTTTGAGAGATGACATTTCATATGATGAGTTTAAATCTGAACATGGCCTTAATCTGTCTCCTGAATATGATGGTGTATCATCTTAAGAGTTTACACAGATGAAACAAAAAATGCTTTATATATTAGATAAAAAGGTATCCTATTTCTTCATAAAAACTTACAGAATTGCAGAATTAAAAATGTATCTTCTGTAATTTTTCAAGACTTCTCCCAACTTCAGAAAACTGGCATAGACTCCAGGTGGACAAATACATCTTTACTAGTCAAAAGAAACAGTGGAATATAAATAAAAATATTCTGATTAAGAGGAAAATGAAAGCCACTTAAAATTATTATTTTTTATTAAAAAGAAACAAAAAAAAGAACATTAATCAGAAAAAAAGGCAGTAATTTCCCTTTACATTTTTAATAGCAGAAGCAGAAAATAAGAAGATTCAGGGAAAAAACTATTGGAGTTATTGTTGGTTGGAGATGTTCTAATTGATTCAAGCTTCCCCTGAGTGTTTACAAATTTGGTGGATAGCTACCACACAAAGCTACAGTCTCAAAGCTCCTGGTTCTCTGATGTGAGAGAAAACACAGCGAGGAACTGGAGATTAAGTCCCAGTTCTGTAACTAGAAGGGAAAACTGCTGCACATGGTACCTTCTGTACCTGCCTGTGCATACCTCTGGCTTTGGGCATTTAGCAAAATCAAGTTGATGAACAAGCTTTGCTGGGTATGAATTCTGCTCATTCACTGGCAACTAAATCTGATTTTCTCTGTGCTGTTTTTGTCTACGTATCTTCTGTTTAAGTCATTGACTGCATGCAGTTTACTTAAGGGAATTCAGTCAACTGTACAAATAAAGAAATAGGTGAAATGTCTGTTAGCTAGCTGAGAAGGATATGACTAATATTTGCTTGACCTGAATGCAGATTTAAGGATATTAAAATGTATGACAGTATATTTTAACATGGTAACACTACTAGTACCGGAAGCAGCAATAAACCTTTTTAAACCCAGCTAAATATGGAAGTGGCATGTAACTGTAAACAGGCAAATGGAGATTTGTGTTTTATTTCCTCCAACGTGGTGTTTTGTGGAAGCAGCAAAATCCACAAGGTAAGACCAAAGAAAGTATGGTGAGAGATGTCTTATAGAGTAACCCTGCTGACCAAGCAGGGAAGATGTTTGGTGAAAACAGAACAAGTCCTGTCCATCCCCAAATGGAAAAATTGTGCCAAAAGCAGGTGAGATCACCCCCTTTATTTTGTAGACAACACTGAGCAGAACAATGGTGATCAGGTACCTCGGTCATCAGGCCTAACTTGCCTTAATTAGAGGTGTGTAGGATTGTTCACCTTCAGCTTAATATAAAAGTGTTAAAAATTAACTGTTTGCATTAACTGTACTGATACTGATTATATTGGTCATGAGTACTGTCAATGAATGTCAGTCCAGTAAACTGCTGGATTGCAACAGATTTCTCAGTTTTTTAAGCACTTCTATCAGGATGTTTTTTACAAAATGCAATATACAAATATATTCTGTCTGTGACACAGGTAATCTGTCTTGTCAGTTTACTCAGTAGAGGAAGAATTGTTTCTTAATGCCCATTCAGTGTGCAAAAAACTTTTCTCTGCTCATGCTTTTCAGTTCTACTGTAGTCCAATTAAATAAAAATAACTTATTTTTTTATTAAGAAAATACTGGAATCTCACACAGGGAAATTATGTTGTAGAATTGAATTTCATTATATGAACAAATAAATAGCTCCTGTTAAACACATCTACAAGGACCTAAATGGTTCATTAAAATAAGTCTTTAAGTTGGGGCTTTAATACTCTTCTGGCTTTTTTTTTCCTTTCTCTTTTAATTATATACTGTATTCTGTCAACAGCAATAAAATACATGGATGTGTTTTAACTGTGCTGCAGATATCAGCATATAGGGATATTTAGCAAATCCAATAACACTTCACCACTCATTCTCAGAACATTTAAAAGTGTATAAAAGTGTGAAGATAAACCCCCTTAGAGAGCATCTTGACTCTAGTGGCACATAGTAGCAGTTCTTTAGCAGTCTCAGCATGGACCTTGTAGTTTTCAGATCAACTTTCCTAATAAAATCCAGAAAATTACAGATTTTAAAAAGTGGAATATAAAAGTGTGAAAAGCTCAAGACACTTCTCAATTTTTTTAATCGCAATTTTATATATGCTTTGGAATCTGTATAAAAGGTGAAATCAGTGCTGAACCCTTTGAAATCCATTGTGGGCAAGTAGGAGAAGGCTTCATCTATGTTTCTCCTGGGAAAGAACAGTCAGCAGGTAAGGTGCTGCTGGAGACTGTATGGAAGAGCCTGGCATCTCTGTAGGTGTGTCTTCTGACACTACAGAATGCAGAGTGGGTGAAAGGAGGTATAAAAAAGGGACTGGTGACTCTTCAGTGCAATCCCACCTCCTCCTCAGCCCTTGCTTGCAAGTGCTGGCAGCACAGTGCTGTTGAAAGAGCATTAGCTGAACACAGATGGTCTCTGAGAAGAGTCCTCCAGCCCTCTCTGATCTGAGTGGAAGCTGCATGATGCCAATTGGACCTTCCAGTACTAGTCAAATTTCTGATGTGACTGATTCCTGGGCTAGTCTCTGGTTATACAATGTGGTAGATTTTGGATTCAGAGATACAGGGACTAAGTTACAGATAGCCAAGTGCACACCTAAAGGTCCCATTCAAGGAAAATGTATAGGCACAGCTTTAAATAAAACACATAGTTGGGATGAAACTCCTTGACATGAAACTTTTTATGTCAGTGCCTAAAATAAACACATGCTTAAATATTTTCCCAATAGATGGATTATTTTGCATTGGCATGACGAAAAGCTTTGCTGCAAGAACACTTGTAGAAATAAAAGACAAAGCTATTATTTCCCACATATCAAATGTGCCATGATTTTCTTTTTAGAATATTAGTCCTGAAGGTTGGAAATGCCTTTTTAGATCTACTGATAAATGAAACAAATATCTCTGTTCTAGTGAGGATTAGAATTTATCATTATGAAAGGCCACAGGAATTAGGGAAATACCTAGAGAGCACATGCATGACTAGAGATCTCTATATGCTGAGTTCAGTTAGGCCCCTTCTGTTCCCTCTCTCAGTTCTTGTCTTACTCTCTCTCCTTTTCCTTCTATTTATTTTTATCTGTGTAAGCCCCCTTATTATGTCCTTTATAGTCTTACAGTTGTTAGCTTCTTTTCTCTTAATTTCTTTCCCTCACCTTTCATGGCAACTTTTCTCTGACTCTGTACCAAATTACTTACACTCTCCACTCTATATTTAATTTCTTTCTTTGTCATTTACAACCAATGTCTGACCTACTTTTGCTCCAGCAATTACAATTCTGCCTGCTCATAATAACAAAACAGAAAACCCCCACATATCATGTGCCTAAACACTGATCCACAACCCTCAGAACTGTTTAAGAGCCACCAAGCTCCTGAAGTTGCTCATCCCTGCTCATTCTGTTGAGGGCAGTGTGCAGGCATGGCTCAAGACACAGAAAATGCCAAGGATATTCTCCACATGCAGAAAACCAAGGTCAAACCAATTTGATTCTCATGTCCTACAGTCATTCAGGACCTTGCCTTTGACACCTCAAACAGCTTCATGCACTCTCATGACAGAGATCAGGGAATGCTCATTGGTTACCATACAGATCACACTAGATTTCAGGTCTGAACTGAGCAAAATATATATTTTTATTTCACAATACCTTAGGAGTTTGGCAGTACATGGGTCTGAGAGAAGGCCTAGGACAAGCCATTTGTAGTGTATATTTGAATACTCCTCTTTAGAAAGTGCAGTTGCTGTGAGCTTGTCTGTGCCACTCCATCTCAGATGAGAAATCATCCTCAACTTGTTTTATGTGCTACTGTAGATTTATCCAAAGGGCAGATAAGGACTGACTTTATAAATGCATCTAGTTTTCTCAGCTGCATTCCTTATTCTGGTGTCCTTAGCAGGAGGGATTTGTAGAGGCTCTCCAGAGGAGAAAGTGGCCTGGAGCAAGCTGTCTCACAGGTGCCTTGAACTAGAAGCCCCTCACAGTGGTCATAGTTAGTCATACTAATGTTAATCTTCACAAATGTAGATTGATCTTTAATTGAACAGGCTCTGCTCCTGGATATGGGCTTTTAGTCAGACCTGCCAGAGCACAGCTCTGAAATAGGCACAGAAAAGCAGCAGTGAAATTGCAGTGATGAAATTTCAGTGATTTATTTAAAAATATGAAGCTGGTTGTTGGTGGAAACTTAACCTATGTGTAGACTGCCTTATCTTTGTGTCTAAAAAAGGAACGTATTTTCCACTGAAGACCCTCAAGTTTTATTATTTTTGTTTCAGTAAGGACTACCTGAAATAGCAGAATTGGTTGTCAAGGAGTCTATATTTACTATATTTGAAGATAGCAGCTACTTAATAATAGTATCTGTCATTGGCAGTCACCACACACACACAAACACAGTGGATTTTGAAGCCCTTTAAGCCTCCACTGAAGCTTTACTATTTCACTGTTTTGACTCTCTTATTTGTTCTTATTTTATCAGTT
This sequence comes from Thryothorus ludovicianus, assembly GCA_013397245.1. Taxonomy (NCBI): domain Eukaryota; kingdom Metazoa; phylum Chordata; class Aves; order Passeriformes; family Certhiidae; genus Thryothorus; species Thryothorus ludovicianus. Next base: position 144,728 of record VZTB01009531.1, on the reverse strand, counting down.
TGCTTGTTACTATTATGAATTTTCACAGGTGAAGCATGGTTGCCCCATCATCATCCTAATCTTTCACCCTAAAGTTGCAATCACAAAGGCAAAATTCGCCAGTTTAACTTGAATGGACATCCTTATACATTCAGGACTCATTTATCTTGTTCCCAAATGCCTTAAAGTTGTACCTAAAGGTATAAAAAACACCAGTAGATGGCTCTGTAGTTCCTGAATTATAAGCAAGGAAGCAAGGGAGGCTTTGATAGCTTTGACTTTTGCAAGTAAATTTGATTTGGTGACACCAATGACAGGAATAAACTTCATGCCGACTTGCTGAAATGGGACACTTCCATTTGTTATGCCACACCGTTTCAAAACGGCCCGTCTGTCCTCGACTCACATCGACCTTGAGGATTTCTGAGGGAGCAACAGGATGCTGTTGTCCTGTACAGGCAATGGCTCCAAATAAATCAGCAGCAGCATGACACCCAGCTTATGGGAGAGGGCAGAATTACTAAGCATTGCCATGTGCTGCTAGTGGCAGAGTGATGAACATGAAGGTGTGGAGGCTGCTACAGATGCCCGAGCCCAGTGGTGTTGTCCCCTGGTAAATGGGATTAAAACTGAGCATGCTGAACATATGTTTGCACTGAAATTAGCTACCAAACACTCAGAAAAGGTTGTTTCTGTTTTACTTCAAAATAAAACTGACTGAGAAAGGGAAAGACAAAAGCAGGAAGGAAACACACTGTCAAAAAAAAAAAAACAACAAAAAAACCCCTGCTTTTACAAATCAAGGAATTTAATAATTTTTTAGAGGCAATTTAGAGGAAATAGTAGGATTTCCTCCCTGCACAACCCTCATTCTTGAGCACAGGACCTGGGTGGGCTTTCAAAGTCAAAGGAGATTTTAAGCATGCCTGAGTGCTCTGGCACAGGTCAGCAGAATTCCTTGGTGTATTCCTCCACAGCTTAAACTCCTTTGAATGTGTGCAAAATTACCACAGGAAAAGGGGATTTTGAAAATTTATATGTGGGACTCTGCTCCAAGAATAAATGTTGGCTGTATCTAAATGTGAATTAATCTAAGTTAAAAGCATGGAAATAGTGCAAAAGTCTTTAGATTTCAAAAATGAGCAGGGAAAAATTCAATTTCTAAGCAACGTAGTTGCATTTGTACCAACTGGTTATCTGTGCTTTAACAAAACCCAAATCCATATGAAAACAATATAAGAAGTTTGGGCTCACTGTATTCTGTGGCAGGGAATACAGAAGTGGCATGTTGAGACTCAGTAATCCAAAATAAGTTGCGTTTATGCATGTTAGTTTTCCCCCTAAAGTAGATCCTGTACCTGAAATATATTTAATTTCATACTTCATAATGAAAAAATATTATTAGTAAACTCACAGAAAAATTGTTCTAACTGTACTTCTGAAGGTAATGCATTTTTAAGACATTTTCCAGATAGTGTGTTTCAATGGCACATAATGTCTCTACTATTTAAATGCTTTAAAAACAGATGCAAGCTGTTTTAAAAGGAGAGATCCGTCTATTTTATGTAAATGCAAAAAATCTGAAAGGATGCTGACATTCAAGCATCAACACAAAAAAATCAACATGAAACATTATGTGTTTATGTCAATAACACCCTCCAACCCAAAGTATTCTGTGATTTTATAAGCAAAATGACCTGCTATGCTTTTTTCTAAATACAAGACACTCTCTAAGCACCTTAATAGCTTCCTTTGCCACTGGCAATGATTTTCAGAGGAAAGAAAGTAAAAATACAGTGGAGAAAATTCAGCTAGCACTATACTTTATTTCTCTGCAGAGAAGCTGCATATGGAGAGATCATTGCATTTATATAATGCAGTAAATTTCTGTGACCTTTCCCTTCTGTAGAAACAGCTAAAACATCTCACAGAATTCTGCATTAAGCACTGGTATTATCTTGGAAACAACACTTAGTAAGCAATCTAAGAAACAAATATTGGTATCTTTTATAATGGAAAAATGCAATCATATTTGCCTGGGTAAAAGATAAATCTGAGTTTAAGACGATCATACTTTCTAAATTTATAAAGCCCAAATATATTTTAAATTTCTCTTATTAATGACAATAAAATGAATTTTACTTCTATTGAGAGTAATAATCCAGCTTGAATTGCATTACATTCCCTGGCTAAGTGAGCTAAGGCAGTGCTGACAGAACAGCTGGTATGTAGCAAAGTGCTTCTCTGATAGTTATATTCAACTTCTACCCTAAGGTAAGTCTGAGAAAATCCTATTCCAATATGTGAATACAACATTACCCTTGGATTCAAATGTCTAAAGAATTGTGGGGGACAAAGTCCTCTCAGGTTCAATTAAATACAATATATGTACCTGTTTAGCTGCTTATGATGCCGATATTACTATTTGGTAATACTAACTTATTAGCAAAATTTGATTTCACCAGGCTTTAACATTTTTGTCCTCATTTCATCACAAATCGGTTTGGTATCTCTTTGAACCAGACTGCTTCTGAACTCCCAGCTTTAACTGGCATCACAGAACTGACAGAGGCTGATGGAGAGATGCTCCTTCATTTCAGATTTACAGAATTATCCTTATCCCCTTTCCTGTCTGGGATTGGAAGCTTGTTTGAACACTGCAGACATTATACTTCAAAATCAGAATTCAGAGTTTTATCTAAAAACTGTTAAAACTCGTCTCAGAAAACTACAGGGAGATAACAGATAAAGCAATTCATATATATTACGGAAAGAAAAATAAATATTACTCTAGACACATTCTATGGTTTGCTTCGGTTTTTCCCCCAATCCATCTACTGTTAGGAAGTGCCTGTGTATATTCAGTTTTCATTCTAACCACTGGCAGATTACCACAATGTGAACTATACAATTCATATTATGTGGGAAAAATTCAATAATTATACTGAAGCTGAAAGAGAAACCCAAGCATACTGAATTTACAGTAAGGGCTTGAAAATAACATCCATTCTTCTCTGCAAGGTACGGTATTAAGACCAGATTTTTTCAGGATTTTGAGTAATTACACTTAAAGCCACTTAATATTGATATAATAACTGCTGGAGAAGTCAAAGTATGGATGCTTAAAACTATATATGCTGCACACTTCAAATAAAATAAGTATAGTATATATCTGATTCAAACTAATATATAATTTCCACTATGGATAGAAAACAATGAGAAAAAAATTATATGGTCTCAATAGAGATTTTACAGAAGATTTTTGGAAGTGTTTATGGATACAAGAAAGAACACTGGTAAGTGCTGATGTCAAAAAACCCCCAAGCCCCATGTGCATGGATGCACCCATGCCCAAGATAACTGTTATACTTTAGGGGACTGTTTGCCCTTGCTGCTCTGCGGTTTTGATGTGGGGTTTTTTAAACCCAGGAAAGATTTTCCTTCCAAAAGTGGCTATATCCTTATCCTCCACCAAGCAAGGTTGGAAAAACTGAAAGCAGATGGTATAATGTAACCAGAGTGAGAGATGAAGCAAATACTTCAGAAAGAATAGTGAGAAAGCTGTTCTATCTGCATCATGCCAGGACACTTCTCAGCCCACGTCCACACTATAATTAGTTAGCACATGGGATCCATGGCTAGTAATGCTTTCACACAACAAGCTCAGAATGATTTAGTACAAAATTTAGAAAATGTGCAGGTTGAAAAATGACATCTTTTTTTTTTTTTTGACACATTAGAGAGTCTTTATTTGAAAAATGTTTTGATATACATTTTTAAAAGCTTTTAAAAGTATAAACATAAAATGGAATAAAGTCATAAATATCTAGTAATTTTCCTTAAAATGTATCTATTTTTCACTCCAATGTCCATGTGCTCCACTTTTAATAAAACTAAGTTCATGTGATATATATCTCTTGACCACTCTTAATGGCAACATTGAGGGAGATATCAGCCTTTCCCCACACTAGTTCTCTGTAGAAATTCTTTAGGGAATGCTCCTATTTCTGTAAGAGAAAACTAAATTTCTCTAGGGAACTGGTTGAGCCACTGACCAAAGGAAGAAAGCCACAGAATTCACAAACCCTGCTAATGACAACATAGCCCTTTATGAGCCAAAGGGAATTATATTCTCCATCCAGAGCTCTCCAACAAGGATTATTTTATTGATTTCAGAAAGCTAAGTGAATTGAATGTCACAAATAAATACATTATTAACATGCAACAGGTTCCAAAAATATAGGTTTAGATCAGGTCTCCAATATTTACTCAGCTGAAGGATGCATTGGCACCTTACCAAGACCCCAGAGGTCTCATTTAATTTACATAAAGGAGATCAGATCTCCTTCCCTCTCATCTATTTTAAGGCAGGATGAGATTCACAGATTCATTTATTCAAGCAGATGTTGGTTAGACAAATATATACAGGGAAGTCCTTGGGTGATTGATAATGGACTACTCTAACAGATCAAAATAATATGACCTTGAAATACAGGGTTTATGCCTTTCCTCAGAAGCAGGTATCTGAACAGTGATTAGGTGTACTGCTTTCGTTTGGTTTTCTATTTACTATTTAAAATACTGTTATCTTTCTTTTTCTACGGAAAAAAATTCAATTAATCCAGAACCCTTGAATTAGGAATGAAAAACCTCTCATACATTAATCAAATACTCCAGTTGTCTAGTGGCCATCTTTACTAGAGACTCTTCCTCTTGTCCAGCTGGGCTTTGGTGGAGAAACATGATTATGAAGACTATCAATCCATTTGACAGCCACAAGGATATTGACACTCACTGCAAATTATCACCAGAGTGAATTAAGGAAAGACATAAGGAGAGCAAGACCAAAAATTCATTAACAGTATAAGCAGAGTTAAAAATAAAATATGTAATTTTTATATGAACTTTTAATGAATGGTAATTGTTTTGGAAGTTTAACTGATAACCTTTAAAAATTGATAATTTTTAAAAAGAATATGAGAAGAAGTAATATTGTAGAAAACTTTTGTTTAGAAGTGATTGGCTGGCTGGAGTGTTTCTAATTTAAACAATGCAGTTTACTTAAAAATATATGATTTTGTACTTATTCATGGATTAAACACTCAAAATGTCAGAAAGACAGATTGCATTCCTTGTATAAAACTAAATGATTGAATCTTTGCTATAAGTAAACTGCTGAACACAACATTAATTATTAATTAGGAATCAACTGAACCTAGGATTAATTATAGAACAGCTGCTGTTGCAGACCCATGATCAAGTGTCTGCTCTTGAGTGAGCAAGGATACTTGCTGTGGGAATTCAGGGTGAGAAATTCTTCTGTGTTACTAAGGTGAATCATTTGAAGATCTCCCCAGAAAATATTTAGAAAAAGTCAAATGACAGCTCTAGTAAGAGCCTATTGCTGCTAACCCAGATTTAATAAAGGGATTGAGAGGCAGATGAGGAGCTGGTGTAGCAATAAAAGCATGTATCTTCACAAGGACAGAAACAGCCCTTGACTACTCTAGTGCAATTTATCTCGCCATGCTGAAAGAGATAAGGAATGCTTCCTAGTAGCAGACAACAGTTATTTGAAGTAATTGCATGTCCAGAACAACTTCTATCCAAAACCACATGAGCACTATGGGAGTTTTTTGCATCTTAAGTTTTACCAAAGTGGTGTTGAATAACCAACCACAATTCACTAAAGGAGGATGTCAACAGCTTGTAAAGCTCCACAGGAGGAAATCACAGACTCATAGACAGCTATCCTATCTTAAAAGCAGCAGAGACAGTACTTAAAAATAAATGCCGAGTCTTAAGGAAAAGAAAAAAGATCCTTCTCTATGCCTGGTAAATATTGCACCGTATAAAGTTGTGTCTAAAGTTCCTATAGCTGGAGATCTTATTATTAATTTTGTTTCTTAAATCTGTCTTCCTTCTTCATTACTTTTTTAATGAGGAGATTAAAAGACCAATTCGGTAAAGTTCATGATAAACTTTAAAAATGGAAATTATTGGAAAAATAGAATCGTGCCAGACTTTGCTTGGGCAATTTGATATAAATCTCTGTGAGGGTTTGTGTTTAAAACTCACAAAATATATATTTGTATGTGTTTTACTCTCAGAAGAAGGATGCAAACCCAGAACACATAAAAGTCAAATGTAATTAAGAACTGTTTTGTTGCTGTAGAATTGAAAGTTTTGACTCCCACAGAACCAACTAGGACCAAACCAAATACATTTGGCCACTGTATGGGTTTCAGTGTGCTTTTCAAACAAATAACAGTGCTGGGTGAAAACCTACTACAGGAGTGGCAACTGAAACAAAACAAGATGCATATTCCAAAGTGACTACAGGTGCAATGCAGGTGGGATAGTATGTAGTTAAGTTTAGTGAGTGAAGGCTAGATAAAATATCTGCAAAGGAAGGGGCAAAATTTAAATTAAATTAAATTTTAATTTAATTTAAAATTTAATTTTAAGCTCCTCCTTTTATGTTTACAACATCCAGGGTTCTTTCCTTATTGTCTTTGCAGAAATCTATACAATTTATCACCTTGGTGCTCTGCACAGAAAATAGAAGTCTTAAAATTCATTTTCTCTGCATAAAACAATATCAGTTTTTGGATTAATTGGCATTATCCCCTACTCTCTGTATAGTTGCTCCCTGTTAAAACCAGATCCTGTTTTAAGAGCAAATAAAAGCATTTCAACTAAATGTAACATTTCTCTTGGTAGTGAGGAACAATTTTTATTTTTGGAGACATAAGAAAGAAGTCAGATATTTGAATTCTACTCTAAACTGCACAGGAGGACATAGATTGATAACCTAGAATTGGAAAACTTCATGAAAAAATATTCTTCTTGTTGCCACAGAATCCCTTTATAGGCTTATTTGTTTGCTTGCAATGGTAGCTACTATATAGTACTTCATAAAATTGCATCTGTTATATGATTTCTTGCTTCAATAGCTTACTTTCATCAGTAGTGGGATTACTATTGTATATCTAAATAGAAATTTCTTTTCTCAGACCTGCTGATTTAAATATTTCTTCTCAAAGTGAGACATTCAAAGGCACTTTCAGTTCCTTTCCGAAGAACAACATGAACAGCACTGAGATGATGGATTATTTAAAAGTCTCTCAGAGTTCTGGGACCCAGATTCTCTTCTGTTATGAAGTATCATAGCCCTGTAAGGAGCTTCTCTTGAATTCAGAGCAGTCAAGATTTCAGTCATGGAGATCATTGACATAAAGTGCAATGGAAAATGTTTTTGCCTGACATATTACAGTTCATTTTAGCATTTTGCAAAAGTTGTAATTCAGACAGCTAGTATAACTTCTAGGTTTAGATTATTCAGTATAGCAAATGTTTCAGTGTTATGGAGTACATTTTTCACTGCATTTATTTCTGTGTGCTTTATTACCTTCCCATATAAACTGTGTATTGTGTCAATAATTTAGAGTATTATATGTCTATATTTGAAGAGAGAGAGAGTGTATATGAAAGTTTACACTAAAATGTGTGCATTTATTCAAAATATACAAGATACTTGTGGAAATTTTGCACTGTAAAATCAAATACAATATTGGATAAAAAAGATTTGATCATTTCAATTTTGAAACTGTCACAACCTCCAAACATTCTGCTGGCTTATCTTTCATTAATTTACATACCTCTGTCTAATGTTAGAAAGAAAACTACTTCCTTAGGCTAAACCTGTTTGAGTTTAACAAATACATCAGCTCTAAGCAGTTTCAAAATAAAGTTTCATTTGCTGTGATTTCAAAGCAAGAAAGAATGTGGTAAAAAAATAGCAATAGTAACAGAAGCAATAATGCTAGTGACAAAAAAAAGTATTATAACGAAAATATTGATTTTCACTCCAGTAGAAGATGTGCGTTTCAATAAGAACTCATGAAGTACTGAATTTGGCAGTACTTGAATAAAGCAGGACAATATTTGAACACAATTGGGTAAGATTCAATTTCACAAGTATCCATAGCTAACATCAACCAAAAACTGGACAGTTGCATATAATAAGGCTGAAATGGCATTTAAAGGTCAGAGCCTTCTGCATATTTTCTGTCTACTGCTGGAGGACCCCAAGTTTCCTATTTTTTAATCAGAAAGTAAAAGAGAGATCTATTTTCCTTTCCTTTGCTTTCACATAGAGATGCACATTAACTGTGGCAGCAGATGGGTGTAGCTTGTTTTTCAAAGTGAAATAGACAAACATTTGCCTTTATAACAACTTGATATTACAGGTACTCTATGAACAATTTTCTGATCAATTTCTGAATTTATGAACAAAACTCTGTAAGGAGAAACCTAAAACTTGTTAGCAGCTTTTGCTTTAAAATGGTGTTAATGCTGACACATCTTTCTGAGAAGTGATTCTAGAAGTTTGCACAGGCTCCAATGTAGCAGAGTTCAGTTTTCCCGTCAAGATTTAGAAGACTGAAAGTTGCATTTCTTCAACTTCCATGACAACGTTATAAAGTAACAACAAGAAATGGATTAGTTATTATCCTTTGGCATGAGAGAACCAATAATTGTTCTTTTGAAACTACTACAGCCTCAACCCTGCCCCAACACTGAAAATTGGACTTAAGAAATAGAGAATAAAATGTTCTTGGTTTGTGTTTAGGGCACACACCAAGGAGAAGAGGAGTCTGAATTCTGCTTTCTGTGCTGAGGATTGTTTATGCATTTTCAGAGAATGCGTACATATGGCAAAATATGTAAATGCCCTAAGATGGGAAAAGAACACAAATATCTGATTCCAAGTACACACAGTAGCACAGAGAAACATAATCTCAAATGATCTCAATTGTGTTTTCAGACCTAAAATCTTGATTTAAGTTCTTCACTGTGATACATCTTTGACTGAAATGGAGGGTAAATTGACTATGTTCACTGGGCTAATGACGAAAGAACACACATACTGTTGCTCTTTACACCTATGGCCTTCCTTATTGGATACAAGCATTTGAATCTCTGGTTTCCAGATCTCTTGAAAAGGCTTTAAACCCCAGAAAACTGTGATAGAAATTGGGTCCCTGAATTATAAATTCTAAGAACTAGATATTATTCCTAATTTGCTTAAAATTTGCACTTAAAAATCTCATTTCCATGCAAAATATTAAAATATTTCCATGCAAAATGTTAAAGCCGCACAATGAAATGTCATGGTTTTTTTTTCCCCTTTTGGTGCAAAAATTCAGTAAAAGGAAAAAGAGACTAATGCACTGAACTAATAAGCTTGGCAGATAAAAATTAGTGGGCATGAGATTGGGAATAATGTTGAACTTTAAAAATTAATTTCTTTATCAGAAACATTTTGTTTTACTTTACTTTCTGTTTCAGAATCATCTGGCAGGAAAACTGAAGATTTTGGATTCACTCTGTAAGTGAATAAATTACTGCTGAGCTCTCAAGGAGCTGTGGCTTCTGAAAGGGTGGAAATCTGGTAGACCAGCTGCCAGAAAGCAGTCTCAACAAAGGTGAATTGGCAAGTAATGAGAGAAATTTTGAGAATTTAATCAAAAGTGACTTATCTCTATGAAAATCCCCTAATTTGATGAATAAGCAGAGTCTAGTGACCCTCAAAAGCAGTTACTTCCCTTGTCCATGGCACTTCCCTTGTACAAGTGATTCTGAGACAAGTAGCTAAGAGCACTCATTCCGTGAACTTGCCAGCTATGTGAAAAAGCATCTTGCTCTGCTGCATGGGGGATATTGGAAACAGAAATTCTCTCAACCTCCTGGCCAGAATCAGGCTCTAACCACAGCTTTCACAACATGAACCACACACTTACTTGCTTTGTGTGAATGTGTCAAGAAAAAAATGAATGTTAAGTACCTCAGACAAGCAATACATCTGGCTTTTATCCTGCTCACTGCCTCCCTCAGGAAGGAATATGGTTATTTTTAAATCTAAGGTCCATGTGTTGAGCCAAATGAATAAAAATCTCCAGCTGATTCAAAGATGATACAAAATAATTTCAAATGCTTTAAATTCTATAGGCTCTTTTATAAACTGCTAAATCCTCTTCCCTCAAAAAATATCAAAAGCCTCATTTGTTCTTTAAGCACTCATTACAGCTTTGGCCCTCATATAAATCCTAAAGAAACCCCACCCCAAAACATGACTGGAATACAAATAGCATATTACAAATATTCTTCATTAACAGCTCATCAACTCTTTTTGAAACTTAACTTATTAATTGATTGGGACTTTTCAAGCAGTTGTAACATTCAAACAATTGAACGTAATTCCCACCATGATGATGTTACTAAAATCCCAAAACTGCAATTGATTGTTGTCCAGCAGCTCATTTTGAGTCCATAGTTTCTTTTGCTTCTACTCAAATATTTTGAGTACATTTTTTTTTCAAGCTATGGTTACCATTGAAAATAATTTCTCAAACTGCATTTGGTTAATGGATATATTATTTTAGTGGGCACTCTGGAACCACAATTAGCAGGAATTTTTTATAGGTGTAGCTATCAAGTAATTCATAACTGCATGTCCTGCAGCATTTATAAATACTACTTCCCAAAGAATTGACTGTGAATGACTCATTTGTAACTAAATACAAGTGATTCATTTGGATATATGTTGATATGATTTTATGTTTATATACTTTTGCCAGTCTATTTAGTGATTGACATTAAACAAATAAATGACATTTACAGTCCTTTTCTTTAAACAGATAAGAGTTTATCTAGGAATATTTTGTATAATTGCAAAGTAAAGCTTGCAAAATAAAATCAGTACTTGAATAGCTGAAATATGTAAGGTTTTGACTATTTTAAATATGTACATTTTGGAGTATATTAGTACTTAAGTATAAAAACTGTAGTGATTCAATTGCTCCTTTTTATTTCTTGACAATTTTGGTTAGTGTTCTGTTTTTTATCTAACCTCAACAGCGTTATTAACTTTATCATGTATAATAGAGAGACCTCATAGTGCACTAAGAAAAGATCTTCTTTAAACATAATTTTAGCAAAATAAACCCAGACAATTATGCCATTTTAATGGTTGTAACATATAATGTGTTTAACAATTCTTTCCAGATCTGCCCAGATGAGATTTTCAAGTTAAAAAAACAGATGAAAGCAAAATGCAATATAAGAATTGGAAGCTAATAGTAAAATCAAGAGTCAAAAAGTATGAGCTTTATTTGTACTTTTTGTTGTACGGAAAGTATGTTTCTACTGACTTTGCCATTGTTTGAAAATGCCACATCGGGGATGGAGTTTTCATTTTCCCTTTCTCTTTTTTGTTTTTTTTCCTTGAGAAATTATAAACAGAGTCAGAAGCATATAAGTGCTTTGCCTTCTGTTAATCTAAGATGGAATCTGTGGCAGTTTGTCTATTCAGTGGTAGAGAGTTTTACAGTATATATTGTAAATTTTATTAACTTGTCATTAAATAATTAGCCACATCTGCATCAGACATATCTGGTGCTGGTTATCAAAATTTTTTGCTTAAATTCAGACTTATTCCCCTCTTCACTTTCTAATTTTCATTGACTTATTGATCATGTCTTTGCTATGTTATTTCCATGTACATCAGAAGACTAGGATTCCTATTTTCATGCTGCATATTATTCCTTCTGTTTTTCAACAGTGGTCCCAGTTATTTAAGTGAAAACAGGCAAGCTCTTTTTGGGAAAGAAGATGAAAAAACAGTGAGACAAACAGCTAAGGAACTTATTGTTCTTTGAATAAGCCATTTTTTTCTGAGATCCTGGGGATTAGATCCTCAGTTCAAGTTAAATCCCTTTCTGCTACTGTAGTACTGCACAGGTAAATGAGCCTCACCTGAAGGAGCAAGAGGAGGTGTTTTCTTCTCATCCAAATGCCCTTTCCATCTGGCATTAATCCTGAATTCCTGCAGTCCATCACAGTGTGGGACAGGATTGGCCCCAGACTAGGATGAACCTTCTTGTCCCCTTCATTGCTGCTGCTCCTTGCCCCCTCTCCTGTTTTGAGCACAGGCCTTGCAGTACCGTGCACTGGGCTCTCCAAGCTCAGCAATGGAAGGGGATCCTTGTCCTGTGGAGAACAAGCTTGTTTGTACATGTACTGATTTCTCATGTACAACTGTACCTGAAGTTTCTTCACAAAAATTGTTGAAGTCACCTGCCGTGCTCACACAATGGTATGAGGGATTTTCATTGACGACACCAAGGTGAGCCATACGTAATTAATTAATTATTAATAGTGGAAAACGTAGAATATGCAAAAGAATTGTTTTGCTTCTGAGTCTATGAATGCTGCATGGCAAGCTCAGAAAGGATTCATATGCTTAAGTTCTTGGAGATTTTTAGGATTTTAGGCGGGAAATAAAATGGATATATGGAGACTGTAATCTACATGAGACACCTGTTTTAGTTAAGGGAATTTCTTTTATGTATCAAGAAAGCAGAAACCACTACATTAAAAAGTTTTGTAAAAGTCCTAAGATAGTATAGGTGAAAGATATTACTTAAAATAAGAAACAAAAAAACATTCTCAAACTTTGTGGGTCCCTTAGACAGCTGAATGCTCTCATTGCAAGGAAATCCCAACATCTGAAGAAACAGCCCAGAAGAAACTGGATTCTTCTACAGTTTTCTGGCAAAAATCAAGCATATTTTTCCATGACATTTTTCAGTGAAGATCTCCTTTTGGAATAAGAAGGAAGAGATGGAGGGAGAAGTTAATTATCAGAATCTATATTAAATACTCAGAAAGACATAATGCAATTCATCACATGTAGCTCTTTGACACATATACAATCTTTATTTATACATGAGCATCTATCATACCACATCTTTTCCAAACCTCTTTGTAGATTTTAGGTAGATGCTTCTTGTGCACATTGCTCTTTCACATGAGTGCCTTGCTCTTTTAAATACACATATCTCTTTTATGATTGTGGTCAGTACTACAATATAAAAGACAGGACTATATCGAATAGGAAACCATATACTCTAAAAGGACTGGTAGAACCTTTTTTCACTATCCTCCTCAAACATGTACTAGTCTATGGTTAGTGGTAACTTTTCAAATATTTGCAATGTTTCTCTGCTTATACAACATGATGTAAATAATATAACAATAATACTTATAACAATATTTTCCTGTTATTGATGAGGAACCCCAGCCCTAAGTCTCTGGTAGGGTTCCCATTTGCCTTATGATAGGTCCAGATTTAGCTAAAGAAGACAACAATCTGGTAGACTTTGAAAATAAAGTCTGAGCTTCATTTTTCTGCTGAGAGGCAGGCTTTCCCATGCAGCAGCCTACACAGTGATGAAGTGAGTCTTTGTCAAGCTAGCTGTCTCTGCCTGAAAACTTGCTTGTAGTGCTAAGAGAAAACTTGTCTCCACGTCTCAAAGGGATAGTAGTCTTTTAATTTTTAAACAGTTTTTTTCTTCATGCACTTAAGTGTGTTTACATTTCTTTGTCCAAGTGTAGATTCTGTTTCATTGCTGGTTTTCCTATCTCTGGCTCATAGATGCTGTTCATACCTATAACTTGTGGACTACAACATCATCAAGCCTCAGACTATGAACATTCCTTGGCAGAGCTTTTCTGACAGGTGATTTTTCCATTAGGGGATTTTTCTTCATTTTGACTTTGCTCCTAAACCCTCCACTGAGTCTATCTGGATGTTGGGAGCCCACGTTAAACTGACTGCAACAAAATCCTCAGATTTGAGCTCACTCCTCCTTAGTGAGACACTCATAAATATAGTAATGCTTTCTAATGTAAATTCATAGTAAATTTCACACATTGCTTCAGTGAGATTGAAGGGAAGTGTTAAGCAAAACATAATGTGAATGTGTGTATGAGATATTAGAAAGGAACTAATGCTTGCTGTGAAATTGTGTTTTTGCATTACAGGGAGGCTCAAAAATTGGATTTTCCTCAGTTCTAAAATTAGTACTTGATTTCTTTCTTATAAAGACCAACATGTAGCAAAATTAAAGATTTGGATTTTTGTCTTCTTCCTGATTTTGTGACTGGTTTGAAAATCATCTCAATTATTTTTATTGCCTAAGACTTTAAGGATTTGGAATTTTTTTTACTTAACCAAATGCATTGTTGAAATCAATTTTGTCTCAGGATAATAAAACAATCCTCAGTTAGACAGCCTCTCAAAGTGAAGTGTTTTAAATGTTTTTACTATTTCACAGAAACAAATTGGGCTCTAAACAGAACTCTAATGTCACTTGGGTATAAAACCAACATGTTTTTTTGATTCTCTTTCTTCTGGAAGAAAACCAAAAACTGCTTTGGAGCATTGGTTAGAACATTTATCCAGGGTGACATAAACAATGTCTTCTCCCAGGGCTTGAAAATCTAGTTCTTATGTTTAATGTCCTTGTTCTAACCCAGGGATAGATGACTATTCAGATGTCAAGCAAGGGTAGAAGTGACTGTTTTTCTACTTCCAATCTGAAATTGCATTCCAGACCTATATTTCTCAGAAGCTGATATATCTGAGAAGATAGAAGAATTAATTTTTTTATGCAACATCACTTTCTGGTAAAAAAAAAACAACTTTGATTTTAAATTCTTTACTACACAATGTTCCAAAATTCAATAGTAATTACAAATTACCAAAAGAATGTGGTGCTCTTAGAATGAGTTGTAAGAAAGACAAAAAGTCTGTATATAGTATGAGAACTCCATGTTCACTTTATTAGCTTCTATAAAAAAAATTCAGCTTCCTTAATCATTCTCAATGTGAGTATGTCTGTTCCATAATAATTTATGAACACAATATCTAGTTATTGAGATACTTGTCATAAAAAGATGGTTAAATTTCTTGGAGAGCAAGCAAAATGGGAAGACAAGCTTTGTCTTGACTTGGTGTAAACTTTTAGACTGAAATGAGATGAGGGCGAGTTACTATGATGGAGGTTTTGTTCATTGCCAGGACAGCCACCTAAGAAACTTCTTTCCCCACTTAAAATCAAGCAGCAGGGAACCAGCAGAACTAAAGAATTTATCACTTACAAAAGAAGATACTTAAAAAAAAAAAGCTAATCATATAAACCTTAATTTTTTCATATAAGAAGCTTGCAGACCTGTTTGGTCTATATCTATACCTCTTATAGATGAGTGGAGTATGTGTGTTTTATCCTCTAAAGTGAAACAATATTTTTACAAACATGTTTTGAAAATTAATTCACCTCTGGTCACAGACTACTGAAGGGAAGAACTGCCAAATAACATTGCTTTTGTTAGTAAACAATAAAAACATACAGAGTACTGTGGACAAGAGCCTATTCAATGTGTGAAAATCAGGTAATTGTTCCCCAGGACAGGTTAAAGTGTTTTCAGATAAGGACCAGATGAAGGAGAATGACACAAATATCCTTTTAATCCTGAGGGAAGTGTTACCTCATTTTTTGAAAATAAAAAGCACTGCCAGATAGAGCAATTTAAATCAAATAACACTCACTCCAGTGAAAATCTGAAGCAAACTTCAATTAAATTGTCAAAATACCCCAGATATCCTGTTTTCAGTATCTCCAGTGTGACTCATCTCGAACTGTGGAAAAAGGTTAATGATTTTTTCCTACCCACCTCTGTAGAGTCAAAAAGCCTCATTTGCCTCCTTTACCTTAATCAATGGAAGCCATATTACAACCACTGAAAATCTTTTTCAGAGTTGAAACAAATTTAGGCTCCTTCTAATTCTTAATTCCAGTGAAACATGCTGTCTGTCCTACTTAGAAAAAGAGAAAATTGCACCTTAACACTCCATATAGCTACTGCTAATTGTCACAGGTTTGTTAGTTGTTATATACTGCTTTAGATAGATTTTTGTAATTAAAACTCTACTGCTGCTTCATAAAGAGCACAGATATTATTTTCAAGATCTCTGCCTGGATTCTGCTTCTAAATCATTCAAGTGAAACTGAAGTCATTTACACTTACACTTGAAGTGGAATGTGACATGTCAGATTAAAGCCCTCCATCTAAACATTATTTATATTTAGTAAACCACTACTTCAGCTCATAAGCTAATTATTACTCATAATGATAGAAGTACTGCAGGAATTCTCTGCCAAAGTTCATTTAATTTGCATTTTAATATACTAAATCTTCTTTTCATTAATAGTGCTGATACAGGAGTTTAAGACACAAAATAAAGTTGTGGGTGTGTTTGTGGATAACTCTGAAATCCACTGTGGCATATAAAAGAAAATGAGAATCCTCTGTTTGGCATCATTATTGAAATTCCTCTCCACCTTTTTTCTGTGTGAGCTGAAGGCTGTGCAGATGGTTTGGCATAATTCACTCAACAGAATGATTCAGAGGCAGGAAGGTAAAGCCCATGTTACCTGAAACTTCTTTTTTTTTTTTTTTTTTACAGTGTGCTGCAGGAATTTACTACCTGGAAGACTTTCTTTGTTAGAATTTTAACAACTTAATCTAATAAGTTGCCATATTTTTCCAGCAAGCATATAGATTTGTTTCTTTAAAAGGCCTCTCAAAGAACACTGTAGCACAGATATTGTACTTGCATTTTGAGAGAGCTGCAAGAGAGGTCTTAAAATGTCATTGACAGCAGCAAATTTGTAAACTTTTGTATGTGCCACTTTAGTATTAAAGCCATCTAATGAAAGCACAAATGAAAGTAAAGAGTTACCAGAAGGAAGTAGCTACTGCATTTGGAGGCTTGTTTGAATCCTTTGTGAGAGATATATTTTCTAAAGAGCCATAATTGGAGATGAAAATCAATTTATCACAAAGTCCCTTTTTCACTCTTTCCTTAAGTGCTATCCCTTTATCTGTCTTGTCTGACAAAGACAGCTTACCTAGCTGTTTTCTTGTGTATCCTAGATAAAATGACCATATCTTCAAACTGCTGCCAAACAGAACAATTTTCTGATGGCATTTTTATAGAGTTACAAAAGATCCTCACAAAATGTATGATGCTGTGCTTTTAAAGTTTACCTTAACCTCAGTATTATCAGCTTATGTTTCAGTAGTGACATATGTGCATCTCTCATGGGAACTGAGGAACTGAACAGTAGGAGATTTTTTTATTAGAAACTTAGGATTTTGAATAGTCATCTCACATTTACAGAAAGCTTTGAGATCCACCCTGAGCAAAAGAACAACTTTTATAATGAGTCTCTTTTCTTACAAGCCAGTGTTCTGCCTCATTTATTTCTTTGAATTGTTTTTACTCTGCAAGTAGTGCCGTTAAAAGCGATGTTAGAGACAATCTAAACCTTGAAAAGAGAAGGGAAAATATATTGTATTCTTTAGGAAACAAAGCAGAGAGTTCAGACAAAAAAAAACAAAAAACCCATGCCCCAGAGAGCTCAAAATCTGCCATCGATCCTTTGTGTATTATTTAGCTTAAGACATACAATTTTGTATAGATCATATACTTCCTTCAGCTATCTTTATATATTCTTTGACCCCACCCAGATGTTTCTGCCTGATGATTTTTGTGTTTCTATTGCTTCACAAGGTATTTCTTTAAACCCAGTTGGTTTAAAGTTAGGTCTCGGAGAACTGAGGCACAGAGAAAGTTATGGCCTAGGGGAACTCTAGCCAGTGCAGTCATGGCCTGTAAGTAATGCTGCCTAACATTATGTCAGTTGATTTAATTTTTTTGCCTCACATTAATATCCATTGGTGTTTGAGTTGTCCTTGGGTACTCTACTTAAACTCCTTTTGTCACTCCCTTGCAGGGACCTCGCTCTTCCTTATGTTCTAAAACAGTTCTGTTTTAGAAACCCCAAAAGCATGTCCTAGATACTTCAGGTGGTGCCAAGTGACACTGGACACCAAGCTGTACACAGGTGAATCAAGCCTTAGAAGTTTAAGTGTAATCACAGCATCAGACCTGTCAGGATCAATTGATAGCTAATCAGCATCAAGATTACAATTCATTTTCCCAAATGTTCAGCCTACAAATCTGCTTTAAGGTGAAGTATATGTCAGTGTGAACCACATTGAATTCACTGACTTGGCATTCCCTGACTATGATGAAAACTAGGGTCACAATTGTGACACAGATGAGGTGAATGGGGACATGAATACCTTGATTACTGATCTTTGTATCTTGACTGGTTTGCACTCAGTAATTTATTCCTTTTTATTTTTTCACTATGCTTCATAAAAATATATAGTCTGCTGTAATCAGTGTCATTTAATATTGTTTCCATTAGCATTTTGAACACAAAAGCTCTTGGTTTACTCATCATCTAAGCCTGACCATTACAGGCAGACAGATTATCAGTGAATTCAGTGTTGAATGTGATGGTTAGGGAAGGCAAATTTCCCCTCCATTATCTCAAAAAGTCTTTTTTCCATTCATGTTTACACTGATAAATGTGTGGCTGTGTTGTAGTCAGGATGTGCTATGGACCAGTGGGTAGCTGCCTTCTCATCCCTCTGCGAAACTGAGAAAGGGAGACATGATTCTAAAGCAGTGCTATGGAGTTATGAGGAGAAAAACTGAGAAAGAGAAAGGTGTTTAAAAGGATACATGTGTCCACAGTAAATTATCAAGGGAAAATATTAGCTGTTTCTATTTGTCAGAAAGAGTATGAGAAGTCTGAAGGGCCAAGTCACTGAGACAGCAAGACATCTCATTTTGCTCCCAAATATTTTTATCTGTCTTTTGTGAACTTCCCCCAAACGACTCACTAATCCAATTAGTATCTGTACCTAATGATTCAAAGTCTCTCAAAACTATGCTAGTTATTTCAGATGAATCTTCATATGTATGACCGTGCAAATTCTTCATGTTGTTCCTGTGAAAAATTGCCTCATAAATAGCTCTGGTAAGCGAGGCAGCAGACAACTTAAGTGAAACATATCATGACAAGTATGCAAATAATGTCATCAGGCCCAGCCAATATAGTGTCAGATTATGAACCAGATCCAGCATCTTTGCTGCTACATGGTGATTAAATGTTTCTGGACTTTGTCAGCAAAACATAAATCATAGGTCTGAAAAATTTGATGCTATTTTTCAGACATGGCAAGCAGATACATACAAAAATGTCTTCAGATCTGATTTATTAAGATCACCTTTTTGTCTCCAGAGAATAACCAGAACACATGCATTTTTATTTTTTCCTCCAAAATGCTCATTTATGGAAGAACATGTTTCAGCCCCTAAATGATTATTCTATGCTTGTCAGTTTTAGATTGCAGCACCAGTTCTGTTAATGATTTCTGAGGTGATGCTGATGCCTCTAAGGCTGCCTGGCAGAATTGCTAGCATAAAACTAATGAGTATCCTGGCACAACCCTGCCCTGTTAGGACATGAAGGCGAAGGGGGAAATAAATTAGAAACCTGTGTGTGTAGAAAGAATATCTGTAAAGGCACTTAATGGAGTCGAGAATAGAAAATTAATCACCCATAATAATTAGGGTTTGTGAGACTATTTAATTTAATTCCATTTACACATATTTTCCACCCAATGATTAATGAACTCTAGGATAGCTTGTAAGCAAAATCTGAACCTGATTCAAGCTTTAGAAGTGTGTAGAGTAGAGAGTTATTATACCACAACAGCTTTTATCTGCTGTTTTCATTCTATATCTAACAGGTTTCACATAATCTTTGGGTACAAAATGACGTGACACCATTTTAAAGTGCTATTGGAACATACATAACCAGAAACTGCTTGATAAAATCTAAGTGAAAAATGGTAAACTGAACAACATCAGTGTGAAGCAGACTATTACTAAACTATTAGAAAGCTAAAGCCAGTACAGTTTATTGTTTCTAATTCCTCAGCCTCTAAAGTCTAATTTAGCATTTCACTTTTTTCAGGTCAGAAATATGTTGATTTTTTTTATACAGTTTTTTTTTTTTTTAAACAGTCATTAACTTCGAGCTCTTCTTGTGAGGATAATTTACCATACTTTAAAACCCTGGAAATGTTTGTCTTAAAAGTAACTATTGTACAAACATCAAAAAAAGGGACATTAAAGATTTTGTCTGCTTTGACTTTTGAGTGCACAAGTTAATGACAAGTCATTTTTGTAATTTGTGGCACAAATTTCAGTGTAGTATGTTATGCAGTCAGTGAAATCTCATGGTCATACACATTCCTCCTGGCATTCATGCCTGTGTCTGTATGAAATGGTTTTAGAAGATGACAGCATGGTTCCAAAGGTGGAAATAAATTCCTAATAGTATAAGTAGCATGAACTCAAACATCTTAGGTAGCATTTCAGGTTTTGACACATCTGTGATCAGCAGCTACTGAACTTGTATAACTCTTCTTCAGAGCTGCATATTCCTACTAAGTGAAGCAGTGAATGCATAGCATTTTAGATCTGTATTTCAGGTCTGTGAGAGAAAAAAAAGAGAGAATGTAACAAAGTGTGTGGAAAGGAGATAGATTATAAAAAATATAGATTAGATATTATTTTTTTAATCAACAGATGCAAATCTGAAAATTCTCAAGATGTAATCTCCACAGAGTAAATGAAGAATGCAGAACATAACAAAAATATGTGAGTTTTATTTCCCTGGGTGTGAAGAGAGTCAGAATAGTCAATTTATTTATTTTCCAAAATGGCACCAAAAGACAGGAAAAATAATCAATATTTTCTATGAAGGAATATTGTGAAGTGATTTTGTTTAGTTTTGTTTTGACTTATTCAATTTATCATATTTTCTGTACTTTCATAGTTTTCTTCTAAAACAATCTGGATTTTTCGGTTTGACAGCAAATTTAATTCTAACTCAAAATGCTTGCATCAAAAGTTCTGAAATTGTATGTGGTGGAAATAGACTACAAAAATTTTTAAATCAATGCCTCATTTAATCTCACAGTGATTTGGTTCACTGGTTCAGCCATTTTATATTTAAATATTTTCAGTATGTTGGAATAGTTGTGAGGGTGAGAACACCTTTAGAAAATTTGTGGGATTCTTTCTATCACGTTATTTTAAAATCAAAAGTAAAAAGTTTATGGTCCTCTCCTGCTAGTATTCATTCCTCTGGGTTTCAGGTATCCTGGATCTGAGCTGTGACATGAGTACCTAAATACTGACACCTATTAAGGTGAACCTATAATGAACATTTTAAGAAATCTATTCGTTTAATTCTATTAATCCTCTCTAGTGTGTGCACCAATGCATTTTTATTAAATCACTTAAGTAGAGATAAATGTAAGCTCACATGATATCTTGCTTTTGTGAAGGATAAGTGCAGTGGATTTGTATCTGGGTAGCATTCCATGAGTTAACAGAGTCTACCAAAAGTAGAGTGAAAGAGGTTAAGTGTTTAAACATTGTGGTAAGAATAGAGCAGGAAAGTAAATCGTTTTCAGTGGAAAGAGGTTTTGGTCAAGTAGAAAGATTGAAGGTCCTGAGGTGAAATTGGAGACAGTTGAAAAATAAGATTCTGATCCACAGCTTGTAAGCTTTACCTTTGTCTTCAGTGCATGAACACTATTGAAAGCTTGTTTAACTATCTAAGACTTTGGAAAAGAACTCTCTTATTGAAAAAGTGAATCATAGGCAATGCTCAAAAATATTAATTCTCAAAAGAATGGCTGACTCACTAGAACTAAATTTATCTTATATTTTGCTGTATAGAAATTTAACATTTGTAGGTACCAAGTGGTTGGTCATTTGGCTATCAACACATTTAGTAGAGGTAGCAAGTATGAATAGGAAAATAAAAGCTTGTTCCAAGTATTTGTATTTGTGAGATAATTCTCCCCGGAAGTAACTTCCAGAAGTTCTCCACAGAGAAAATATAGATGCCTTGCTGTTAATATAAAAGAGAGTGAAGTGACCAAAAATCCAACATATTGTACTAACATCTAAAAGGACCTCAGACTGAATAAAGGGGCTGCCAAAAATCTCAGGAAGCTCAGCAAAAGAAATTGCCAAATTCTACATCAGAGGAAGAGGAGCCCCATGCACCAGCACATGTTGGGAGCCACCTAGCTGGAAAACATCTTGGCAGAAAAGGCCTAGAGTACTGGTGGATGCCAAACTGAGCATTAGGAAGCATTAAAGGGAGTGTTTTAAAAAATGAAAATATTTTGAAAATTTCTTCAGTTTTCTATCCAGTACCAAAAGTTCCTGTTGTACTAAACCCTGCTGTTTCCATCAGCTACTGGAGAGTTAGTTACCAATACACACACATTTAGATATGTGATGATTTACTTACGATTTTTCACGCTCTGCCAACTGATAACTTTACCTTGCAGTTCTTATCCAGCCCTGTCACAGTTCAATGCAGCCATCTTTAAGCTTATGTGGAGGAAAGAGTCTTAGCAGAATAAAGAAAAGGAGTTCAAACACAGTCCCACCTAAAAAGCGATTGGGAAAGTAAAGCTGGTAATGCTCTGAATGGATAAAGGGAGCTTACCTTGAATTTCAGTTACTTCAACCCTTCCTTATATAATGATAAAATCAGTGTTTATGCTTTGGCTTGACAGCTGAGTGAAAGTGTGTCAGATATGGCAAATACATAAAAAGTTTTTTGCAATAGAGAAAGTTTTCTGTCTTGCAAGTAACAGGTTCTTTGGAAATACAATCCTGACAGGAATACACATAAATATTCCTATACAAAACATATTGTATCTGTGAATACTCCTTATGTGAAAGTAATTCTGCTCAATAAACTCAATAGGACTCTATATGCATTTATTAAAATTGAGTAGACTAGAAGCTTTAACATTTTTTTAGCTATATTTTTTAATTCATATAACAAGGACAGAACTTTTCGCAGGTTGTCAGATGGTACTTACAACATCCTCTAGAAAGTTATCAAAATAAAATTGCACTGTGAGGGGTCACTTTGTCATATCTAACCTTAATTTATTGGTTTTGAAAAGTATTTGTTTATAAATAATCACTAGGAATAATGCACTTTAAAAAAGCTCAAGTTATTGTGTACTACATCTTAGAACCATTGCTGAGTTAGAAGCAGATAGCATTTGAGAGCATTGGTTAGGTTAGATATTAAATAATGTCAAGAACAAAGAATCTGTGTCAGACAAGGTATGTTAAAATTATTAACAAATATAATGAGAATTCCTCAGAATATTTTACATAATCTTAATGGTTTGTGTTATTAAAAGTTAGTTTCTTCAGGGGACTGTTCTGGTTTATTTAACACACACATAAAAATTGCTCTGACTACCTTAAATATATATATGTGTGTGTATGTATATATGGGTTTACACTCACAAGACAATAGTTCTGCAGTTCCATGATCACAGTTTGAGCTGTGGATGTATTTCCACCTGTAGTAAGCTATGGCACTAGGTATAGCAGAATACCCACAGGAGCCGAAATCTTCAGAATCTTACTCTAAAAAAGGGATATGGTTTTTGATCTCCAGCCTAATTAGGTGAAACTAGTTCTGTAGTAGGAATGAAGTCCCAGTCCAGTAAAGAATGTAAATATTTGTTCTGCCATAATCTGGCAAAACCTTGTTCTAATTTCCTGGTTACTCCACTAAGACAGTGATTTTTCCCACTTTGACATTCTGATTCTTTCCCCCATCCCACTCAGGGGATAGAGAGTGAGCAGCTGTGGGGCTTGGTTGCTGGCTAGGTTTAAACTACCTAGGAAGAAAGTGGTTATAGGAATTTATGTTCTTATTCTCCTGCTTTCTTTCCAGAAAGACTCCTCTTACCTACAAATTTGTCCCACTGCTGTTAGTCACTATATTCTTTTTTTTTTGTCCTTGTTCTATTGCTTTTGCCTATGGTGATGGGTTACATATGTAATGTGATTTTGGAATTCAGAACTGAAGAGTATAGTGATGTGAATCCCTTTTCATACAGACTCTTATCTAAAATCTCTGACAGTTAAGTCCTGTATTTCCAAACAATAATAATTGTATGATAAATGAATGATGGAAGATGAGAGAACACCATGAAGGACAAGAAGAATGATGTAAAAAATGTCATGCAATAGTTACCTTTCAGTGTAAGAACAAGGGAAATAAAATTCAGTGGAAAGCATACAACAAAGATAAGCACACAATTGGTTGGATAGCTGAAGAGTGAAACTTACTTTTGAAATATAATGAAGCCAATAAGTCACTAAAACTTAAAAAAAAAATAGGACACATTTGAATAACATATAATATCCAGCACTTTATAGGTTAAAAAAAATAAGCAGCAAATTCTTCTTTAACTGTCAGCAAAAGATTCCTTCAGAATCCTCTAAAGCATCTTTACTCAACTGTGGTCAGAAAATATGAGAGTAAATGGACCATGTTGCCTATTCTAAGTGCTTCAGTGAAATTATAGTTTGTTATTTGGGATTTCTGGTTTTGGAAATTACCTAGCACAGCATATTTCTTCTGCAGCTTCCTTGTCTTTCAAAACTCCATTCAAAAAGGCCATTAACTATGCTTTCTAAATTTAAAATAATGACAGTCACCTTACATTAGGTGTTACAGAAAACACTGATTTAAAAAAAAAAAGAAAAATTGCAGTGTCTTATATCCCATTATTTCGGTATGTTTTTGCTTAAATAGCAATCTGATATGCCCAAGGGTAACTTTTTCTGACCTCAGTGAAATATGTTTCCAGACTGATACCTTTTAGCAAACATGCATTACAGACATGCATCATCACATTGAATTTTAGTCTAAAGCTCACAAAAATAGCTGGAAAAGCACCTAACTCACCATAAAGTTTCAGATCAGTTCCCACATCGCAATTTCCTCCTAATCAAAGTGAAGGATATTTTTATTATTCATTCTGCAATATGTCAGAAAATAGCTACTAGCAAGAAATAGTCTTTTCTTATTCACTAATCCAAAGTATTAGCAACTTTAAACCTTAATTGGAAAGACAGTGCAAGTTTTTTTTAAAATGCCTGGTCATGAATGTTCAAATAATCCCAGTTTTGCGTTAGCCTCTAGGAGGCTAAAAAAATTAGTCACTGGGTCACCATCTCAGCTACCTGTCCTGAAAATCTCTTTACCTACTCTGCCCAGTCTTATTGGCTTTGCTAGGGTCCAAGATAATATTTACTCCTAGAATTTCTTTAAGGAAGAAAGGAATTACTCATAGAAGACTCCTGAGTATACTGTACTCTGAAAAAATGGGAGCAGAAAGGGGCTTTTCCTTACATTTATACCCAACATTTCTTTTACTTCGGTCGGTAATGTCTGACTTGGATTTAATCTGTATAGAATAGTGGCTTAGTATATACATTGAGAAATGCCTAGAGCATTCTCTTGAGCTCATAGTTATAAGCAAATCATAAGAGGATCATGTAATGGATAAAAGGATTTCTCATTCCAAAATCATTCTAATATTTTTCAGTGTCACAATTTCATCCATGCTGGCCATTTCATGAAGACATATGTGGATACATATTAACATACATACAAAAAAATTTTGGTTTCATCTTAAATAATTCTTGTCATGCACGTTACTGTATGTTATGCTAAAGGAGCAGAGGAAAGAAAGCTAGAGAAGGCTGAGTGTCCTGCAAGTGGTAGGTGCTGCCCATGAGAACTCTCTACAACTCTGTCAAGGTTTGCAGGTGTAAGCCCATGAAAGCAACCACCTGAGAAAAATAGCATGAGAACAGCTAAGAAAAATTACAGCCAAAGTGGAAAACACTGTGGCCAACCTGGGAGGGTTACAGTGCTGTAAATAACAAGTCCTTAGCCATGTTAAGGCATGCTGAGGCACTGGGGCACTTAGGGTCCTGTGAAACCACTTCCACGTATAAAGTGGCAACAAATGCTTTGCTCCACTGTTGTTGAAACCTCACAGCAATGACTTTATCAGGGATAGTAGGGAATTAGAATTTTTCAAACTTATTGGCTCCATTTCAGAAAAACCACACAGACCCCAGGGATTTACAGGTCTGTAGCTTTTCCACTTACATCAAAAGTCTTGTGGAATGTCAACAAATTGCCTATGAACAGAAAAAGAACATGTGTTTCTGTCTACTGAGGGAACTTACTTTCTTAGTGATATTCCAGATAATCAATTCCTGTATATCCCAGAGGAGAGAAAAGCTCTTATTGCTAAGATCACAACAAATTAACCATGGAACAAATGTATTATATTACAAAGGAAGGTTCTTGCACTTATTGACCAGCACTAGAAAAAAAGAAAAGCCAGTGTGACTGAGTGATATTGAATAAAGATACTACATCTACATGAAAGCTTCTTCAGAAGAGTCTTCTTATGCCATGTGCAAGACCTCAAAATTCCCTTGCATTGCCAAGAACAGCACCTTCTTCTACATCCCAGTACACTGAGCCTAATCAACACTGTCAGTGCATGCATTCCCTTCCAACCCACATGAAGACTATGAGAAGGAACTCAGATATGATGCTCCATTGTAGATTAGTGCTCTATCTTCTTTCTTCCCATGCACTGATTCTTTCTCGTGCAGACAGATCTCATGTGTGTACTTTCCAGGGATGTTGTGCTGCAAAATAACCATTTATCTTGGGCATTGTTGAAACCGCTAAGGAGGAAAATATTTTCCTTGTCCTACTTTATATAAAAAAAAAAAAAAACTGGAATGGAGAACAACATGACTTTCTGGTCATTTACACATTTAAATGCTGAAGAGTCAAGTGTGCAAAGGATAGCCTGACAAACATATAAAGTGGAATTAAGTCATTAAGCACGTTTTTCAATGGTTAGAATATAATTTCAGGCTTGACACTGAAGAATTCTTGTTTATGTCAATACCCATTGTCCTTGATTTCTGAAACTCCTCATCCAAAACCAAGATCTTTATGCCTTGTCATGTATTTATCCTTCCTTCTTTAGTGCAAAAGCTGGTTGTGAAGATATAAATTTTTTCTTAAAATCTGTGACCTAATTTAATTTTTTCTGATGCAAGAAAAATGACGAGCTTTAGAGACATATCTCCATGTGCATGCAAAGCATAAGCATCTTTTTTATCATAAAGAGCTTAATTTTTTATTCTGGAAATATCTTTTTTGTGCTTATATTAGTACAGAAAATAATCCTTTTTCATTCTCAGACTTAAAATAGTGAACTTTTTTCTCTTGTCCAAGCACATTGTGAGTGCTACTTTTAGTGATTGTGAGAAATTACCAAATATTCCTACACACTTTCTCTGAAATTACTTCTACATTGGTGTTTTTTTAGAAGACAAAGTACATGCATGAGTACCTGTTTAATAGATCTTGATGTGACTTCTTGTGTGTGTTTTTGACACACTGATAGCTGCACACGGTATCTCATGTGCAAGAGTCCTGAGGATTTCAAATGCGTATTTCATTACAATGTTGCATTTTTTTTGTCAAAGGCAATTAATATTTTTCTCTATGTAAAAATATTTGTGTATATTCACACACCTTGATAAAAGCCTAGTTTCACCTAGCAAACTTAAGAAATTCATGCTGGAAATCAGTAACCTGGTATATGTTTTGTCATGTTCTTAAAGGGGTTACTCTTTCTGTAGAAGCTGAGTTCATATACCTATTTTGATGAAAATGTAATTTCTGTGACTTAACGTTGTGATAAGAAATACTACTAATAAAATAATTAATAAAATATTAATAAAGTAATGTTAATAGTCAGGTTAGCTGGCATGCAGAAGGTTTAAGAGGCTACCTCTGTCCCCATAAAAGCAATGCTTACATATATTCCTGTAGTCCAGTGATCAGATGTGAGTCCTGAAATATCAGACCTTGCACTCTATTAAGAAGCAAAGGCAAATGGCAAGACTCCTTTTTCAGGAGCCAGCATTTGTAACATATATTTGACCCAATGTGACAGGGTCACAAGAGAAACATAGCTCTACTGAGATTGACTCAAGTATTTGTGAACAATTTATCTGAAATGGATTCTCACAAAGGTCTGTACCCTCATTCATCCTCTACTCATCAGGGGCTAGCATGAGAGTCTCAGTGAAAGAAATAATCAACAAGAATGATTGACCCAGTTGTTCACCAAGTGCCTGTGCTAGGCTGAATTCTCAGAGAGTGTCCTGGACACACCATGCATTTGATGCTACGTGGACTAAGTGGGTTGCACTCATCACATAAGGAGCTCTAATAGGAAACCACTTTGTCCAGGAATCTTGAAAGTGATCATGGACTGGCCAAAGAACATATTTTGAGGAGGAGAGGAGACACGCCAAAGAGGTATTACTAACAATGAATTACCAGAAAGTGAGAAGAAATATGCCTTGATTTTGCTGAGTCCTGATGTACTGTAGGAAAGCATTTGGAGATGGAAGGATGCTGTTTGGAGTCCCTTGTGACAAGTCTCAGAAACTGCTGAAGAAAAAGGTAACTCGAGGCAGTTAACAGAGGAGTAAACTATAGCACTAGCTTTAGACATTGCTGAATGAGAAAATTGTCAAGACTATACCTCTAAACTGACGGATGAATGGTGGCTGCTGTGATGGAAGCAGAGTAACTGGCAGTGCAGATGTTAGCCCATCTGTGCTGCTTCATTGTGGCAAGATATTGCTTCTTGGGTGGGGAACTTGGTTGTGAAGTTATGCCCACTTGCCCGTGGGTTGACAACTGAAGAACATCAAAACAACAAACAGATGGATCAGACTTAACGGGCTGTTAAGTCTGAAGTGGCTCAGGTGGATCTGAAATGGCACCACAAGGGTGAATGGTTTCTGGCTTGGTGAACCTATGGCACCACCAAAGAAGAGATGCAACATGTGGATGGGCTCGTGATCTAGGAATGGTCTTGTCCATGCACACTGCCATTCAGATTATTCATGAATGAGAAACGTGTTGCAATTAAGCCAGCCAAGCAGTTTGGAGGACAATGTCTGAAACCTAAATGAGGAGGCCTGGCATATTGACTGTATCACTCTCCCAGAAACCCACCAAGGCCAGCTCCATGTGCTTGCAGTGGTGGAAGCCAGCATATGCTGTGTCCCATGCCATCTCCCGGAATACTTCCCTGGGCCTGGAACATAAGTCATATTGTGACATGGCATCCCAGAAATAATTGTGAAGCACAGGGACACCTTTCCAAAACTTCACAGACAATCGAGCCAAAGAACATGACATTAAGTAAGTATATCAAAACCTCTATCCCGCACCATTCTCTGGGAAAAGCAAATGATACAATGGGTTGAGACTACACTAACAGCAGCGTGTGGTTGGACCTTCAAACACTGGGAGATACATTTAGTAAAAACCACTGCTTAGTTAATACTAAGGATCTGGTCTTGCCCAATCAAAATTTATGTACTCTAGAAGGGATAAAGTAGTGCACATAAAAAATTATGCTTAGGCAAAAAATTTGGGTTATACCTGCTTCAGACAATGGCAAACTCATTTGTGCAATTGTTTTTGCTCAAGGACCTGGATGCACTAGATGGGTAATGTGGAAGGATGGGTAAGTACAAAATGTACCTGAAGGGGATTTACTTTTGGGCTAAAATAATCAATCAATTAGATTGTATGTTACTAATTACCGTATAACACTGTATATTATCAATTCTAGGTAGCTAGATGTCCATCAGTGCATTGGGCACATCATGGAACCCTCATCTCCACCACTCTGAATTTGGAGATCTGAACTGACTCCATTTTGATCGCCATATGAAAGTTATTACCATGAAAAGCACCTAGATTAATTAAAAAATTAACTGTAAGGAAACCAGAAAAGTGAATTAATGATGAAATCACAACTGGCTTCAGCAAGCAAGTATCCAACACCCCATACCACCTTTCCTACTCTGAGATGTTATGACAGATATAGACTAGAGTCACAGACTGGATAAACTCAATGGACATTTTATAGGGATGGCCCATAGGCTGAGGGAATGATGTCTGTGTGTATATCAAAAGACAGGAAAGGTGGCAGTATATTGGAAAATATGGGACCCAGGCACAGCACAACTGTTACAGTAAAAGGTTTGGATACTGTCCTGGTTTGAGCTGGGATAATTTTCTTCCTGTTATCTGGTACAGAGATGTGTTTTGGATTGAGTGGGAGAATCATGTTGATAACACTTGATAACACACTGATTTTAGTTGCTGCTAAGCAGTGATGGTAATAGTGAGGTGCTAGTAAGGGTAAGGCAAGTCCTGTGCTTTTCCAGAGAGGAGAGGTGCACAAGAGGAGGTGAGGGAGCACAGCCAGGACAACAAACTGAGTAGCAAAGGGATATTCTGTACTACAGAACATCATGCCCAGAACTGATGGAGTTGGCTGAGAGGGGGCTGAGTGCTGTGAGGGACTGGAACAGAAAGTGTCAGATGAAGATACTAAGATGTCACTAAGTACTTCTGATTATCACTGGCTTTTTTGGATCAGTTTTCCATTTGGGATATAATTTATGGCAAGAATACTTGGAATATAGACTCTGATTAATTCATAAGAGACCATATGCAATATGGTAAAGATCTTTAATGGCTGAGATATTGCAGTTATGTTGAGGACTTAAACTTTTCACCCTGGTGTTCTATCTCTTATCTCCAGAACCATTCCAAAAGCAAATAAATTTAAGAATTTTTTTTCTTGAAAGATCCTAAAAACCAAAATAAAGCAAAACAAACACAAGGGTTCTTTTTCATATATTAAGCATAAAAAGTTAGAGGAATATTAAAAAGTAGAAAACATGTACATTCATTCTAGCTTCCACAAAAAGACAATATTCCCTCATGAATTTCTTTTCTTCTGTTATTCTTATAGTCTGACATCTAATGTCACTGCTTACCAAGTTAATCTAATTCTAAAATGCCAAACAATCAGCAATAGCATAAAAATATAATATAGAGAGTGTCAAAATCACAAATCAAACAGCTACTGCTGATTAATTTTTCTGTAGGTTTTCCCAAGGGTAGTCTGTGAGAAAAGAGAAAAAGATTCAAGGTCTTTCTATCATTCCTAAGAACACAAAAAGAGTTAATAAATTAGTAAATAGAAATCAATAAATTTAATTATTTCTTGTATTGGTTTGTAAAATACACTATGGTTTTCACTACCTGATTATCATTGATCTGTTAGGGAATAGGGGAAGGGAAAGAGGTAATCAGCCAAGACAATTCCAGGCACAGTTTCTTTTCTTTTTTTTCAATCTGGCATTGCAGTTTCTGTGTGTCAAAGGATCATGCTTAGGAATTATAAATAAGCAATCTGATCTTGAAAGTCTTAAATAAATATTATAGAAGAGAATATTTTGTGCTCTAATAGGGTTTGTTTTCTTTTTTAGCATGCCTGGAGTCATTAGCAGCCAGTAGTATTAATCTCACAGATCACATCTAAGACCTTAATGTTATTCTCAGAGAAATTGCTTTCTGAATGCTATTTGGAGCAAACTTCAACTCCTAATTGTCTAGGAGGAGCTCTCAATCCAAGTATCCATTCATTCACATGTCCTAAATTATAAATATGCTAATGAAAAACAAAGAGAGAAGTGAACGTAACTTGCCCTTACACAGATTTCATACCATCTTCACAAGCGTGTGCAGGGAATAGAATAATGCTGATGTTTAGAATTAGTTAGTATGGTTTTTTGAAAAAAAATTCTTCCTTTTTCCTATTTTAGCATTTCTTGGACTCTCCACAAAGCAAACTAAGTTGTCCCTGAATTTACTCACAGTAATTTATAATTGAATAGTTACATTTTGAAACAGGAAACATAAAAATTTATATTGCTACAAAGAACTGAGACTTTAAAAACTTCCTTTAAGTTTCTCAAAAAGCATTCCAGAAATTCTACTACTTCCTGATAATGGGGGCCTACTACATGTTTTAGGTTGCCTGACCTGTTAGCTCATATTCAATACCTGTAAGTGGGGACAAGGATCCTAATTCCTCATAAGAATTAGCCATTTGTGTTTCCAGCACTAATGAAGGCATTGTTAAGTCACCTTTGATGGTGTTTGTTTAGATATGTTGTGCTGTGATAAGAGGTGCCCTGACATTCTGATATGACCATAGATAAACTGTTACAAACCAAAATACAATTGCTTTAACTCACAAGCACTACACTGGTAGAGTTTGTCTTGCAGTCTGACTAAACTGCCAGGAACTGAACTTCCTAAACACTCAGTTCTTCCCCAGAAAATATTCCCAGGGGACCAGAGTAGGTTTCTATAGAAATTCTGATCTATTACCAAGCTGAATTATCAAGTCAGCTTAGAAAATCTCTCAGGACAAAGCCCTCTCGAGGACCCAAATTTACTTATATTTTGTGTGTCTTCCCTAAGACATGAAATGTAGTTCACTAAGTTAAAGAAACAGAAGTACTTGACATGAGTTCTCCAAATAGCTGTAGATACATAGTTAGAGATACTAATTTGAGTTCTCCTACACAGGGGAGTGTTCACACTTCCGCTACAAAAATCAGTTTTCAACTATGATTTAAAGGGCTGTTCATGAAGCATGTTTAGAAGCTGAGGAATAAAAATATAACATTAAGTCCTAGAGGAAGAAGTGCTAACAAAAACTTCAGGAATTAAAGAAAAGCAGTAAGTAGTGGGAGTGAAATCTTCATTAAAAGCCTCCCTATAGTGTGCCAAAATTTGTTTGATCTTGATAACAGCAATGAAAAAAGATTATTATAAAAAGTATATATCTGTAACTAAAATAGATATCAGGAGAAACGAGTGGTCATTTCACTCAAAATTGTTCAGAAAAAATCTGAGTAATTCTACTGTATTTCTTCATTTCCAGTAAAAAAAAAAAAGAATTTAGACTACTACTAAATATATGTACTTTACTAAGGAAATAGCATCAGTTGATGAGGACCTCAAATAATAAAAATTCAGGAGGCTGTGCAACAGAAATTGAGTTTCTAAATTTAGCAAACTATTTAAAGTCTTATCAAGTAATCATGTCTTCTTAATTCATTTCATAAATTCCTGTCACAAATGGTGTTTTTTCCCAAATGATCTTGTCAGTACAGAGTAAAATTTACTAACAGTACTAAAATGATTAATGTTTTGAATACTCATCATTGCTTAATATTGAACTGCTTTCTGTCATGATTATGATTTAGCAAGAGTCATGAAATCCTTTAAAGGTCTCAGCGGTCTGCAAAGGCAAAAGAATTAGAAGGTCACTGGAAACACTTTAATTATACATGGACATCTTCATTCCACTTAGACTTGAAGATAATATCTTCAGAAACTAAATAGGGCCTTAGGACCATATTGAGTTTAATATTAAAAACTCTTTGCTTAAAAGCCCTATTCTAAATTTAACTTTCACACTAATCAAATAGTACACCTTAATACAACTTTAAAATATTTTCTTTTGAATTATATTCAGTAGTCATCATACAATTGAAACAATAATTCAAAATCATTTTACACAGTAGAGATATTATAAATTCACAGAGTCACAGACTGGAAAAGATAGGAACACAGGTCTGAAGGTCATCTTTTCTAACCCTTGTGCTCAAGCAGGGCACTTAGAGCAGGCTGCCCAGGAGCACATTTAGATAGCTTTTGAAAAATGTAATTACCTCTCTGGGGAAAGCTATTTCAGTATTTGACCATCTCTACAGCGAGAAGGCTGTTTCCTGATGTTCAGATGGAACATCCTGTGTTTCATTTTGTGCCTATTGGCTCTCATCCTGTCACTGAGCATTAATGGGAAGAGCCTGACTCATTTTTTGCAGCATCTTTTCAGTCATTTATGCAGAATGAAGAGATCCTCCTGAGCCTGTCCTTCCTCAGGGAGAAATCTCAGCTCTCTCAACTTTTCCTCATATGCTCTTGGTACTTAACCATCTTCATGGCCCTGTGCTGGACTCTCTTGAATATGTTCATGTCTCGTTCTAGGTGCCTAGAACTGGACCTGGTACCACAAGAGTGACATCCCCAGTGCTGAGGAAGGAAAGGAATTACCTCCCTCAACCTGCTGGCAGCACTTCTAATCCAGCCTCCTGATACAAGAGCTGTGGAGTACTCTGGCAGGGGCACACTACTGCCTCCTGTTCGGTTTCTGTGTTACCTTTGAGCATCTGCCTATCTTTAAAACTTAATTACAGATGAAGATGTGAAGCTATTAATAAAATGATTTTGACATAGTGTCCAAGTTGAATAAACACTAGAGTTGTGATTGAATCGCCATGAAAAGGAACATTTTAAAGCATATATAAAATCTGTAAAGAAGTTTGCAGGAAATGCTATTTCCTACTGTTGCATTGCACGAGATTTTTTAATCAGAGTAAGAATGTGAGAAAAGTTTTAAGCTATTGCTGTGCTTACCTTTTAATTTTCAAAATTTTTAATTTGACATGATATTACTCTTTTGCTTTTTACTTTATAGCAGTGACATTTTTTCTTTTCTGTAATGGTTTTCTGATAATTTAAAAACTCTTTTCAATGAATTATGAAGAAAAGATTTATCCTAAAGCAAACAACTCTTTGGTCTACTATTCTACTTCATAAAAAAATTTAAAACATTTAGTGGCACCTTCCTGCTTAAATATAAGCAATGTTTTTATTTTCTTTCTTATTTTTACTGAGTATTCAGATTTACTAATTGCTACTCTCTCTCAAACTTTTGTTTCATCTAATTTGCATTTGAATAGGGTAAAGACTTCCTATTTAGAGTATTTTTTGCAAGTATTTTTCTTTGCACAGAAATTAAGGTAAATTCCCTTGATCATGAATTTGACAAGCAGTGCTCATCAAAAACCATTTCTCCCCAGTCCTCCCTTTTGTAGCCAAGCCCAAGTTACTCATAACTAGAAAGTGAGATCAAAAAGAATGAGACAACTGGAGAAAAATGGGACTTAAATTTAAAAAAAGGAATTAAAAAAAAAAAAGATCAAATTTCCTAATATCCTAATATTTCAATGAATATTTTAACTTTGAATGTTAAACAGGAACATGGGAGTTTATTTACAGAACAATCTGTAGGGGAATATCAAGTGAAAAAATCATGTTGCTAAATACGTTATTTTTTATTTCCTTAAAAGCCCTTTAGGGATTAAAAAATCTTTTTTAATGTCACTGATATATTGTCCATAATGAAAACACTGCAGTCATTTTTAAATCTCCTTTTAATATGTGTATCATTGTCTGTGATATCAAGTAAAAAAGCTGTTGTAAGGCTAAAACCTGTTGGCTATGCTTGTGTTAAGATTTTGGTTTTAAAGGGACTTGTGCTGCAGCACTTTGATGTCAAAGACAAGTGAATTGATACAGCTCACCCAGCACAATAGAATCTTTCTAGTCCCAAACTAAACTTTAGGTAAATATGAAACAATTGCCACCTGATGGCTGATGCATTGAATGAATGCATCTGAAATTATGTGTAATATTTGGCAGTGACTCGTTTGGAAACCACAGTCTCCTGCAGCCTGGTTTATCTACCTGTCTAAAAGCATTATTATTTAGTTCATCAAAGGCTCAGTAAGGCTTAATGAATACATATAATGAGTCCTAGGAGCTCCTAGGAGCTCTGAACATCCTTGTACAGGAGAGAAAAATGTTATTTTGGGTGAGATTTTGTGAAGTACAAGAAGGCTTTGTGCCAGAGCAGGGGAGTTGCCCCAGGAACAGACAAACCAGACTGGAAGCCAAAGTCAACTGTCACTTGATATTTTGATGTGTGGGCTTCATTGTCAGACACCTGATTCCTTGCTTTACCAGGATTACAGCTCTCTACCTTCCCCCCTCACTCTCAGACCTCCTCTGTCCTTCAGGTGTCTTCCTCACACTAAATGACAGCAGATAGAAGCTGATCACATTTTCCCTCTGGGTTAAAACCCTTACTGCATTTTGTTAGGCAGAAAATATTCTCTCAAGAAAATTTTTAATCTGATTTTCATAGAAGAATTTCAATAATATTTTTTCTAAATCTGTTGTTCCCAGGTCAAGCTCTTCCTGTTCCACTCCTTCTCCCATTGCATGGAATAAAGCTAATTTGCCAAGGACATATTGTGATTTCTGCCCTTTGTGAGAGATTTAATCTTGTGCTCCATTTGCAATAAAAAGGGCTGTGTGGAAACAGAAAGTACCATCTTTGAAGAAGGATGAGCTATTTCTGCAGTCAGTGAGGGACATTAGAGGATTTCTGTGTAGGGATCTTGACATAAATTTTTTCTTCTTCACCTGGAGACACGCTCATTTCCAGTGAGTTAGCATTTCATTGCTGTGCAGTTGTCTAATGTTGTTTTCCTTTGACAAATGGTGCCTTTTTAACTAAATAAAACAAGTTAAAATGAATCGTGAGTAACTCATTAGTTAATATCAACACAAAATCTTCAAATCTGTGTATAGAAATAAAGCTAAAGTAATAGAAAATAGCTCAGGCAAGCTAAATAAGTGAAGCTGAAATTTACACCAAGAGTTGTTTTGAAGGTGTCAGTATATCATTTCTGGTATGCTATATAAGTGTATTTTTTTTAAATTACTTCTGCTCTATAATTCATTTGACATGAGAATCAAATCTTTGGAAGAACAAAGGTCAAATTGTGTCTTCAGAAAGACATGTTCAGTTCTTGCTTGTTTAATGAGAGCTGAACTTTCAGGGCAGTGTAGCTTCCCAAGTGTTGTCAATGCAGCTGAAGTCATGAAGTAATAGAGTCTCAGTGGAGGTTTTGTTCTTCTGAAAATTTCACATAAAATTCAGCTGTGATGATTCAGAAGCAAAACCAAGCATATAAAATATATATAGTTTATACATAAAACAATAATAAAATATATATTTACATAAAAATACATATTTTAAAGCAGGCAGGATGACTCTTATCTTTTTGGTTGTTTTGAATAGTGACCCACAAGGATATGTTCAATATTGTTGAACTGTTTGACTATATTGGATTTTAGAAACATAAACAAGGGCTCAGCCCTCAAACTAAAAAAAAGTCATGATAGGTTGGGTCTAAAAAATCAGGATAGTAAGATATTACACTTTTCATTACCCCCCTTTATGTTTTGAACTGTTGAACTTAGGACTGAAAATGTCTCTGGAAGAACAGGGAGAAAATACTTTTAAGATCTTTGGGAAACTCTTTTGTTGTCCAAAGTATCATTTCATAGACATGTAATGCTGGTGGATTTTCTGCTGTATAAACTGTATGACTGGAAGAAACCTTTAAATGTGAAGTTAGCAAATATTTAGTGGGACCACATCAGTCTTTAATATTATTATTCTGTGCAGAGACACCCTCACCAAGCTCCCTCCAGTCCTGCACAGCTTCTGTGTGACAAAACTTGTCAGTAGGACTTTTCATTCTTCATCCCAAGGCAGCAAGCAGGAGGCTTGGATCTCCTTCACTTCTCATTCTGCCAGAATTGTCAGGGGGCAAGAAGTTTCTTTTACACTCTGAGTAAGCCACTGCTGGCAGCAGATGCTTAAGAGAGGAAACTGCTTTTTGGCATGAAGAGATAGAAATGTGAGGATGAGGGAGACAAGAATGTGTTGAGATGGACAGAACTAGGCTTAGGCATTGAGGCTGGTATGTTGGGAAGCAATGGATTGCTAGCAGGATCTCCAGGGGTAAAAGATGAGGGGAGAAAAGGGAGAAGCATTGGAACAAATACGATTCCCTTTATCTTCTCAGAAATAATTGTAAAAGATACAGATTTCTTCAAATTCTTACAGCTATGGTCTTGAAGAAACAGGAAGTGGCACAGATCTTTCCTGTATAAGTGGTCATGAGACAAACATTCCTTGGAGGAAAAAAGTATGTAGTAGTCTTAGAGTTCTTTTACTGTAGGCCTTCCTGTGATTTCACGTGAATTTTCTAGGTTAATATATTCTTCTATTGAGACATGGAGACTTTAAAATTTATAAAACCTTTTTTTCCCTTTTTCATTTATTTTTTTTAAAGGACAGCCATCCCCCTAATCCCTTTATGATTATAAAGTTCTATGTCAAAGGCTGACAATTTCACCATGAAGAGCATCTGCTTTGTCCCCTCATACCACTTAGAGGATGTTTCAAGAACAATTCCCCAATCTTTAAGAACTCTTTTCAAATCAAAACATTCTTGGGCATTTATGTATATAACTGTGTATAACTTGTAAAATGAAGATCTGTACCTTATTCACTGGTACATCTTCATGACCTTTTGTACCAGGCAGACAACCATAATTTTACTGAATTAAGTCTTATGAACATGGAAAAAGTTTGCCATCTGGAAAATTGTTTCAGGAGTTTATTAATTTTTTCAGATAAGGAAAAAATATTTCTAATCTGCCAATTTCTCAGGAAATGTTGAATAATGGGAAAAAAACAAAACAGGCAAGCATTTGTTGGGTAAATAATAACATGCTGAAGCAGTCATTTTAGGTAATTTCTTTTTTGTTTGATCTTTCAGTATATTTTTTTGTGTAACAATTAGGCTAAAATTAGCAATAATATAAACAGGATGCATTTTTTTATTGAACATGAAACTTGGATTTTTCAGCAATTTCAGTACTCTAGCCAGCTGTAACTTGCAATAATAAAATCAGAACATAACTTTTTAAAAGGTTACATTATTCCAAATTTAACTTAATCTTCAAATCCATTTCCACTAAAAGAGGAATTATTTGGGGATTTTAAGGTTCAGGGATATTCCTCCCTTACCCTTGTTCATGGTAATTCCCTGTCTAAAGCAATCTAGATAAAGGAAGAATTGAGTTAGAATTTAATGAGTTTTTGAAGAAATGATATGACAAGTTAATAACTGGGGTTTTTTAAATCACAATTCTATTATGACTATAAAAATAAAAACAATTACAATTTTATATGTTTTATTTTTCTTTAAGTTCACTATTAGTCTCAGACCAGCCATAGGCATCTCAACATATGTCCTGTGTTAATTCACAGCAAGGGCAAGAAAGAGCGCCAACCAAACTCCTGGAAGAAAAAGCATAATTTTAATAAAACAGAAAAAGAAGAAAAAGAAAAAGAAAAAGAAAAAGAAAAAGAAAAAGAAAAAGAAAAAGAAAAAGAAAAAGAAAAAGAAAAAGAAAAAGAAAAAGAAAAAGAAAAAGAAAAAGAAAAAGAAAAAGAAAAAGAAAAAGAAAAAGAAAATAATAAGAAGGCATGGTGTCCAATAAACACATATGAATCATTCACCACTAATACCAATGTTTCTTTTAAGTTTGTTGTCTTCTAATTCTGAAAGCAGTTTGTCCTTCAAAATTTCCTATTTCATGCTTCACAAGGAATGAGAAGTGTGGAACCAACCAGTAGTTTCATCACTTCAATTCCTGAAAAGCATCAAGGCATTTAAGAAATTTTTACTCCCATAAAATATGGCCATATTACCCTCATCAGGTGTCAATGACCACCCAATTATTAACAGTTAATTAATTTAAGTCACTTCTCACTTCTACACATATAGATGACATGGCATTTATCATGGATTGTAAAAGTAGGAAGGCAGATGAAGCCTGAAAGCTCATAAACAGCCCTTTTGAGGAACTTCATAAATTCAATGAATGTTCTCAAATGCTGAATTTAAAAATGGCATTAGTAAGGCGAGAGGGAGAGAGTGATTTCTTAAAAACGTAAGTCCCTTTTGCTTTCCCTTGACATTTATAACATACAAAGTAATTGATGCAGTGGGGATAGTTAGGGTAGCTCTGAAAACAGAAGTAGTTTGGCAGGTGGTAACATTAGTAATTTGGAAATGAACAAAACTGATCTCTTCACTTTTTCTTTTCTTAACACATGATTTTATTTTGTTTCAGAAAACTTCAAAGAGACTGTAAAGAAGCCTTTATATACTTTGTGAAATATAAAATTAATTCTCTTATCATCCAGATGCAGCCTTGATATGAGAGTAATGAATGCTTTAGAAATACAAAGAGATTAAATTTTCTTTATATTTCTAATCAGAGACATTTCGTTTAGGTAGCTTAGATCCACAGTTTTGAATTTGTAAAAAACAAACAGCTTATGTATTCAGAAAGACCTTATAAAAACAAAACCCAAATGAGGATTTCATTTGACTCATAAATGTAGGAGGAATCAAACATTATATATCTCAGTAAACACCAGAAGCTCATTTTAACTCATTTTACAGCACACACAGCTGCACTGAGGTGCATGAAGCCCTTTTCGAGACATAACAGAAATGTATCACCAGAAGGTAGGAACACAGATTTTCTTCAATTCTGTATAAATAAAGGCTTAGCAGGCATTTGTGAAAAATTTATTTAACACAAAAAATCTAGTATTATTTTGGAAAGTTAAATCTGTAATTTTGAGTCTGTATATTTGTCAAGTATATTCTTGGAATATTTGACATCTTTATAGCACAAATCACTCTGAATACCTCTCTATAAATTCAGTGTTCACTGAGTCATAAAAAAATATGTCATTACCACCATACTAGAGATTCAAAGACCAAGAACAAGGAAGTCAACAGTCCCTCTGCTCACAAAGACTAGAAACATTATCACCATTTGAAAGACTGCTCAAAATTTTGTAATCTCTGCTTTGCTCTAAACCTAGACATCAAGCTTTGCTGTGAGTCTACATCCATGCAGTATTCATACTTTAACCATATATCCTCTCAATATAGACTGGTGAGACCTAATTTAAAAGTTGGAGGTAGTAGTCTTACCAATAATTTCAATTTTATTTTATTTTTTTTTTTTTTTTGCTAAATTTAGCTTGGGAACCTTTTTTTGCTTTTTTAAATTTTTTTTTTTTTCTGGTCATTGCCATTAATTTACTACCAAAGAATTTTTCTCCTGTTCTGATTTTTTTTGTTGTTGTAGTTGTTTTATTTTGTTTTTGTTTTTTCAGAACCACTGTCTCTTCTGATATTATCTGTATTTACAGTGATTTTTTCCTGTCTTCTCCAAGGGAAGAACTATGTTTATCATTGATACAAATAATAAATCTATATATGGGCATATAAGCATCTGGTCTTGACATTTCTGCTTCTGGATGTTTGTGATCCAATAATTCTGGATTGAGATATGCATTCTAAATTAATCAAACAGAAAAGTGAATAACAGTCTACACTTCTTCCCAGTTTAGATATTTCTACTTACATGGTTAATTTGCAGCTGCAATATAAAGGTCTTGCTGTAATGTAATTTTTTCATTGTAATTGTTTCTTCAGGAATCAATGTTGCTGCCATGACAAATAATAAAACCCTAACAAAAGTGATAAAAGTCTAGGACATTTCCTCAAGTTACAGGTTTCTCAGGTGAATACACCCCTCTCCCTGTGTTTACCTCAACAAATGTCATGAGTGATAGAATAACTGAATTTCAACGAGATTTAGCTCTAGAAGTGTGAGGGAGGAGAGAATATTACTAAATGTTTTACAACAACATATGTTCATTACTAATGGTGTTACTCAAAATCATAAATAATGAAAGAAATTGATACCACCAGTGCAGTTTGTCTAGCATGTCTCAATTATACAAGCACAGGGTATATATCAAGTTTATGGTATTGAGTAAATCTTTATTAAACACTATAAAAGGTTTACACTTTTGTAACAATATGCAAATAGACCATTTAATTTACTTACAGACCTATCAAAATAAAATCCCCATGGGGTATCAAGGCAGCAGTAAACCAAATCCTTTCAGGAGTTTGCTGCCGACCTTTTTATAACTGCTAAGCTTCCAGATACTGCAGAGAATACAAAACTTTCTGCTGTAACTTCTCTACAGCAGCAGAAAATGACACACAATGTTTTGGGGTACTGTGTACATTCTTATAGTATGGGTTAATTCATGATGAACATATTGTACATGCGTATAAATTTTCTCTGGACTGGCAAGTGGGATAGGAGTGAAGGTGCAGATTTCTCTCCAAATCTCTCACTACAGTGTCATAGGTTCACTTAAACTTTTGTCATAGATTATTGCCTATTTTTTTTGTGAATCAACTGATGAAAATAACTTTTTATCCTCACAAAGAGCTTCGGGCACCTAAACATCTACTCTGTGAGATATGCCACAGAATATTATCTGCCTTCCTTCTGACAGGGGATTGAAAAACAAAACAAGAGCTGAATTCAAGATAAGCTAGGGCATTTAATATTAAAAAAAAAAAAAACCTTTTGCTGGAAAAAAATAAATTCAGGACAGTGTCAGAAAGACTATGCTGATAATCTGTAATATGTTTGTATTTTATACAATGACTGTTAATAATTTTTACTTTCAGAGAAGCATCCTAACCCAAAGTAGACAGACATTATTGTTTCCCCTGCCTATATTTTAGACGGGTTCAATTCAATATTTGCACTGATTTTAAGGGATGTTATTAAGAAGGCAGGCTGCAAATACCTGCTACTCAACACCGCCTGTGGGCTG
Source organism: Thryothorus ludovicianus (assembly GCA_013397245.1). Classification (NCBI taxonomy): domain Eukaryota; kingdom Metazoa; phylum Chordata; class Aves; order Passeriformes; family Certhiidae; genus Thryothorus; species Thryothorus ludovicianus. The sequence goes on along the minus strand of VZTB01009531.1, from coordinate 102,557 downwards.
GTTGTAGAGAAGTTAAGTACAAAGTGGGAAAAGTGCATGGATATGAATTTCAAATAAGGGCATCTTGGATCCTGAGAGAGTAGTTAAACTGAATCACTCATTTCTGGACTCAGAACTGTTTCCTCTAGGCAAGCTGTTGTGAAATAGAAATTGAATTGCTGAAGGCCAGGATAGTGTTTTGTGTTGTGAGTCCTGTGAAGAGTGTGACACCTTTGAGAGCCTCTGAGTCAGATGCCTAAACCCCAAAGAGAAACGGGATTTAAAAGAGTTTTCTCATGTCACTTTCATGTTTTCTTGGTCTAGTTAGTGTATTGGATGGCACTGCATGTTTTTTATTTCTTTCTGGGGCATCTCAGAAGTACCTGTGTTTCACCTATTTTATTATTATTATTCTGTTTCTAATCCAATTCTAGTCAAGAAAGATTTAAACAACTCTCCACAGCAATTATCATTAGTATCATGAATCAAAACTGAACGACATCATCCAGGTCAGGTGTCTCAGCTTGCTACTCCAAGATGACAATTGCTCTATCCCTCCTCCAGCTAAAATCTAGAGATGTGTAGTACTATTGGCCTAATGCTTCAAGAAAAACAGAGGTCTGAATTCTGAAGTGATTCCAGAATTGGCACATAAAGCACTTGAAGATTGGAAGTGCTACAAAAATGGAAAGGATTATATCTACTGCCATTGAAAAAGTAGATTTTGTTCCATTTATTAATGCATTTATGTTTATAATTTTTAATACAGTTTCCCTCCATTATCTTACTCATGTGATAGAAATGTTTGTGGAAATAGATGGCAGACTGAAAAGTACCGCTTTATGTATTAATTAACATTCATAAAGTCTACATCCAGACTTATAAAGAATATGTAATTATAGAAAGCAATTTGTTAATGGATAACTTTGCTTTCTCCTCTAAATATATCCAGGAACTACTATACCTTTGTTATTTATAATCCACTGGTAATGCATAATTCATGCAACAGCATTTATTTTACCACTGCTGATAGCACATTGTTTCTCCACACAGCTCCATTTGCATTTCAGGTTCTATGTCTTAATTTTTAGTCATTCATGTCTTTTTTTACTCTTACATGTGAGCCAATGTTTGTGACTCCATGTGTATACATATAACAACATGAAGAATTTTTTCTGGTTTTTTTTCCTCAATGGCTGTAGAAAATATCTTTTGGTCTCTGTGCAGTACAGACATATTATTTTCTTTAAATGCTGTTAAAACAAACTTGTAAGCAACTCTGGAACAAAGGTTTATTGTGGGATAAGACTGGCAATAATGTTTTACATATAGATGAGATTTGTCAAAGCATATCACAAGTTATGCACTTATAAGATTAGTGGTGAATTACAGCTCCCTCTGAGCAGTGCACTTAAGGAAGACAGTTCGCAAACAGTAGAGACTCATCCAAAAACATCACACATTTGAATAGTTTTCAGGTTTATTTTAATTACTTTTATTGTATAGACTTTCTGTATTTTTTTTCATAATTACTTAGATACGTAGATGCTGGACTTACCTTTCTGTTTTCTATCATTAAAAAACTTTAAATTCTTCCAGCTGCAGCAATTTAAAATCTAAAGGTCTTCCTGTTGAAATATTAATTTTCTTTAAAAATATTTACAGACTAAATAAGATTAATACATAATTAGAAAGCAAATACTATAACGTGAAGAGAGTACTGTAACTTGGAAAATTTGGGGAGAAGATATAGCAGTCTGGGAATGCTAGAAATTAATACTTTTTTCTTCCAAAACTAGTCCATATGTTAATTGTTGTCTCCTTTTATGTTTATTCATGGAGATTGTCCTACAGGAATACTTTGTATAATTGAATTATGATGATCTTGAATATATGCTATGAAATTTGAGTCATGAGTTTTTTTCCTAAATATATTTAATTTACTTTTAAGTGAGCTGCTTTGATGAACAGGAAAAAAACAACCAACCAACCAACCAACCAACCAACCAACCAATCAAAATTCCCCCTCCAAAATATGTGCTCTCAAAATAAATCCAGATTGAGATTTGAGGTACCAATTAACAGGTCCAATAAAACCTTGAGATGATATCACAGTATCACAGAATCAGCTAGGTTGGAAAAGACCTCTGAGATCATCAAGCCCAACCTATGAACATCACTGTGTCAAGTAGGCCATGGTACTGAGTGCCACATCCATCTCCTTAAACATCGTCAATGACTCCACCAGCTCCCTGGGCAGCCCATTCCATTGTCCACTCACCATTTCTGTGAAGAAATTCCTTCTAATGTGTAACCTAAACCTCTTCTGGCATGGCATAAGACCATGTTCTCCTGCTCTATTTTTAGTTACCTGGGAGAAAAGAATGACAAGGTCCTCCCCTTTCCTCAGAACTAAACACCTCCAGTTCCCTCAGCTGCTTATCCCAGGATTTGTGTTCCAGACCCTTTACCAGCTTCGTTGCCCTTCCCTGGACACACTTCAGGACCTCAATGTCTTCCTGAATTGAGGGGTCCAGAACTGCCCACTCGTACTTGAGGTGCATATGAGCCTGTCTGTATGCATCTTAGAGACCTATAAGTTGGGCTAAGTCCATATGAATTAGATATTTAATTCTTCTGGAGGGTATGGGTAAGGAAGAAAACATCAGAAGCAAACAATGGGGTTTGATACAGTTGCCCACTCCCAACACCAATGAACAACTTTCCTTCCAAAACAGTCAGCTCATTCTCTAAACCTAGAGAGTGGCAAGATCATCTGGAATGAAGAAGCAATAAAGGAATTGGTCATGGTTAATGGGATGTAGCTGAAATTCGGGCTCTTAAGCCAGAATTCTAATTACTCTTCACTCCAGTTCAGTCTTACCCTAGCAGCTACTAACTTCCTCAAGCATCTTCAAATTTATCTCATCAAATGCAGGTATTTTTGTTTGCATTTTGTCTAGCCTTGCTACAGAGTCTGTTAAGATAAACAGATACTTCTAGGTCACAATTTTCTATTGTAAGCCTGGTGTTTAAAATAGATCAGATGATTCACATTCCAGACAGGTCCATTTCTCTTCATTGATTATAAAAGGAGCCTACATGTCTAATGTTAGGGAAAATGGAGTCTATGCCTCAGGTTCTTGGAGCAAAGGGTGATACCATGCAGACACCGCTCAGCAGGCTCTGGAATAGTTCCTTTGTCTACCAAAGCAGATTTAAACTATTCTGGAAACCAAGGAATCATATTATTGCAATCTCCTGACTACAGTCTTTTTGAACTTGCTGTTCTTCCCTCATTTGGAGCTAATGTTTGGCCTTGGCTTGGTCCCCACCTGTAACTTCAGTGCTATTAGGGAAGTAACCTCCAGTTTTCCCTTGTAGATTCTCCAGCTGTTGGAAGAGATGCCGCCATTTATCCTGGACTGATTTTGGAGTCTGGTTTGCAGGTTCATATCTTGGCAATCAGTGTAGGCTTTCAGGCTTCTTTCATTGGAATCTTAGGCACCAAAGCACTTTCCATAGCAAGTAAGCTCTCAGGATGTCAGAAATCACCTACACACCAAACTTAGGCCACAAAGACACATTGAAATTAAAAGTAAATGTCAGAAAGATCATTTTCCAAAAAAAACAGAGGTAGAAACTGCTGGCATAAACACTCTGTAGAGCACATGCCCAGAAACCATTGCTAAATAAGCACAGCAGCCCAACTGTCTCAGGACAGGATTACTAACAACTGCAGAGTTAGAGTGAAAGAGCTGCAGATGGAAAAGGTGAGGAAAAAGAAAAATGGATCTGTATTTACATACAGACATGCCAGATTCCCTTCTCCAGTGCTGGCCACAAAACACATCTAAGGAATTCATAGCAGTCCAGCACACACAAGCATGTCCTGCACCTCTCTTATGTGGTGATTACACATTTCCTCCCAGAACTGATCAAATATCTCTGAATTACAAAACTTTTCAAGCAAAGCTATCTAGAGGCAAAGATATCTCAGCTGTTATTTGCCTCCAACTCCATAAGCCTCTTCAGAAAGTATAAAGACATTATTTCGTTTTGGAAGTGATGAAAATTTATAAAATAGAACTATTTAAAACAAAAGATTTCAAATTCTACGAGTCAATATTTTCCTCTTGATGGACCTGTGGTGAAGGACTTATTCTTCAAGCACAGTAACTCATTCACCTTCACATTCATGTTTGTGGACCATATAAATTCTGAATTGTATTTTTCATTCTTTGAGAGGCTTATTATTTTCTTCTGTACTTTGCGTGATGAAATTTGGACTATGGAAGACTGTCATTTTAAACTCCATTGCAAGGAAAATTCAAACTAGTGCAAAAGGACAAAATAATGTTTATTTTTAAATGCATTGCTTTTAAAGCCTTCTTCGTAAGTATAAGTAGTTTCTCAGTACCAAACTTCAAGACATAGTTTATTCTACTCTGATTTTCTTTTTCCTGGAGGAAAATATTTTTACCCTATTTTATCAAACTGTTTATTCAAAAGATAATACAAAAGATATTTCCGTACTAAACATTAGAGTCTAATAATAGTGGTGCATACTTGGGTAATATAGAAGGACTTAGGTTTGCTCATCTAAAGTTAGATGGTAATTAAACTACATGCATTAACATGTAATGTGACTTTAACCATGTGCTCTGACTTGACAGAAAGAATAGACATAGTACTAGGATGTTTCAAGATAAATTTTAAAAGACCTTTTTGCAAGAGAATATATCAGTTGGCAAAGTAACTGCAGAGGTACAGAGATGAAAGACAGACTACTACTTTATTTTTATATAAAGGATTAGATCAGTTTCCCCTAGAAAAATCCATGTGAGAATACAGCCATCTTTCTTTAATACTTATGAAATAGCAACAGAAAAAGCAACAGTAGTGTCTGCAAAATGCTGCTTTGGAAGTTGTTTTATCATATTTGGGTTTGAGGAGTTAATATTTGCCTGCTTTTTCTAATAGACTTGGGTGTCTAATAATAAAGTCTATGACTTATTACAAATTCTGCCAGTTTTGAAACAAATAATTATAAGATGGAGCACCAACTCTTTTTTTCAGAGCAAACTGTTAAATCTATCTTTAGTTGTCAGGATTTTTCTGATTTTTTAATCACTGCTTTTTTGCTCTCTTACTGAAGGTAATTTTCATTGCCAAATTCTCTCTTGCGATTATTTTCGAGAATTTATATGCATTTAGTTATCAGACTTTTAGACCAGAGAATAGCTTCTTAACTCTTGCACTTGTTCTTTCACTTTTAGATACCTGATAAAAAACACTGACAGGAATATTCTTCTGAACATGTTAGCTGTGATTTATTTACCACCTTGTTACTTTGTGTGAGAATTTCAGATGCTTTTGGGCCATAGCACCATTTCACTTGGAGCTGATTTTCCATTACTGCCTGCATGATCTTTTGGCATCAGGGTTTTCTCAGACCACCTTTTTGTGGTCAGCACTAGAGAATGGGGCAGTGGCATGGATCCCTTGTTAGAGATGCACAACTTTGTCATTCTAGTAACCCCAGTGGTACCCCTCTCTAATAAGCCTGTCCCTCACTGATATTTGCAATTCTTCTTGCCTCTTAAGTAGTAATTTTTTTCTCAGCAGCAATTTCATATTTATTCCTAGATCCTGGATAAAGAAAAATTATTGAGTAGTGTTAGATTGAATATCATCTCCTCTGACAACATTCTCATTAAGTGATGAGTCTTCACTGACAGCTACTTTTAGAGACCTATCAAATTTTATTCTGTTTGGCATGTGCTTTATTTTGATTGAGTTTAAAGGTAATTTTAAAAATCTGAATGTCAGATGGTTGAAGTAAAAAGTTTTACAGAAATCTAAACATATTCAGTTTGCAGTGGTATTTTTATCTACTTAATATGTAAAGTCATTAAAAAAATTAGGTTTGTCTGACGAGCTTTATTTTCATAAAGCCATTTTGAATTAGTATTAATTATACTTATATTCTCTCATTCTCTATTAATTATAGAGGTTATTATATTACCTCTTTTATTATTTCATCCAGATGGGCATCAGACTAAGCAGCCTGCTAATACCCTGGTTATCCTGCCTGCCCTTACTGCAATCTGTCACATCCATAGCATTGTTCTTTTATTCTGAAATATTCCAAATACCTGAAGAATATTAAAAATTAACATGAATCAGATATTTTAAAGTTGAGTCTCGTTTTTATGCTTAGCAGCTGTTAAAACCTCTTCCGTTTCCAGTAGGCTGGAATACAACTCATCATTCCCTTAAGGTTAAATAAAACACACTTTTTTTTTTCATGTGGTGCAGATGTATTTATCAAATATATCTTCCACTTCTGCAACAATTTTTAACAAATTTACCGTTTCCATTTAGTGCACCTACAGCAATGTAGGATTATTATTTATGCATTGTTCTTTAAAGAACTTTTATTTGTGGTTAACTAAGAACAATGTGGTTAGTAGTTTGAATTTTTTAATCAGCTTTCTACACTTCACACCTTTTAAAATTTTTTCCCTTCTACTTCCCAGTTGCTCCTTGCCTTTTAAAATTGCTTATAAATTCCCTAGCATCATCAAATTAAGTTCAAATGTACAAGAAAATGGCCCTTTTGGTCATTGTGCTTCTGTGTTTCTGGCTGTATTCAATGTGGCTCCGCAGGGACTGCTGCTTGGGAAGTATTTAGCAAGTGGAAGAGAACAGGATGAAGATGTGTCAAGACTGACTTTGTGGAAAACATGATATCACTCAGATTTTTTAACCCATCAGCTAATTAAAATAAGTATCTTCTGTCAATCTAAGCTGATCATGTCATAACCTTTCTTATTTAAAAGAAAATGTACAAAAACTAGAAAAAGCAATTGCTCTTGATAGAATACAGTGAGCACTTATTTCAAGCTTAGTTTTGTAATATATATTTTCCCTATGATCTGGATTCTGAGAATATTTGATTCTTCAAATGTTTATGATTACATCATTACTGAATATTATTATTATTGTTGTTTTTACTATTACTATAATTATTTAAGTCTTTATGTTTGAATGGCTGTAGAATCATCACCAAAGAAAGATCCACACTTTCAATATATTAGCTACAAATATTATTATAGGGGTCTGTAAAAGCTGATATTGAATTTATCTTCCTTATCTGCTCTGAACAACTCTAATTCTGCACACCCTGGGGTAATTTCAAGGAACATTTAAACTCAGTTTAAGAAGAAACACCAGCTGTATTCAAACTTTAAAATTCAGTTGTCATTTTACAGTGAAATAAATGTAAAAAAACCACCCCAAACACAGGTCATTAGAACCTCTCAATAATTGAATTTCAGAGCTGTTTCTATTAAAACCTTTGTTTTCCTTATCTGAAATATCTGATTCCATTAGAGGAGAAGACATACTCCAATTTAAATCTTGTCTATTTATTCATTTTTATTTTTATTTTAATATTGTGAAGGCTATAAAATTGCTTCTGAACTATGACACTACCAATGAGAATATCTCATCTGCTTTTTATATATATTTTGAAGTTTCTCACCTGTGTCTGTTAATAGTCCGTATAAATACAAACAGAATACAAATGCCCACATATGCATACATTATGGATATTCAGTAAAAGTACTCCAGACATATTAAGACAATTTCTCAAGCCTTGGCATAAAACTTACCAGTCCAGGAAAATCTGACCTTACAGTTCAGCTTCTCTCTCCTGAGTCATTCTGGCCTTTTCTCACCAAAAGTCCTGTTTCACAAAGGAATTTATTTCTTGCAGTTTAGGGACTAATTAAACATAACAAAAACATTTTTTATATTTAAAATATAATTTTTATAATTAAAACA
>VZTB01009531.1:45026-94702 GCA_013397245.1 Thryothorus ludovicianus | reverse complement strand
TAAAAAATTTCCATTTACAGAGCCACTTTCATCCAGATTGATTCCAAAGTGCTTTAAAAATTATGTCTAACAGGAATACTTGGATATTTGTGAGCAGAATGGTTCAGCTCTTGATAACCATTAAAATTACATAGTAAATTACAGAGATGGAAAATCATTCATCACTTTAGTGAAAATAGGTGTTTAAAAAAATATAAGTTTAGTGCAAACAAAAGAACTTGTGCACTAACACCTTACAGAAATTTATCTAAAAATTTCAAATGCCCAAGAAATCACCTGGAATAAAAATGTGTCAGCCAGGACTTCTCTTACCATAAATTTGAATCTTTCCCGGCAACTTCAGTCATTTATCAAAACAAACTTGATCATATTAAGAAGATTATTGTTCATAGCATAAGAAGCTGACATTCTTTTAGGCTCATGAGTCTTCCTAGAAAGTGCAAGAAAGCCTGTTTTGACAAGAGTTAAGACTCTTTACCAGTTGCATGTGTGATGTACCACAGAATTGTCACAAGTGCTCAATTTTACCCAAGCTAAGTCCCATAGACTCCTGCAAAAGGTAGATTCTGATAATTTATCTTTGTTATAAGACTTGTTGAGAAACCAGTCCTCAGCATGTGCCCAGATACATGCTCAACAGTAATGGCTAATATATAAAAGCAAATCCATTTGTGATTAACAAATGGAACTGTAAAATCTAACTGCAAAGTAAATTGGTTTTTCCTGCTCAGTTACATCACTGATAGTTGCTAATAATTCTATTAATTTTTCATTAGAAAAAGGATCTATTCAATATGTATTATCAAACAAGAAGCATCAATAGTCTTAGAAAAGTGATAAATGAGGATGTATAAAACCCTTGTTGCACAGTTACAAAAGGTATTAAACACATGGAAAGGTTAGCAGACTCTTAATGGAAAATTTTCTCTTGTTAGCCTGATGGAGTTATCTCAAAATCAAAAACACCCAGGCTTTCTCAAGTTCAGGAAAGCTACAAGTGAATTACTATGATGGAAAATAAAATAAAAGCAATTAAAAAAAATTAAACAGGAGTCAAGTTACAGAACAATTTTCAAGAGGAGAAAAAAAAAATATTTGCTCATGGTCTTTAAAGCAAATTTCCTGATTGAAAGCTGTATAGTTGTTAGTTGTTAAATAAAATTTCTTTAGTGTACAGGCAACTGCAGCAATATTCTGCTTTGGATACAGGAAATCTTATCAACATTTAGTATTTATACCTGTGAGCTTTAAAGATAGTTTCAAGGGAGAAACCCTTGGGAGTGGAGACTGAAAGGAGATTAATCTAGTACTGTTTCTTTTTAAACAGCATTTAAGCATTGTGGAAAAGTATAAAATTTGCATTTTCAGTTCCATCAGTTAAAGAAGGCTTCATCTTTATGACAAAGACTCTTGAATTTGCCACTCTTCCAAATTTGTTAAACTTGGGAGTTCAACCTCTTTGTTCCTCATGAACACCAGGACTCCTATACAGAGACATGCCTGTATGCATACTCAGAAAGACTGGAACATACAGTCATAGAAAAAGGAGACAACTGGTATCAGCTTTTGTGAAAGAAATGATGGTGCAGGTAATTTTGCACAGAAAATCTGCTGTGAGTGTCCCGAAGAAGTCCTCAAACGGCAAGGGTAATACAATTGATTTGGTAGGAATGTCTGGTTAATTTTTCACAAGGCGTAGAGTCCTCAAAAATCAATAACTTTCTGGTGTATCTTTATTCTTCTGAATAAACTGTGTCTGTCTAAGAAACTTGATTCCTAAGCACAGTTAGGTTCATAAAACATTCACAGACATACACAGCAGAAAAGAAACACAAGCTTTCCCAAGCAGCAGTGAGCATTTAACCCCAAGGCAGGACAAAGTGAATTATTCTTTGATAGAGTATTGTCCTTGCACAGAGGTGATTTCTCGTTTTCTCTTTAGTGCTATAATTTTCTTTTTTATTTGTTGGCCATACATAGGCAACTACTTAGAAATTCTTTTAAAATGTCCATTTTCCTTATGAATATTACATTTAGTCTATCACATTTTAAATTTTTAAAGCATTCTAAAGAAAGATGACTACTCTTACAAATGATACAAGCAGGGGTGCACACGGAATTTCTGCTACAGTAGGCTAGCAAATACTCTTTGAAGAAGGGATAACATAGACAGAAGGATAATAAAATACAGAAACTGTTAGAAATCAATATGAACCCAAGGAATTATAGCTAGAGGAGACTAGAGGAGCAAACTCTGCCTTGAATAACACACTGGGAAACCTAGCTGATCTGTGTTAGCAATTAAGTTAATATTTCTGCATCTGGTATATTTAGGTCATTGATTATAGAATATCTAGGGAAATGAATATCTTGAAATAAGTGCTTCTATTTACCTGTCTGAAACTAAACTATGTAAATATCTTTCTTTGAAATGGTACTGACCATTACTACACAACCATGTTACTCCTGACCTCAGTTACAATTTCCCAAGTGTTTTAAATTTTCCTTTGCATCATACAGTTTACTCTGTGCTAAGCTGGTCTGCAAGAAGAAGCTTGAAGGGTCCATGAACCATCAGGACATCTGGTATGGTGAGCCCTGGCAAATTGACTATATTGGACCTCTCCCATGAACATGCCAAGGCAAGAGCTCATGAAATGAGAAAATAATATCTGTGAAAGGATGGGGAATATAGTTAATGAAAATTTATGCTAAGTATAGAGAGGGTTTAAGGATATAGTTTAAATTATAGGTGTGGGTAAGCAGAGATTTCAGGAATGAAAAATAATGTAATGGAACAGAAGATATATAAATTATGTGGAATCTGAGTATGATGCAAAATGGTATGGAATAAAGGTATAGGTTGTATTGGGTCAGGCTGAACTGGAGCTCATTTTCCCATACAGCCCTCACATTGTTGTGCTTTTCATTGGTATCTGGAAAGGTGTGGATAAAAGATGTGGATAAAAGGTGTTTTGGCTGCAGATGAGCAGTGCTGGCACAGCATCAGGGCTCTCTCTAACATTCCCACCCCCATCAAGGTACTGGGAGTGGGCAAGGCCCTGGGAGGGGACACAACCAGGCCAGCTGACCCAAATTAACCACAGGGATTTTCCATTCCAGGTGATCTCAGCTCAGATATAAAAGCTGAGGGAGAGGGGATGTGTTGTGTGTTATTTTACAGTGTTTGTCTTCTGAAGCCCCTGCTAGTGTGCTGAAGCCCTGTTTTCTGGGAAGTGCTTACATAGCTCACTGATGGGAAAGAAAGATTAATTTTTTTCCCTTTTGTTCCTGTGGAGGTTAAATTTTGTTTTTCTTATTTTTTTCACTTTAGCAAACTGCCTTATCTCAATCTACTCATTGTTTTCCATCTTGTTTTCTTTCCTCTGTCCCAGTGGAGAGTGATGCTGTGGCTTCCTGGGCACCTGCTGTCCAGCCAAGGTCAACCCACTACAGCAGTAATCACCTCTCCTCCTTAATCTGCCTGTCCTTTTCACCTCAGAGACAGTCAATTACAGGCAATGGGTGAAAATGTTGGCAGAAGGGAAAATTTCCCACAAAAGAAACCCATTCTCTATAATAATTTTGACATCTTCCCCCTTCAAAATTTGTATTTTAAGTGTTTTGCAGACATTCACAGATTTTTGACTACTATTTTTATAGAAAGACTATTTAGAAGGTCTGTTACCGATTTGTTGTGACAATAAGGAGGGAAGAGGATGCAAACCTGCAGTAGAGGATGTCACCTTCAGTACTGTTATTTGTCACATCTTCATAGGTACAAACACATGCTTACAGGTGCAAGGCATATTACAACAGACATTGAAGTTGGTGTGTGGAGTCAAAGGTCTGTATAGCTACAACAAACTTGGAGAAAACAAAACAATTGTGAACTTCAGTGGATTATTTTTTCTCACAGAATCAATGATCAAGAGGGTGTAAAAACTTGTATTCATCCTCAAACTTTTATGTCATAAAATTATTTCTGATGAGACATTGCAGCAGTGAAGATAAGTAACCTTAGCAGCAGAGACTACTCTTGCTACAGAGTTTTCCATTATTGTGGTCAACTGGACATAGTGTTGGTCAGAATATTTTTAAAAAATAAACCTCTAGGTTCTAAACTATGTAGTTTTATTTTTTCTTATTAATTCAGTGTAGTACCATTTGAGGTTTGGTGGGGATTTTTTTGTTTGTTTCTCTTTTTTCCAGGAAACTTACAGAAGCATACAGGAAAAAAAGAAAAAAAAAAAAAAAGCAAACCATAAATTTTGCTTGGACTTATATATTCCTTTTTCCTGGATCCTGATTTTCAAATTTTACTTCACAGATTTTAATGACCTTTTAAAAAATTCTCTGTGTATGTGGTACAGAGAAATATAGCCTTATTTCTCATCACCCCCAATACATACAGTTTTCCTTCTTATGCAGTATCTCAAGGGCAAACTGCAATTGGTTGAGAGCAGGAGTGTGCATGAGCACTGAAGTATATCAGTACCTGGCTGGAGTGCATTTGTATATAAGTAGATTCTATAAGACTGCAAAGGTTGCTTGGAATCTTACAGTAGATTTTCTTATGAGTTATCTGCAATCATCTAAACATGCTATAATTTGAGCTATGCTGGGAAACATCCTTTCTTAAAGTTGCACAAGTATTCCAATCCATATCCATGCATAGGACAGCAAACAGACTTTGCCTTCTACTGCATCTGTTAGAGAAGAGCTCTCCCACAGATAAGCCATTCTGACCAATTTTTATTTCATCTTACAGGAACTAACATTCCATGATGGTTTCAAATTCTGATTCTCAAGACAAGTGTAAGATATTTTACTGAATGTGGAAAAAAATTGAATTCTTTCTTTTAAAAGGGAGAATGATAGAAGCAGCTTGATAGTCATTCTGTGTGGAATTAAATTAATTAGATCCTAGTAATCCAATTTCTTCAAGAGAAGATCCCTGGAATCCATAGATCTACAGTAAGGATGAATTTGGGTTTAGAATTAGAATTGTCATAAATTTACCTTAAGTTTCTAGATGGAATAAAGCCAAGTCTGGTCAATATCTACAAATTTCCCTTGGTTTAATGTCAAGTCCTTAAACTAGCTGTGGTTTCCGTGAGAGCACACATATTTGCCTGGGATTAGCAAAAATGCATCTGCATTTTTGCCCTTTTATTCTTTGCTACATTTTATTCTTAGAGCAAAATTCATGTTGTGCTAAGGTCATATTGCAAGAATTTTGTAGTAATCTGCTGAAAATAACCAATATATATACATCTATAAAAGCAAAGTATGGTACTTTTAAAACTCTATATTTTTTCCTATGCTTTTTCCAAGTACCATTTGAAATTTCTCACTGCATGAAAAATTGTGTCTTGGAATTTCAAATGGGAGACAAAAATGCATTTTCAACCTCTAATTTGTCCATAACCATTGTCATTGAACAAAGACAAAGCTAGTTTTCAAACCATGCTCTATAATAACAAGAGGAATGATAATAACACATGCTGAATGCATAAGTAAAATGCCAATGACTGGAAGATTAAGGCTTTCTCTTGACTTCATGGAACACATTTCACAGCTGCTATTTCAGCAGAAGCATGCTTTGTGCAAAAACTTGTTGCCAAGGAAAATATTTCATTTTAAAAGCTTTTTTTCCTTTATCGGTTATTTGTTTCAGAATACTGAAGGGTTTATAGAGAACATTTTGGTTTAAAGCATATAAAAAAGAAACTGATTCCTTTAACAGACTTGCTCAATTAATATTTTCCTTTCCTCAAGTAAATTGATTTTATTTTCTAAAAGCATGTTGAGTGTAGAGGCCCACTGAGTGTAGAAGTTTAAGGACATGGAAAAATTCAACTTCTTTTGCTCATGCCCAGATTCATAAAAGTTCAACTCATCCTGGACTTGGAAATCAATAACCCCCCTTCTTCCTCTTCCATCCTTTCTTTCATCTCTTTCTATGATGCTCTCTTTTCCAAGTACTCCAAGTATTCTACAGTCCTGTAACTTTTTTCTCCTATTTGCCCATTAAAAGTAAACACGATTCTTTGAATCTTTTCCAAGTTGAAGCTAAGTGTTGCTTCAGAATGGTGGATGAGGTGAGATTTTAGAAAGCTTTCAACAAATTAACCAGTGCTCCAACATAGCAGCTCCAGCTTTCAGAGCACCAGCCCTTGGCTCCATGGAGGCCAGGGTTAGAACTTTATTTTCTACAAGGTCAGTATTTAATCTTGAGTGGGAAATATACCAAAACTGTTTTCCCTATACATGCAGAGGATTTCTCAAGATTTTTGGTAGAGAAAATCAAAATTTTTTTTTTATTAATTCCTTCATATAAGACATGCTACTCATTTCAAGAAACATGAAAAATTACATCTTCTGCAAGTATTTGCAGTGTTTTTTACCTAGTTAAAGATCCTCTGCAAGCCAAGTGGCGTATAAACTCAAGATGAGACATAACAGTAGTGGGAACTTGCTATGGTTCTGCCTATTCCCCTTTCTGGTCCACCATGAATAATTTTCTAGCTGATGTAAGGAACATTGCTGGTCTTGAGAGGGACATTTAGTGGTTCACTGCTGCAGTTTCAACCAGAAGATGTTTTCTGCAGCTTCCAAAAAATCATTCAGTCACAGAAGGACCAGAAAAGTGAATGACTGACAAACCACAGATAATATTACAAAGTTGCTCCTGTTGATAACGTGAGTTTGATTTTTTTCATTCCTTTTAGCTGCATGCAGTGTTGTATGGTCTCTTGCACAACACAGTACCAGTGACATCCAAGGTACCAATGTGGAAGCAATTGCTTTAAAAAGCTCAGCCTCTGGGAATTCCTGAAATTATATTCATAAATGAATCAACTCTATAATTTAGAAGTTTCCAGGTGAAGTAAGAGTTAATGTGATTGTAAAGGACAGCTATGTGAATTATTATCTGAAGAACAATAGATTCAACCCATGGGAGTGAGATATCTGGTACAGGGAGATTAGACCTGAGCTAAATTCTGAGACAAAGAAAAAAAGAAAGTACTCTAAACCCACTCTGTGATGTATGAAACACTGACCAAGAAAGTAGCACTAAAAATGGTTTGGATATTATTATGTCTGATAAATCAAGCTAGTCTTCATGTTTATGAGCCTTAACTTTGTACAGCTTCCATAAAAATACTGAATAAACTCTACAAGTGTATTAGTTTACTATTATTATTGCAATGTTTCTAAAATGCAATCTACTCTTGTTTTTATTACACTTTTAGATCAGGAAAAGTGAAAGGTTTCTTTTTTTCTTTGCAGCACCCAGCCTTGTAAGAGATAAACTACTGCATGTGCAGACTTCCAGTCTTCAGATACATATTAATATATTATACTTAATAACTATACTGATAAAAATGCTGTTCATGAAGCTAAGGCCTGAATATTAGCACTATTGTGCAGAGAGAGGTCATTCAGAGTTCTCAATAGCCCCTTTCACAGCACCATAATCCGTACTTAATCTCCTGGCTATTATGGGCCCACAGTTTTCACACATTGCTTTGCCAAAATACATCAATCCTGGTCTGTGAAGTATCCCCTGTTATTCCTGTTCCACGTCTTTCTTTAGGAGAAAAATATATGTCATTCTTAATGGTACATTGAAATCTGTAATGTGGATAAACTGCACCCAGGGGATCAGACTGAAGCCATTAAAATTATTTTCACTATGGGTCTTGATACAGAATTGGAACACTAATCTCCAGAGATAAAGAGCATCTAGCTGATTTACTGCTTCAGTCCCCACTTTTAGCTTTGATTTTATTATTTGTTTGCTCTGTAACTTTCATCTATATTTTGGACCCTTGAGCATTCAGAAGATCTTGGCAACATTACTGTATCAAACATACTGTGTCTGACTGATAGCTCTGAAGTGTTCAGAGCATATCTTCATTATCCAAACTGGAATTAGCTGACTTTTTGTAGCTCAGATTATATTGATATGAAATAGGCTATTATACAGTAGGAATACAGTATTTTAAAAACTTGTGGAAGGGATACAATGATTACTAGCTTTGTATTGATTTCTCCAAGCAGGAATTATGATCAAAAACTAATTTCAAGCTGGGTTAAGTTTCTCAAAGATTGAATAAAACTTTCTATTAGTTCAATTACTACACACCAAAAAGTGAGATAGCATTCAAAGAATAGCAGCTTGTTCAGAGTGATTTCTAGATCACTGAAATTCTCTTAAAAACAGTCTCTAGGGTTTACAACATGCATTCAACAAAACCTCAAAGCTTGGTACACCATTTTAAAATTATTTTTACCTTATAGTTTTTAAATTTTATTTTCATTTTTTCTTGTTACTGGAATGCTTGGAAGAATACATATATTACATACTTTTCTTCACATGTCTATATGCTTTCTTCTACATAGAAATAAAGAGATTTCAAATATTTGTAATATCTAAATTAGAGAGGCAATTAAAAGAAAAAAATGTCATTTTTCTTATGGTTGAAGTCTGGCAATGCATTCAATGAGTTCATTATATCCTAAAGGGATACTGAGTGTGAATAACAACACTTCTCGAGACAGGTTTTGAAACTTGGCATAAATCATGATCTCCTGAAACAGTGGATGTAAACTGTTTTGATGGTTCACTGAAAAATCTTTCAGTGGCCATTTGGTATAAGAAATGCTGTTTTCCTCCCTTTCTATTTGTCTTGGATGAAACATGTAAGGACTGAGACATTGATTAGTGGTCTGGGAGAACTTGCAAGAAGAAAGCAAAAATGAGAAAAGGTACAGCAAAGAAACTGCAGTTTCTAACAGACACCTCAAGAGACAAGCTATGATCTATTTGTCTTTGTCATTTTTCCATCAATTATTTTCAGCTATCTGCAATAGCATGACCTTTTTGTCAACAAATACCAGTACATAAAGTATTGCATGTGTTTATGGGCACAAACCCCTGTAATGACTAGAAGAGTTGCTTTTGACACAGAAATGTTTGGGATAAATTCTACAATTTTGTGCTTGTAACAAAAGATGCACTGAATGTAAAATATTTCTTCAATAAATTTCTCCTTTGGACCAAATCAATTTATTTTTCTGAGACATAGATATCATATCAAGAGTATTGATTCCTACTGCTAGTCAGGACATCCCAATCTTTTATCAATAACATTTTAATTCCACAGATTGCAACAAGTCACAGCTTTTTTCCAGTCCTTGAATGAATTAAAGTTGCACCTAGAGAAAGGTAATTCTATGCATCTAAATGCTACTTATGAAGATGCTCATGCTCTTAACAATTCATAAGATCTTGCTGTTCCCCACAGTTTCCTGCAGAGGGGAAGTGGAGAGGGAGGTGCTGGTTACCTCTCTAGGATCCAGTGATGAGATGTATGGGAATGGTTCAAAGTGTCACCAGTTGAAATTCAAATTGGACATAAGGAAACATTCCTTTACCAAGAGGGTGGTCAAACTCCGCAACAAAATTCCTAGAGAGGTTACAAGCCTGTCAGAGTTTAGGACACATGTGGATGATGCCCTTAACAGCACTTTTAACTTTTGACTAGCCCTGAATTAGTCAGGCAATTTGATTAGATGATGGTTACATGTGTCTTTCAACTGAAATAGTCTAGTCTATTCTAGTCTAGTTTAGTCTTCTCTATAGATCTGTTGGAAGTGCTCATAATTAATCCACATTTCTTTAAATATTAAAAAATGTTAATGTGAATGAAATTCTTTATGTATATTATTGACAGAAGCCTTCTAGTTTATTTATATACATAAAAGTTACAGACTCAAGAATAAACAAAGCTAGTTTTCTTGTATTACCAGTCAGACAACTCATTCTTTCTTTCCTAGGGACATAAGATGCATCTTCACCTGGAGGATGGCTCTTTTTTTGTTTTGAAGGAAACTTAATGGATGAAAACTGAACAAGAGAAATAAAAATATTTTAAAAACCCAAGCCAAATAACTTACAAACATCCCATGACAAGCCAAGAAACCAAACATCAGTTTATAAAAATCACTGTGATAGTATAAAGGTATTGAGCAAGTTAACTGTGAAATTGTTATTTCAAGTGTACTTTCTGTGCAATAGCTGCTACTAAACTGATCCATGGGAAAAGTGAAAACAGGCCAGAAGAGACCACTGCAGAATCTGATAGGATTACCTCTCCACTCATATGCAATTCTATGCTGATATTCCTTGACACAGACCCTTGTGCACTGTTTGCTGAACAAAAGTAGGATTAATCTGATGACCTGGAAGTTTTAGGAGGGACTAAAAAGAATATATTTAAGATACTAATTAAGACTTGTTTGTAGTCACAAAACAATGGGAAAGAATAGTGAGAACAAACCCTCCTCACCCCAAGCCCTCTGTAGGCAACGTAATGTGACATTATGAATTGCATGCTTAAGACACTATGAAATAATTACCTGCTTTTATAGGAATTGAATTCACTGACCTTGGAGGTCCTTGTGAGTCTTTGTTTCGTGTCTGTCTTTTTGATCACAACAGTGGTAAGGGTGCTTCTGCCTTTGGCCCTTGTCTGAGACCGAAACTCAGTCTTACCTTCCTTACACACTCATCTAACCCTATCATTTGATTTTTTTCTTTTCTCTTTTCTTTTTCCTTTTTTTTTAATTGTGATTTAAAAAATGTATTATAACAATTCCATGTTTTTCACACAAGATTTTGATGGTTCTCTGTATCAAAGTAAAATTTAATTTTATTTAAGTCTAAACTCATAGAACAAGGAGATTCAGAATTTGACATATTTCTTCATCCTTGTTTTAACACTGGTTATTATGATCATAGGTGGGCACTTGGCAAATATAGAAATTTTGTTGTACAGCTGTGCATTTTGACCAAATTTGAGACAGAAATTAATATGATATGTCAGAAGGGTTTCATGTAATAACTTTGCTATGTCATGTTGGTAGCACAGTAGCAGTTAAATAAATATGGATGCTTAATGGAGTATACTGCTAGAGCATTGTATATCAAATTAATGGCCCAATTTATAACTTGCATTAAATTTTCTATCATCTTGTCTTAAGACCGGAGGCCATTTTTTTAAGTTGATATGAAGTGTTCTTTTTTTCACCTTCCTCTCTCAGTACCAAGATTAAGCACCACATTCTGAGCTGGCATAAATTGCTATCACTCTTCTGAAGGCAATGAAGCAATTCAAATTTACACTAACTGAAGATTTGTTGAAATAAATAGAAGATCCTGATCTCTATAGGGAAGTAGGTACAGTTTCTCTGACTACAGCTATAGCTGGGAGTGTGAGAACATTTCAGGATTTAGGCAAAGGTGACTTATTTGTACAACTAATTTCTGTAATTGGGAAATTTTATTTCCTTGTTAGGGAAAGAAATTCCTGTTGGATCATACACAGATTTCCAGTCTGTAAAACATAGGATACAAATAATTACAAATAAGCCACTTTTGTACACTGACAGTAAAAAGGCAAAGAAAGCACAACCAAAAAATGAGCAGCCAAAAAACCCCCACAAAAAGAACCACACAAAAAAACCCCCACAAAAATCCTCAGTTTTAAACTCAAGAAAAGTATCTAATCATGTGCTGTATTCATATAATGTATCAACGTAAGTAGCCATGCCTACAACAAATACAATTTAATAATTTGTTATATCATACTATGACATTACAATACAAAGTTCTGCATGGTTCCCAACTGCAAAGTCCTAAACATCAGCACTGGAAATATAATGTACAGTCAATGATCAACTATATTTCTTAAGTAATAAAGAAAAAGCATATGAGAGCAGTTCTGGACCCTTACTTGACTTCATGTAGTTTCTCCCTTCACAGAACAACTTTACTAAATAATCAAAATGGGTTTATAAGCCCAGAATGATGGCATGAAATCCCAGAGTCATTTGTCTACGACCAAACAATGTGACCTTTACATAAACTTGAAGTCCTGACAGTCGCAGTGACTGCAGATCAGTTTACAGCATCACTGTGCTGTAGCAGCAGATGTTTGCAATTGTTCTTGTTCCACCACCTCTCTAATGATGTGCAATTGTCTTGAGGGAAAAACGAAAAGCCAGCTTAATTTAAGGACCAAAAATGTGTTTGTTTGAACAAATTAAAAGAAGATAGACAAAGCAGACAGTATGAGATCTCTAAATAAGGCAAACCTTTAGGGATGAATTAGTTTGACTATATCTTTCATTAAGCTCACAGAAAAATAGAGCTGCCAAAAGTGCATAATAATATGAATGAGTGTATCTTCTCACATTGTGCTGTTTCATCTCAATCAATATTAACTTAATATTAACTCAACATAAATCCAGCTATTCCTAAATGTGTTTCAGATTCACTTCCCTGCAATGAAAGATGCTTTCATTTTCTGCTTCACATAGCATAAAGGGATGTATTTGCATCATACCTTCCTCATTTCACCTCACCTTCCTACACTGTTATTTTTTTGGTGACATCTTATCCTGTTTCCAGTGATACACAGCCCATAATTGTGCTCATGGGCCAGAAGGAAAGGAAAATACATCAAGTTAACAGCAATTCTGTTACTGACTTGTAAGTAATGAAAGAAAAGAGGGCAAAAGTAGAAAGAAAACTTTCTTAAAATACTTTCATTAATGTTTTTTATTTTAATATTTTTGAGAGATTGTTTCATCAGAAAATAATTTTCAGTATAGTGAAGTAAAATATTTGTTTTTAGAGTTATATTTTGAAATAATTTAAATTTAATTCTTTTTGTTTTGTATTTCATTTCCTCCCCTTTCCCCCTTACTGCCCTTTACTCTCTGTTAAATTAGAATTGCTTGGGAAGTAGATTAATAACTCGACACATTCTCATATTTTGATGTCATATCAAGGTGTAACCCAGCATTTATTTGTAACAATGTTAAAAGAAAAAAAAATTTAAACACAGATGTTTCTTTTTCAGGAAGTCTGAGAAACACAGCAGAAACAAGGTCAACTAGCAAAAATGAACATTGAAAACAGACAATCTATTTTCCATCTCACAAATCCAAGACCGCTCCCTTCTCTTCACTGTAAAGCATAAACCTGCAAAGCAACAAATGCCATAAATTCCACACAGCAGCATTTCACCTCCTTGGGTTTCTGAGGACTGGAAATTCCACTTGAATCTTTCCAGAAATATTTCCTTCTTCAATTTCTTGATGGGAAATTGGTGTAAATCTTTTATTCTTCTTTTTTTTAAATTTTTTTTTGTTTGTTTTTGTTTTTAGTACTAAAAAGTCAAACCAATTTTTAAGGAAGAACAGGTGTTGCCAAGATTTTTAAATCCAAAGACTGTTGACACACTTTCTGAGCTTGTACCTCAGCTATGAAATGTCCTTCTACCAAGCGGTCTACATAACTCCTTCCCCCCCACCTCCAAGAAATGAATATCCTTAAAAGTGCACATGCACACACGCATACAGACACACAATCACATACAAATTTATATTGTTTCAATTATCATCCTTTAGGTCTCTTCTAGATGTTGTGTTCCAGGTAGAAAAAGCTATGAAACAGTAGTCTAGCTAGGCCCTTTCAGACATTGAATTAGCATCAGGCCACCAAGCAAAACAATCATCTCCTTTATCTCACTTCCACATCTATACAATAACTGAATCACTTCTTCAAAAGACTCTTTTATACTAAATACATTTAATACATGAAAAAAGTTTGAATAACTTAACATGCCCCAGAAAACAATGCTGGCAATGGAATAATCTCCTGGAACAGCAGACACTGACAGAAAATGCCAATTATATGAGGAAGTGGACTTCACTGTCTGCTACAGGATAAAAGTCTATAATGTCATTCCCATTCTATCCAGGGAAAAGGAAAATGGAAAGATGGGACTTTTTCCCATCTGTAAATTTCCTAACTGATATATTATTGGCTTAAGAAAAGTAGACTTAACCATAGCATAATATAACAAAACAAGCGAAGTGTACCAATCAGTCCAGCTAAAATTTTTCATTACTGGTAGATTGAAAGAAGTCTCTTACCTATGGACTGAGTAGGATTCTTGAAATATCTATAGCACTGTGTTTAAAACTCAGGGTAAACATTTCTTGCACTTTGACTCATTTACAAAAACAGCCTTCTCCACCAATAATAAGTCATCAAGAACATCAGTTTCTTCTTTCAGTGACAAAACATAGTCCTTCTTCCAGCAACACATAACTCAATACATTGATAAAGCTGATCCAGTGTATTTGATTTTTTACCTGTGCCAAACTTGAACAGGTCATTTATAAAACAAGCCTATGGTTATAAGAAAGGACATCATATGCTCATTTGTCTTTACATTGTTTGAATATTTGGATGTTGTACTGAGCTAATGAATAGCCCAGCATTTCCTTAAAACCTGCATTGTGTGTGTTAAAGTGTTGCTGTTGGACAGACAATGACACACACGGGCACTGTCTGGTGAGAAGGTATGAAACTATTTATTACAACATTTGACTCTATATTTACAGTATTTCTACACTGACTAGGGATTGGAGGAGAAAGCTGATACCTCTCCCATCCCATTGTTTAAGACAATTGCCTATCAGTGTTTTTTACTTCAAGAGAAAGTGTATAAAACCACTACAATGCATAAATATTACTAACATGTGAGTTGACAACATGTTAAGCGGGACTGGTCAGAAAACAAAGTTTTCCATGACATTTTCTAGTTACCATTGAGCTACCAGACAACAGCTACCAAAAGCTGCATGGAGTACTGTTGTTCTTGATGAATATTTAACTTCATCTTTAAGGGCAACAAATTACTCAAAGTCCATATCCTCATTAAACTGATCTAATCTCAGCAATTTAGGCTTGTGGATATTGATATGCAAAAAGAAAAAAAAATATAGCTCTTTTGGCTCAAGGTGTTCATCTGCCATCTGGAACAGCTTCCCCAGTCTCATCCATTATGTAAATGAGATGTAGTATTTGTTATGTTTCATCTACTGATACTAATACATCAACGTGGACCTTACAGCTCAAGCCCCTGAGAAGGAATTGGCTTCACATCGCTCACTGGCTTGAGATCACATCCCATTACTTTTAATGGCTCTGTGGCATTTAAGGTCACTTGATTTTTAATAAAGCAGATTTCTGTCATGTCATTAAAAGGGTAGCTACCTCTTTCACTTCCTTATCTTTCCTTTTATCTTCCCAAGAGGTTATAGCATTTCAGACTATTACATATCTTATTTGTTCTATGAAACTTATTTCTTCATTTACCTTCATGTCTTTTTACTGTTTCAGAATAAAATAGATGAAAAGGTATTTTTCTCTATCCTTAGGATAAAGAAAGGGGTGAAAGTGTCATGGAAATTGTTAGCAGAATTAGTAAGGAGATATAGACTGGAGCTGAAAGCCATTTCTGTTGAATGTTTCATTTGTCTTTGATTTTTGATATGTTAAATGAGACAAATTCAATCTGGTAATGTGATACCTGTGTAAACAGCCCTTAGTCACTCAAGTGAGTAAGTTGAAATCAATGTGTAAATAAGCATTATAGCTATGTCCTTGAAAGATGTAGTTAGAAAATGTCACCATAGCAGTCAGTCATATTTATAACTATGAAGTACCATCCAGGATTGAGCCCTGACAGAATAGGACAGCACACTTTGATGGAAGCAGTAAACATATTCCATTCCAGTACCATTTACCTTTTAAATGAATACTTACTACATGCCAGGGATTTAACATGCTTACTCAATATTCCAAATCACTAAAGTGTAAAAGAGGAAAGAAAAGTATGAAGTGCAATTAAAATCTGTCATTTAGCATGGATAATTTAAATATGATTCTTCTGTATTAAAAGACTGCTTGCCAAAATAAGGGTGGAAATGAAGTTTAAATGCTATATGAGCTTTCACTGAGCTTTATGAAGAGAACTATCTGACTAGAAAATATAACCAAATTGGTTTTTTAAGTTATGGAAATACATTGCAAAAAGTAAAAGTAAAAGTAAAAGTAGTAAAAGTAGTAAAATTAAAAGTAAGTGTTAGAAGATGCAGCTGCATTGAATGAGGCAAGCATGTATATTAATAATAAATAATTTCAAAACTCTATTATTTTCCTATTCAGTCTTTGACTACTTAATCAAACCCAGGGTCTCCAGCAGGACTCTTTAAATGAAAAAAGACAAGCAGATTGTGTTATGTGATTCCAGAAACTCTTCCTTTGAGGGTGATGGGTTTGATAGAACAAAATAGTTCATCATTTTTAGCATTACATGAAGATGCAACATTACATGCTTTTAATGAAAAAACACAAATAGCTTTCAAAGTGAAAGAATTAGTTGGATCTCAATTTTTTCCATGTTGAGGTTGGTTCATCAGATCATAAATGATAAAATGTAGTAATGCACATTTTGGTATTAAGACAGACATAATCATATTATTTTCCTCTTTTGGATTACTCTTCAATTTTCTGTATTTACTGTCTTGAAACAAATCATAATGTTTTGCCTAAAAATTAAATTCAGAGAAAAGTACTTTTTTTGCATTCTCCACTTTATTATAAACAATACTAACAGAGATTCATTTTCATTTTTAATTTAACGTCAAAATGACAACGACAGATACAAATTACGTTTCTGAAGGAATTATCTCCATTCACATCCTAAAAGAACAAATTCTCTTCACTGATATCAGGAGCTGCAAACAAGCTACATTTTACTATTCTGTAGGACTACCTTTCGTATGCCCTATAGCTGACTTAAGGATGATTTAATACTGGCGTTTTTTGAATATTCAGTGCAACCTTTTTTTTAATGTCATTCTGTAGTTTAGTGAAGAAAGGGAGATGTTAGCAAATAGTATTTTTTCTTGTTTGGTAAAAAAAGGTTTTCTTGGATTTTAGATCTATTATTCTTTATCTTTTTCATGGTTTTGCTGCACTTTTTTTTTCATGCTTTCTGAGTTCAGTCATGGGGTGGCATTTAGCTTCATGGCTAAACTATCAAATACAATATTGCTTGATACTCCATATATCCTATTTGAAAATTGTTTGTGTGCTAGTATATAATGTGCTCTTGCTACCTTCAACAATACCTAATTACAAACACAGTGCTCCTCCAACCGAGAGCTGGAGACTTTTGAACAAATTATGATTTAACACTGTTATCAAATGTGCCTGTAAAATTTAAAGCAGAATTGGATTCAGAGTTTTTCAAGGGAAAAATAATGCTGTTTTATTGCTTCTGCTTACTATGTTGTAATTCACTAATGTTAAATGGAAGGTATGAAAAGTCACAAGTAGCAATTAACAGTTTAATTAGAGTTGCAAAGTCATCTTCTAATTGTGCTCTTATTTCAATCATCTGCAAAAGTCTGCTACAGATCCAAATAAAATAAAAAAATAAAGCAAAACCAAACTATTTGAAATACATTCTTTGAAGCTGTCATGTTGAAGTTAAAATGTACTGATTAATTCTTGACTGAAATATTTTACAGAATAAAAGCATAGAAACAGAAGATTATCAAACATCATGGCACAGCTGGAAAGAAACAGGCTAGTAACACACTGGTTTCAAAACGGGCTAATTTGATCAGAACTAAACTAATGGCTTTGAATTCCTGCAGCAAATGCAGTTTGCAAAGTCTGATTAATCTCACTGAATTCAAGCTTGTACTTGCTCACAAAGAGACATGTTCACTAACTCAGTTTATCTTGTAAATTAGGAATAGAATCCAAATATTTGAGACCTGGGACATTATTTAAGTTTTGCAAAAGGAGTTAGTTTTCCATTCTGCAATATGCTGTAAAATAGATTGCACCCATAAATATAGTGAATACAGGAAATCAAGCCTTCATTTTGTATATCTCAGTTTTGTATATCTCCGTTTTCCATCTGCTCTCAGTGCAGGATGGTCTATTTTGGTCTATATTTATAGAGGATTGAGTATCTGCATGCTCCTCATCTTGGGCATTCTCCACGCCAAAATGTAGTTTCTTCTCCAAGCACTGTGGGTACTGAACAAGTCCAGACTTGAGAGTGGGCTCAGAGTTGTGCTCGAAATCCACGTAGGCAATCAGAAGTGGGCTGCTTTGGTTCCTCAGGTAAGTGAATTAGTATTATATAATTTCTAGCATTTATATATTTTTATTTGTTCTGTCAGGTTATAAACACTACTCTGCAATGAGCCATGTGTGAGACACTACACTATTTGTGCTTCAAGATCACAGTATGATTTTAGTTATCAGTGTTAACAGATTTGAATGAAGAGGGACAGTTTTTCAACTGGTTACAGACAAAAGTTCTTTGTCTATATAAGAAGGATTAATGAAAGATAATTTTACAGTAGGAACATGAAAGAGCTTGGCAATTCTAAAACAGGCTTAAAATTTTAAAAAAATCCAGTTTCTTTTTCTATATGCACAATCATGGTATGACTGTTCAATTAAAAAGAAAGGTGCAATCAGATTATAAAGATCTCTGAATAATTGTTCTGAATTACTGGTTCTATCTAAAGAATGGGAAGATAGTGAAAATGGTCTGTGACAGAAGCAAATCCTGAAGACCGTCTTAACCTCAGCTTGCAAGCTGAGGAGACAAGTTTCCAATGAAACAAGGCTGCCTGTCTGCAGAGAATCTTAGGGAGAGATTCTGAAAAGCCCTCAGAGCATACACACTGAAGAAACCTGCCTGAAATCATACTGAAGCCTTTCTGGATGGATGGGACAAGGCAGATTCTACATATTCACACCTGTCAGTCAGCTCAGAATAGTGCTGTACCAAAGCCTAATGTGTGATAAACACATTGCTATTATGTGAAAAAGGGTCCTTACTCTCTGAAAATATGGATCTCTATCTTGTTTTTTTGCCCTCATCTTGCTTTTCTATCTTATGTACAGATCCATAATGAGGTTGACATATGTTGCATTTGCTGTACTTGCTCCTAGTAACAAATTTTAAATTTTTCTTATCTTTTTCCATCAAACAAATTTTAAAGAAACAACTGGGAAAAAATAATGGCTCATAGAGCAGAACTTTTATATAGAGAAGGGCAGGCTTGATTCTCTTTCCAATAAAAAGAGCCATTCAAAGTCATTTGCCCAAGAATCATCTGGGACTAGTAAGTCTCTTATTACAAAAACATCGATGTTGGGAATGAAAATTAATTTACCGGCTTTGTTTGTCACCTTCTGCAATGGAATAAAACCAGTGCTGTGAAGACTGCACTCTGTAAAGACTAGTCTGTTTTCTATTTTCTGATTTGTTCTTCACTCTTCAACATCCACACAGTGTGAAAATGAAAGACATCCTCCCTGCTTCTGTAATGCTGAAATCCACTGGTGTTCTTGCTTTCAGAGAGCAGGAGGAGGCAAAGATCTGGATGTGTAGAAATTTTTAGCATGCCAGTTTACTTGGTGCTAGCTTTTGTTCAAACAAAGTCATGCACGGAATACAAAGGCAATTCCAAATGTCTGCATTCTGTTATTCAGCATCAATGCACATCACAGCAGTTTCAGCAAATTGTTTATTTCGTTACATGACTCATTGCTCCAGGTGAGCTGTGCCTGAGAATGGATTGCCCCTAGACAAAGAGTTACAGAGAATGCCCCTACTTTAAAAACACTTAATTCTCATTCTCTTTCCTTGCAAACAATTCCAAATTGAAGATTATCTGCTGTGTAAAATCCAGACAGGGAATTTCAAGCTGCTGACATTGAGGCATTGAATATACAAAGCTCAGCAGCAAGACGCCAGCAGCAGTCTGAAACAACCTTCACCAGACCCCCATCTAATAACTACAGATTCAGAACATCACTGGATGTGCAGCTTCACAAGGTTACTAAATAACAATCCTATTTCTGCTAATAGCAGATGCTCCTAGTTCTCTTCTAATTAGTCACTGTGGAGTTTTCATATAGAGTATTGAATTGAAAATTGTCACTGAATGAAAACATACACACATAGAGCAGAGAGAATTATTCTTCTACCACTCATTAACAACAGTCACAACTACCTCTGGCACCTTCTGTGCACACTGAGGGCCTTTTATGCATTGCATCCTCTGAGTGATTATTGCTCTGAGAGAGGCTGGGACCTGAACATCTGTGGGTCCCCTACATCCTGTTAGGTCAGTTCCCTCTGCATGATCTGCAATGGTCACCCAACTGATACACAACAGATATTCCTGGTTCTAGCAGGGAGAACAATGAATATTTCCTCCAGCAGACAACATGACTGTGCTTCCCTGAGAGCCTGGGACTGAGTCTGTCCTCTCTACAGTGTAAATTGCAAAAGGCAGGAGAGCACAGATAACCTCCTTAATCAGTGATGATCTTTATCATTTATGCTGTTTAAAATAAGTTTCCAAACTTTGCTGGGTGATTCAACAACAATGTGGTCAGCAGGCTGGCTTGACATCAGAATGGTGCCATGAACATCAGTCGGTTTCAGACTTCCCCCTAAAGGTCAAAAGAACGAGGCATGAATATATAAACAGCCTCATCAATAATAATATTTTTTATTTTCCAGACTGATGAGCCGTAAGTTAGATTGTTAGCACACTGTGATGTGTGGATGCTGGCAGGTTTTAGTACCCAAAAAGACAGCTGTATCTGCAACATGGGAAACTTAAATTTCAGTGTAAATATTTGAAGGATGAATACTGAATTGGCAGATTCCATAATAAGCACTGTATGCCCTAACCAAACTAGCTTCTTTCATTGAAGAAAAGTAGAACCCAGTTCTGGTGCTCTGCAGAAATCTGACAAAAAAGGTGTTGCCTGGGGGGAGTGCATGGGCATGTGCATGTGCAGTGCTACAATAATGAGTGGTCTGCACAATCTTGGGGATATGTAGTTGCTTTGAATGTTCAGATCTATGCAAACACATCAGCATCCATCTGCCACTGCCCTTGACTTCATCAGTGACTGCATCATTTGCATTTTAATGCAGAGGTTCTCAGTAGAGTTTGCCTAGGCAGCACATTTGAGAAAATGAGCTAAATTACTCCCTTTTCTTGATTATTCCAAAGTCTCAGAGTGAACCGTAAAGTAACATCAGGAAACACACAAGTTGTTTTTTTTTCTAGTCACACAAGTCTCAATGCTTTCAAGATTTTCTGTTTGCAGGGGTCTGTGTTGTGTGAATAACAACAAAAGTATCCAAACAATTAATTGCTCTGCAATAATATAATTTGTTTTCTAAAACAACGAGAAAGAATCACACATTTTCCCAGGAGATAACTCAAACTTCTTTTCCTATAGTATTTCATTATTAACAAGATTTCTTCCCTGAATCACCAAAATTAGATTTTTATATTCTGCAAATTTCTTAGCTCATATTTTGCTAAAATAAACAAGTATATTTATAAATCTCAAATGAAAAACCTCTTAAAGCCAGTTTTACAACCTATATGTTTCTGTCACTTGAGACCCAAATTTTTCTCATTGCCTACACCTACATTTTCAGTTCAAAGGCTGCTGTTTTGTATTCAGCTCCAGCATGCTCAGCTATTGTTTCCCCTATTGCTCTGCTCTCAGGGGCTCTGCAGGTTGACAGTTATTACTGTGGGCCAAGAGAAAATGAAGTCAGCACAGTTACATGTGCTTTTTCTGCGACTGGCATGAATGATATCATCCTAATCAGTTATCATTCAGTGGTCTTCTCACCTCGTTTCCTGGCTTGATTTAAGATACATTTTGAAAGTACAAAATCGGCATGTGTGACATTCTGTTCTTTATCTATTCTGTTCTTTATCTATTTCTAGTACAGAAATAATTTTAAAAGTTATGTATTTCTGAGGGTACCTATGATTCATTAAATTAATGTTCTGCTCCTGGCAAATGACCTGTGTCTTATGAAAGGATGTAAAAAAAGAGGAAGTTAGACTTGAAAATTTCTTTATTTTTGAAGTGACACTAGAAAGATAGAATTTGTGAGAAAAACTTATTGCTGATATGTAATAGTACTTTGTTATTCATAAACACTTCATTGTATTTCATCTCCTTAGACAGTGTCTGTAGATTTTTTTTCTTTTTTCTTTAACTCTTTTTTTTTCCTTTGGTGAGTTTTTTTCTCTGACATGACATTGCAGTGTTCTGGTATGCCAGTATATATACTTTTTAAATTAAAATAAAAATGGAAATATTTTTTAAACTAGTAAATATTTCTGATATGGAGCAGTGAGAATTTACAATGTTGACATAGAAACTTCAGATATTGAATTTATTTTCCTATTTTTTTTGACAAAAGAGTCAATAATTTTTTCTTCAAGAATCCTCTTAAGTCTTGAAACAACAAAATTTTGGCTTCAATTTGTATAAGTAAAGAAATTAAAAGTAAAGGCTTTTATAGTAAAAAAAAAAAGATTAACAAAATACCCTGTACTATCGGGTTTTATATAAGTGTCACTTAGTAAAGAAACATGCCAACAGGTAGTTTCTCCTTAAAAAAAAAACCAAGAAAAACAATACAACCTCCCCAACCTTGCGGCTAAAAAAGATACAGATCTTATGAACTGGGTTTGAGCTGCAGAAAATTGAACACCTTAGTGAAGAAAAAATATATGTTCCTCAAAGCAAGAAAATCTGGAAAGTGAGAGGTGTTTATCCTGTTATTTATTTTGCAGCTCATTTAATCTGGATTCCAGCCCAAAGGTCAAAACCAACTTGTGGCCCATAAGGTTGGTCCTTTGCTATGTACTAGAAATTTCAGGGCCTAATTTGCTCTTATCACATATCAAATCATGAAGGAAAACTCTACCATCCCAAACACATCTAAGAACAGGATGATCAAAACCTTACAGCACATATTCCCGGGCAATGTGTGCTGGAACACAGACAAGAGAGCCTCCTCTTCATCCTTACTGCTGCCAGAGCCCTGGGGGTACCCAGGAGGCCTGGCTGCCCTGGCCAGTGACCCTGGACCCCCAGCCCCTCTGCCCATCCCAGGGCTCCATTTCAGCTCCAGCAGGTGATGCTTGGGAATGTCTAAGGGAGAGCTGAGCCCCAGCTGGATCCTGGCTCTCAGTTTGGGTGAGACACCTCAGCTCAGTGTGGGAAACACAGGGAAGGAGAATGGCCTGACCTGCTGGACCTTGAGCTGTATGCTTTGCCTTCAGGCACAGTGAACTCAGTCTGTTTAATTTATCTGTGTGACACTGGCCTGAGAACCCTCAGGGACTGTTTTTCTTTGGCTATTTCTTTAAGGCACTGTGAAGAGTAAATACTTCTATGTGGCTGGCAGATGACTGTCATTAGGGCTCAGTGACTTTCAAGACAACAGTGAGAAACCTCACAAACCTCAAGTCTGTCTCACTTCTGAGCCAAAGCACTAGCTTAATAAAATAAATGGAATGCCTCTTGCTCTTTAGGATTCACATCATTTTTGGTGTAGTTGTCAATATGCTATTCTCTAGTCCCTTATGTAGACTCCAGGATGCAGTACCTGGCTGCATTTAAGGTGGGAACCAAAGAACATCACAGATCATTGTTTTGTCATGGAATTTGTCTACCAGAAACACACATGAAAAGACACAGGCTCACTATGGAAAAGAGAAACTAGAAGAACTGTACTATTTAACTTAAGCAAATTAGATTCTTGTAAGCGATCAGAAAAAATGGCACCTCTAGAGTTTGAAATGACTTTTGGAATCACTTTGTGCTAGACTGTGAATCCATTGTACCTCCACTGTTGGCTAATGATGGTGTGTTAGATGAGGTGCATTACTCACAGTCCTTTCTGGCAGACTAGTAGGCTACTTTGTTTAGCCTCATAGATTCCCTGCATTGAATATGGGCCTAAAAACTCCTTTTAGCACTTATTTTAATACCACATTTCCTAATTTCTTTGTTCAATATAGAATTTCAAGTTGAGGTTTGATGCATTGTGGTCTGTACTTCATGTCAAATTATTTAAGCCAGCCTGCAGTTCCTTTCTTGGCTCTGAGTAAGAAATGTAGAATATGTTTACCCACAGACAGTCTGTCATAGCGAGTTCATAAAGCACTTTTCAAATGCCATTCTGTGGACATGTGTGGTCAGTTATTTATCCTCTCTTACCCTTATTAAGGTAAGGATGATAGGAGAATCCTTAGCTGAGGACTTTCACTATGCCTGCTGTTCTTGTTTAAGACTAGCCTAACTTGTTCATGACCTTTAGTCAAAGCAACTGCTTTTGATTCTTTAAACCTCAGAACTGTTGTTTGACTACTTCTTTTCTGACCTTGAAAATTGAAAAGCCTTTGAGACTTACACCTTACTTAGCACAAATGTTAATTGGTCATAACATTTTTTACAAGGGGTCCGTGGGAATTACATTTTGGGAAGATTTTTCAAAGATTAGAATTGTATAATACTACAGTGAAATTTACAGTTGGAGGTTGTAAACAGCAGATTTATAATGCAGCTAAATATGTATGACTGAACCACATTCTCTTTTGTCTTACAGAAAATACAGAAATAAAGGTAAATACAGTAATTCAGGCTAGGCAGGTGAACTGATTAAAATGAGTGCATTCTCCTTCAGTCTCACAACACAGTCACTGGCACCATAAAGAGAACTAAGCAGCGCCAACCCTTTCTGTCACTGTGTAAATCACTTTGAGGGAATTAATTTCCTTGAACGTCAGAAAAATTGCCTAGCTCTTAAAAGGCTAAAGTAGTCATTCAAGCACCTTTAATAGTGGATAAAAATGACCATGTTCAAAGGCAATTACCCATTTTTAAAGCCAGATATGCAATGTTGTAGTTTTACAATCAGTTTAAACCAGATTAAGCTGTCAGGGTTCTAGCTCTCCCTTGTGTCAGCACAAGCATTTGCCTTCTGGTTAAAACTAAACAGTTGATTTTTTGCTATGTTAGTTTGAGCAAGATCAATTCACCCACCTGGTTCAGTGTACAGCTATACAAAGCTTTCCCAGGAGAGAAAAGATGGCAGGGAGGTGAAAGGGAGGCAGTAGAAACACTTTTCTTGGCATCATTGCCAGATGCTGCTGCTGTGAATTGATTGTGAAGTTACCATATCAGATGCAAAAGGTTGCTGTCTCTATTGATTACAGATGGGACCTCACTGGCTGACCTGGGCTACAGGGCAGTAGAAAGCACCCTGAAAATTCATGTGTAGAATAACTGAAAAGATTAACTTTAAGGCATTAAATGTTTCATGTAAAACATATTTCTTAATGAAATGGAAAAGGATGTTCTTTTTTCTTTTCATGTAAGACCACTTCCAACATTCTGTGTGCATAAAACCAAAGAGGGTAGTTTTTTACAGAGCAAAACAAGTTAATTTTCAGAATACTACATGGACACATATTGTACTTATATTTTAATTTAAGTATGCACAGGGGAACTAAATACACAGTCTAAGTCAAATAGAAATATGGGAGAACTAGACCCACAATATATCTTGACTATAGCTCCTATCAAAGGCTGAAGTCCTTTGGGATTCATATGGATTGATAAAAAAATTAAAAAGGAAAAAACCAATAAACTCTAATGGAAACCATGTTTCTGTTCTGTTGCCAGAAGGGATTATAGTATTCTTAGTGCTACATATCTCTCAGAATGAAAAATGGGCACAAAATCTGGGTGGAAGACGCAGCATGAGGGAGGGGGAGGAAAACAAGCTTACATTCATTTTTATATCTTAGAGTGTTAATTATTTGAAGGGGATAATTTAATATGACAAATAACTCTTTCATCTTTTAGCCCACCAAAAAGTGCAAAAACTCAGAGCAGTGGCACAATATTTTTAGAAGAGAGTAATGGAGTAAAAGCTTCCACATACTTTGGAAATGGCATTTAGATGCATTTTCCAGAGATAGAGGATGGTGTTTGTGAGACTGACTTGCTTCTCTGCCCTCTAAAGACTTAGCAGTAAATTTCTTCTGCCCATGACAAATAGTCTACCCTTAAGTGCAGTAGGCCTGATCCAGATTCAGGGACAGAATTTCTCCACCACTTAAGGGACTGAAGGTTAAGTATTGCAGGAGCCTTTGGCTTCAGCAGTCTTTTGTGTTGCTGAACTTTATTATTTTTTGTAACTTAGCTACAGTTTAAGAACTAAATCTGATATGAGAAACTCTTATCCCATGCATGGAATTAGGGTATCCATGGAACATTTTCTTCTATATACCAGATGTCTAGTGAAATTCAAAGTTTGCTATACATGTAAAACTCTAAGCTTTCTAAGCTCATATCTTAAATTAAATTTATTGTGAAGGTATAGATGAAGGCATGCAGGTGGGTTAGCAGAAAGGTGCTGAGAGATGAGCAGTAGAGACAGTAGTGTTCTTTTCCTGATTAGAACTTAATTTTTAGGTTATCCTGAATCATGACCTTCAGATGGCAGTCAGATATGAGATTCTCTAAACTAGCTTGGATACGACCTGAATTAGTTTGTCTTTTTAGTCCCTATGCCCCATGTTATATTTGATCATCTTCTGGTTGTAGGTACCAACATTCTTCATGATCTGTGGGTTCTGCCCCTCTACTCTGCTCTGGTGAGACCCCACCTGCAGAGCTGCATCCAGCTCAGGGGTCCCAGCACAGGAAGGACCTGGACCTGCTGGAATGAGTCCAGAGGAGGCCAAGGAGATGATCAGAGGGATGGAGCACCTTTCCTATGAGGACAGGCTGACAGAACTGGGATTGTTCAGTCTGGAACAGAGGAGGCTTTGGGGTGATCTAATTGTGGCCTTCCAGTGCCTGAAGGGAACTTGCAGGAAAGATGGGGCAGGACTATCTAACAATTTGCATTAGATAGAAGCGATATTACAACTGTTTTTGATTCCAAATTTATATTATGCTCTCTACATAAATACTGAAATATAGAGGATATCAAATAGCAATGAAAATTCATATTTGTTGAGCTGTACTTATTATGATCATACAAATGAGAAATGAAGAAGTGCTGAAATACTCCCTTTTAAAAAGTAGCTGGAACAATGACTGGAAAAAAGGGACTGTGCACATCCAAAGTGTGATGCTGTGATTAATTATCTTACTCACAAGAGGAAGAAAACAACTATTATCATGGTAAGATAAGATATTATTCAATGGGAAATTATATCAACAGAAGCTTCAGGAAAAGAAAAGAAAGCTTTTGTATGGTCTTTGGCATGAAAACAAAACAAAATCTGGATCAACTTAGAGTTGATATAAACAATAGAATCAGGTTTTTATGACATCATTTATGGAATTTTAATTAGTACAAAGACTCATGAAGTTGTCAGACTATAGAGACTGAAGCAGAAAATGAAGATCATGGAACTGCAATGCATACAACTCAGTTTTATGTCATCTATTCTGAATGCTATGCCTTTCCTTTATAGGTAAAAATAATGCTATAAAATTAATGTTCTCTGCCTCTATTGATAATCTTTCGTTTTACAGTGGTGCTTTGGTTTCCTAAATGTTAATGCAGAGTGCAATTAGTCCAACACATAAAAGAAAAATATATTTTAAAGAATATAGAATTATTAACATTAGAATTATCTAATGTTATTAGATTTTTTTAAAAAAAAATTATTGTAAACTGATATTATATCATTTGTTTTACCCTACAGAAAGCTTTTTCACTTTTAAGGATTTTTCAATGTTTGGAAGACACTAAAATAGCCTCTGTGACTTTAAAAAGTAGGTGGAAAATAACTCAAAAAGTGAGACCCAAGTCTCATTTATATTAGTGTGAATTGAGCCTACAATGAAATCATTAGGAAGGGAAAAAATTAAAACTCCAAGGAATAAAATTAAATACTGACATAAGTTCAAGTAACTAATGAGATCAAATACTGATTTCTTTTTTTCTTATTTTCTTTCTAAACTGAGGATGTTCAGTCTGTGTGGTATCTCAGCCCCTCAAATAGAAACAGAGCCTGACATTAAAATGTATTTTTCCTGAAGAGTTCTGTCTCCTTTTCAAAGGCAGGAAACTACAGAGTATTGCATCTTCTCAAGTTCAAAAGTAAATTTGAGGCTGAGAATGTGCCTGAATAGAAACCAAGGTCTTCTGATTTAATCATTAGTAAAGTAATATCTTGACAGAAAAGGTGGCTTCTCCCCCCATCAGTCAAGCTGTGTTGTCTTCTGGCAGCAGGGTATCTGTCTATCCTTACTTAGGTATCTTTGGGAAGTGCACACTTATCCTTGAAAAGATAGTAAATTACACCAGTCTGACTGGGAGTAAGCTCGAAATACAGTTTATTTCTTGTCTTTTAATTACAGTTACTCTACTTTTTTTTTATGTCAGAAAAACCTAATGTACCTTATTTTCTTTTTAGATAATTCTCTAATGCCAAGCCAGTGGCTGTGGGAAATGACAGACAAATTAATTTTGTGTTTGGTCTTGTAAATCTATGAACCTAGGAAAAAAAATCCAGTTTTATAATGGCATATGAAGTCTGTAAAGTAAAAGAAGATGAGGATGTTAAATATTTGTCTGGTGTAAGAAAATTGAGGACAATTAAGTTATAAAACTGAAACAATATAAAGAAATAATTATAAATAAAAAAAGAGTCTGGGGATTTTCTAAAAGAAAATTCAAAGGAAGAAACATAAAACACACAATGAAGGGAAAATAAACAAAAGTCTTGAATCATTTGACACAGCATCCTGAAATTAGAGACATATGTGATAAATGGATGGAACAAATGTAAGTTAAAGAAACACTATTAAGTAAGAGTTTGGATATATGTGAAACTTTGTCTTACAGCTGAAAAAAAAGGATAGAGTGGAACAGAAGGACAAGAAAGGGTGAATATAGAAATTACAGGTCAAAAATTCTACTTTTGGTGGGTTAGTGTCATCACATGGTGTTAGATTGCAATAGAATAAAACAGCACACATCACTATCATATGAACACTCTTTATCAGCACAAAAGAGGAAAATATTCAAAGGAACACAGTCTGAATGTACATATACACAAAGCCAAAAGCCAGTAACAGAATTATGGACAGTAAAAAAATAAATAAATAGGTATTTTCAGTATCTGTGCCATTTATTGCAAATTACAGGGATAATATATGGAGGA
Organism: Thryothorus ludovicianus; assembly: GCA_013397245.1. Classification (NCBI taxonomy): domain Eukaryota; kingdom Metazoa; phylum Chordata; class Aves; order Passeriformes; family Certhiidae; genus Thryothorus; species Thryothorus ludovicianus. The sequence goes on along the minus strand of VZTB01009531.1, from coordinate 65,698 downwards.
GAGGGCTTCTTTTTGAAGTTAGATGACGTGGCTTTTTGCAAAGAGCATGCTTTCATCTATTTCTATCCAGTAAACAGGGCAGCTGAAGCATCATTTGAAATAAGTAAGTGACCAAAATATGGATGAAAAGGGTATTCAATGACTAGGAACTAAAATAAACAACTTTAATATTTACATACAAACACAGAAGAAAGGACCTGGAGCAAATAAGCAAAAACTTGAAACTGCAAATTACAAAAACTGTGGAACTCACCAGAGTTTTCTCAGTAATTCCAGATGTCATCCATAATTAACTCCGAAAAATCTCCAGTTCTATAAAAGACAAATTTAAAGAGGAAAAGGTTTTTAGACATCTGAGCTAAATGAAAGTAATGGAAAGTGCTATGGTAGAATAAGAATGGAAAAGTACAAGACTGAATACAGATTAAACACAGAAATGATAATTCATGTACAGAACAAATAATGAGTTCTTCTCAGTTGTCTTGAAGATAGATCATGAAGGTACAGGCACTCAAAACAAAATGAGAGAATGCTATTTTATGCATGTAGGTGGCATTCACAATGCACAGGACAGAGATCAGGAGATGCTAGAACAGGCAAAGGAGCATACTGGGAATTCAGATAGATATCTTGAAATGAACCATGTCATAAACAATAAAAATATTTCAGGTCTGGTTTGCTTTTCTTCTCCAAGATGACAATAAAATGAAAACTTACATTTTCAGAGATTGGAGAGAGCAACAAGGAGAGTCAAGATGATAATGTCTCTTTAAAAATCTTTACTGCATCTTCTGTTTTTGAGTATGCTCTGGTTATGTTTTTGAGATAATATGCATAATATGTAAATGAATGCTTGAATCTGTATGTTCAAAGGACGAGAATACCTCAGAAGACAAAACACCACTCCCATTTGTATAATTGCTTTATCTCTGCCACAGATATTCAGCATCTGTTCTTGTGAACTTGTGAAGTTGTCTGGGAGCTTTGACTCAGCTCATTAGCAGGTTTACTGCAGCCAAGAAGTCAATGGACCACAGAGTCTTTTTCAGAGGCATAAGGGAAACAGGAATGTGAAAATGAACTAATGCATACACCCATAGAATAAGTTCACAGTGTCATCACTGTATAATACCTGCACTGCTGGTCAATGTATTAATGATGTATTAGTGTGTTAATGAGGGCCAAACACAGACAACAAGACTCGTGCATCATCAGAGTCCCTGTGTAAACTCTGCCCTGGCACTGAACTAGGACAGCAGCAATACCCATCCAGATTTTAACCTATCTCTGCACTGGAACCCAGCCCATATTTATTGTGTCTGTTCTACCTAGTAGGAAGTTGGTACACACATAATGGCTGACAGGCAATAGGATTTTTCTTGTCTACAGTGAGAAAAGAGTCTTGATCTTAAATCTGGTTAAGTAACATTTTATATTCCATGCAGAAAGGACTGGTAGCACTGCAGCTAAGCTGTTCCTGGGCCTTACAATCTAGCCAGAGCTGAAGACACCTTTGCAGATAACACCATGTGAGTGACATTAAAAGCTTCCAGAGGGAAAGGACATAGCAGAGAAGATCACAGTATTACTTCTTGTCGGCACTTGCTGGAGACCTACATCATATTATGTATCCTAATTAGGCTGAAGTAAATTTCATTGCTGTATGTTCAATATATTCTTGGTCTTTTAGGATATTGTTAGTGCTATATATATTTCTTGCTCAAGTGGTCACAACCAGTGGTAAATCTTCTCTTTTCTCTTGAAATCTCTTTTGTTTGGTCACGAATTTTTGTAATTTAAAATCACTAGACAGCTATTTTCATACTGAAAATAAAAAAAGTTTAATTATTGATACCATGGGAGCCAAGCTATTAAAGTATAATTTTCAATACTGTACTATTTATTTTTACAGCATTAAGCTGAAAATATGGACTAATATTTTACACAAATCATGTCTTTCTTTTAAATGTTGTTTAAGGACAGCCTAGATTTTTTGGGTAAAATCTGTTGCTTACACAGCCCTGTCACATTCAACCAAAGACAAAAGAAATACTAGGTAGGTTTTTTCATCCAGAACCATAAATAGTCAATTAGAACATTTTTCTGGCAAAGCTGCCAGTGAGGTGCAGGGTAGAACTGAATCTGGCTTGCTTTTGGGCAGGTGATGTGCATGCCTGAATGCTGGCAGCAGATCATTGTTGAAGTTGAAAGTAAACTAAAGAGATCAAAAATGGATGCAGTAGATTTAAAATAGGAAAAAACTGCTTTGGAATACTTCTACAAGCGTATGTTTTATCATTATGTGAGGCTAAATTATCCCTCCCCAGTATTTTATATTTAGAGCTCACCTACTCCTAAGAATGACATGAAACTCATGTGCTTATCTTAAATTACTTCGTGCTAGAATCAGCCAAGATTAATTTCTGTGCAGTACAGTTCACACAGCTGTATTTAACAATAACTTTCAAAAAGAGGGCCAAGACACAGATATGAATGAAAAGATAAACATGCTCCTAGCTCCAAAAGAAACAGTGCGGGCCGTACAACAGACAAATACACAGCTTGGGATACGGGCGGGGCTGCTGAGCACTTCCAAGCTAGGTAGGTAGCTGTTCTTGTATTTTTTCCCCTGAAGTTACATCTCTGACTAGTGCATCACTTTACAAAGTACAGTTCTATGTAATCTCCCAAAGCATTACTGTTTGGAGTATGTACTGTGGAAAGCTGAGTTTCCTCCCCTTCCTCTTTCCTCCACCATGCCTCTTTAATCCATGACCTAAGAGGTGACTAGAATTCATGGGGAACATTTTGAAAGCCATTTTAAAATTTATCAAATGTTGCAGGATCTAATTACTTGTAGAAAATATTCTTTTGACAAGTGCACAGAAAGCAACAAAAACTCCCTCTCAAAGCAGGTTGTTTTTCTTATTTACTTCATCTAAGAGACTTTCCTCATTTTATGTAATTTCTCTATTTAGAAATGTGCTAATATGTTAATACATTATTCAATCCCACTTGGCTATCTTCAGCATATGTAATTTTTTTTTAATATCATTATGGTTTGTAGTGGAAATCTGGAGTATTTGGAAATACTGGAAATTTCTGTATTAGAACTTTATGGGATCAAAAGAGTTTTTGTAGCTATTTATAGCTATTGCAGTTACAATTTGAAGGTACATAAGGTACTGCATTAAACAGCTTAGACAATTGCTTCCACAGTTGAATCTCAATGATATTTCAAATCTTGTATGCCTAATTGAAAACTTCTTTCCTGAAATTTCTTCTTGACAATAGATATATTTAACTTTGCAGTTTCATCTGAGAGAGATGAATGCTACACTTTCCCACTTTACAGATGAGGAAATGCAGCATGAAATCAAATCACTTGTCCAAGATCAGACAGACAGTCTTTGACAAAAGTATGAACTCTAAATCCCAGGATACCAGTGTAGTCATTGGACCACTCTTCTACTTTTAGAGAACTACCCTTTCTGTCAAATATCATCCTTAAGCTTGTTGACTTTTGAAACTACTTGTTCCTTGAAAGTGGGAAAGTTGCATTAAATGCTTTACAATATTGGCAAAACCGTATGTTATTCAGTTTTCATCAAAGCTAAAAGAAAGCCCTGAAATATAAAAATGACAAAATTTCCCTCTAGTGGCTTTCTCAATATTTCGTAGTGTCAGGAAGAAAATTTTTTTGTTTAGTTTTTTTTCTCTTTTAATTTATTCTTTTCATACAGTCCTTTTACTCTGACTTAATAATTCAATTTTATAAATTTCTTCCAAATAAATCCTATTTCTTGAACCTTTACTTTGCACTAAAAAGAAATTAAGAGAAAAAAGGAAGAAAAATTTTATCAATTTTTTTTTAAACTCAAACACTTTTGAGTAAATTCATTTCCATCCCACACATAGTTTAAAAAAATAAAATATCCTCTCCCCTCCAATTTGGTGAGGAGCAGGGTTCTAACAATAGATCTTTCCATTCCTTTTCTGATTTCATTCTTTCTTGGTTTGTTAATCACTATACAAAAGCATTTGATCATCCTTAATGCAGCCTAACATTCAGGAAAAGAAAAATTGTAACCAATTAACAGAATCACACTTTTTAAAAAACCTGAAGTTGGAGTATAAAGAAATGAAGAACTTGAAGAACTTATATCCACATGTGTTGGTAAATCAAGCCTTCAAATTTTTCTTTATTAAATAAGAAAAATACCAATGAAAATTTAAAGTCTGTTTTATTTCTAAAACAGATATGGTATAAAATTGGGGGCTATATTTTACATTTCATGATGCTGAAATATAAGATTCTAAAAGACTTCACATAAAGTTGGTACTGCCAGTTGTTGTATTTTTGGTTGGATGTGTGTGCGTGTGTGAACTTTTTTTTTTAGTGTTACTTAAAAATTCCAAAATAATTCAAAATGGATTGCTTTTCCATCAATATGAAATTGGTGGTAAGCATCAGCAGTTAAAGATGTAACAACAAAATTCTTCCCAGGAACTTCATCCATCTAGACTCCTGTTAAATCCGTAGATATCTAACTCATCCTGATATTATCCTCTAAATGCTTTCTGATGCAGATCAGCCACCTACCAATGCTTTTTCCCCCTTTTTTTCCAGTAGAGGGAGGAGTGCTGGGCTAAACAATAACTTGGTGCCTCAGTGGGCTCTGCATACCAGGGTATTGTAATGTATTTCTTCTTCTTGCTCTTTACTCTGTATGGAGTGTGCTGTTAGAGATAAAGAGCTTTAGTCTGGCACTGAGCTTGGTTAGTTTTAGGGATATTCAGACAGGAATATCAGTATCTTCAGAAGCATAAGACAAACAATCAAAATGGTTTTCTAGAAGGCCTGTGAGCAATTATGGCTAATGTGTATAGTTTTTAATACCTTGTCTACAGAGACCACACACATATTTGGCCCATTGCAGAGTAAGTGGGGGGAAGGGAGTTCAAGCTGTTTAGAATATATGTAACTTCCTACTTTGGCTTTTTAAACTTATGAAGAGAAGCAAGAAATGAATCAATGACAAAAACAAAGATAGGAAATCATTCCACATGTATAAGTCATGTGAATAATCTGATAATGACCATCCATATTTAAATATAGATGAGTAGTGGAATGAGAAACTGTCTGTATTTTAATGTTATTTCTTGAAAGTATTATTCTCAGGAATACCAATGCATCTGACGCTAATTTCATGTAACATTCAAAGTGACTCCAGGAAAAGTCAGATACAGGGTTCAAGTGAATTATTGATATTGGTATAGCAGAGAGAACTATTCCAATAATCAGCTGTTCAACAGCTAATTTATCTATAGCTCCTTATACATTGCAATACAAAGCAATAACCAAAGTTTCTTCAAATCAGACTTCGTTGAAAAAGGAACCTGACAAATGACTGAAGTGATCTGTACTCATTACTAACCAAAGTGACATGGACTGTTTATTTAAAATAGTGTTTTAAAGATAACAAAGCACCTTTCTGTGGTTCATTATCTAAATAAAACATTGTCTAAGATATTACAGATAATAGCAATTATATTATTTTAATGAGTGACTCCTTGAATTTATTTGAGCATTTCTTTGCGAAAACATCTGTAATTTTTATTAGGTACAGTAATTATCCTAGAGGGCTGAAAACGTTTAAGGTTAAGAGAAGAAAAAATTTGGAATAATCTTTAATTTTGACATCAGATTGCATTCCAGTGCATTTCTTACTTTGTAGCCTTGAATGTTTTATAATTTGGTTCTCCTATCTAAAGGGAGAATAAATAATTCTTTTTTGTTGAGATACTGTTCTTTCAATTAGTCTTTGGTGATAGTTTCAAATTTCAAAGGTATTTGTTCATTTTCAGAGAATTTGCTCCTACTACTTAAAGAGAAATGGAGAAAGACAGGATGAGATGAAGATGCCTGAAGCTATTGCAGACTCTTGTTGGCTTGTTTGACAAGATCTTACCAATACAGATGGGAAATTGGCTATTGCAGAGACGGATATTAGTACAAGAATCAGAGAAGAAATACATTTCATACTGAGCCTGATCAAAGATCAAGAGTAACAGTATGAAACAAGAATAGCATTTAAAAAATCATTCCACTCTGGTTCTTATGAAACATACAGAAAAGAAGAGAGGTGTCTCACATTAGGCTTGTTCTAAGATAAAACATGTAAATATAAAGCAGAAATTGCCCTAAAAATTTTATTTGTACCAAAGTATTCTGGTCCATGTAAAACCATAAAAAAACTACAGAAATGGATTTGATTTTTCAAAATCCAAATGAAAGTGAAACTTCTGTGTTAATGAAGTCAAGTCTAGAAAGTCTTCAAGTTGCTGAAGGAACTGGCCAAATGAATTAGAATAAATTTCATGGTCCCTGCTACTCCTCATTGAGAGACTGGTGGTGCAATTCAAACTTAACATTAAGAAGCTATGCAGAATAAAAATCACTGAATGCATATCAGTGGTCTACTCTTGCTAAAACTCCTTTTGGGGCAATAAATGATTACTTAAATAAAAAAGCTGAAATAATTTATAATGAATTAAGCCATACTGTCAATAGTTAAAAAAGTGAGCTACATTTTGAAGATTCCTAGGGGTGGGATGACACTGTTTGCTGTCATTCTACTAAACCCTATCAGAAAACAGGGGCTAGACGAAGTATCAAAGCAATTTCTGACCTGAAGAGCTGTCTTTTGGAATGATTCAACTTCTTAACAATTAAAATATATTTTCTGACATCTTATTTTCTGGACAACGTGGTCGAAATTTGTGGGTAATTTTAGACAAACTTTTGATAGATAAATGATATTGCTTCTTTAGTCCACTGATATGTACTGGATCCTTTGAGCAGTCCTAAGCAGAGGTATCAGCACCTGTACGTACATGAGGAACAAATTCCTTTTTACACCCAGACTTCCAAAGATAATTGTATGTACTGGAGTATTCCCTATAGCCCATCTTTTATTCTGGTATAACTGAGAAACATTTAGTTAGTTGAACCTACCATTTTTATACTCAGATTTAAAGGACCAGTTTATAAGAGATGCCAATAATCACAGATTTTTGTAAGATATAGGGTTAAATACCGTCTTCCTGCTCCTTTTGTTTGTCTTCATGGCATGAAATACATTTCTTTCTTCTTATTTTATCAAGATCTTTTGGGTCAAGGCTTGTGCTGTATCAGAAAACAGCATAATGGCAAAGGGGGAGAGAAACAGATAAAATGAAGTTTTCATAAGGAGTTTCCTTGATGCATTTATGCAAGCAAGTAAATTAAATATTTACAAACTTGGGACTCAAGAGCACATTTGTTAGTGAGAAAACTCTTACAAAATAATTTGTTGCATTGAATTTTCTGATTCCAAAATCTCAAGTTTCCTATGATCTGTATCTTGGTCTTCATTTCTTTCTGTATCGGTGAGGGAAAAATATTTCTTTTATCTGCTCTTAGAGAGAAAGAAAAAGGGAGATCTTGAAAATTTCAGTAGGTTCACAGGGAAAAATGAGATCCTGAAGGGCTTTTTATACTAATGAAATTCTAGAGTTCAGGTCAGTACAGAAAGCTGTTTGGAATGAGAATTAAAATAGTTTTGAAGAAGATCCTATCCTTTTATGTTTTAAGGGAGTTATTGTTACTTTATTTGGTCCAAACCATATTAATCATATACTTTTTAGTCATTTAGCTGTTTGGTGAGAGATCAAGCAAAGTTTTTTTCAAATTACAAGGTCCTTCCTGAGAGTTCATAGACGAAAATATTTTTTTAACCAATCCTTTTTCTGTTTTCCTGTCATTTGCTTAGTGAATATTGAAACAGCCCTTACAGTCTGTCATCTATACCTCTAACTTCTTTACTAAAGTGAAGAAGTTTTTCTTTTACTCAATTACTTTAGTATGGAGCAGTTTAGGCCTCTGCAAAAACTTCTAAAGTGGTTGGCTAGAACAATTATCTTCATGAATTTCGTAAACTCTTTTTAACGAGCTGCATCCTCTGTGGATGGGGGAAGCTGGATTTTGCTGAGAATGGTCAGGGATTTTCTATAGCTGATAGAAAGGCCCTTTCTGTACCAAACTTGTAGCATGTAAATCTCTAATATGTAAACAGTCCTCCTATTTCTTCCTTTCTTTCATTTAATTAAAATGAGTATTTCTCACAGACAATGACAACTAGAGAAGCATTAAATATCCTTAAACAGCACAAGCAGGAAGAGTTTACGAGATCTACTTTTGTCTTTTAGTAGCAGTGCTGAGTAAAGATGTGTTTTTCTCTCTGGAAACAGCACACAAATTTTCAGGCATAGCTAAGCAATGCTGAGGACAAACTTGCATTGCCTTTCTTCTATTGATGGACAGAAAACAGTACATAAAAATGGTAATTTCAAATCAGTGAAACCTGTATTTTCATTTCCTAGTGCTGATACTTGATTCTAGTTTTAATGTTTATCAATACAGTGGAGAATGTTAAAAATTTAAGGACATTTATTGCCTATAATTTATTTAATTTCAATTATTATTTCTCTAGTGGTCCTCAGAATTTTAAATTTACAGTAATTACAATATTATTGATTGAGAACCAACAATCCAATGCTTCAAATTTTCAGATTTAAATGGAGATGTGTTAGACAGATATTTTAAAATTTTTGCGTAATGATAAAGGATTCAGAGCTAATATTGAATAAAGTTAGCATAGTCAACAGTTCCATCTGTTATTGTAATGAAATGTGTGACTGTTTTTTCAATATCAGGGAAAAGAATATTTATCTAAATATATCAGTGTTTAGTACAGATGTCTGTACACATTGTACATGGAATTCAGGGCAACTGTGTATGGAAAAATGCATTAACTTCTGGAACATTTTTTTGCCAGAAATGTTCAATATTAATTAAAGTACTAGAAAAATGCTGGAGGCAATAAAAGTATAGCCATCTAACCTTTTCATTTAGTTATTGTTCATCATGGTCTTTCTGTGAGAGTGGTCTGAAGATTTACTATCTGGCAGAAGAGCTGTGTCAGTTCAGTAGCAATGCTGTGGGAGTTTGCAAAAATTGATGAAAGCTTCTGTCCTTTGCCTGCATCAGAGGGTCTACAATAGAGACTTTGACAGAACAAAAAAAGAATCAGTTCTGTATTGCCAATAACGTGGCAATTAGAGGAATGACAGTAGACAAGTGCTTGTGTCTGTCTGAAATGCAGTGATAGGTTTATAACCACCTTACAAAAACATCTAAACAGAAACAAAGAAATATAAGTGTTCCCACAAGAGGAGGAAGATTACAATTTCCCTTGTTTGTTTACAAATAACCCTGACTCATGCTCCATATGTTCCTTTTCTGTCTGAATTTAAACACTGAATATTCACTTACCCTCCCCAACTATAATTGTTATTGTTTTGAAATATTTTTATTCACTGTTTCTGTTTTTGCTAGAATTTGATTACAACTACTGACTGAATTCATTCAACTTTTATTTTTCAAGAAAGCGACACAATTCTAAACCATATTCAAAATACACAATTTGTCCTTGATTTTCCTAGTATCTAAGGTGCAAGCATTCAGGAAAACAAAAGCACATAGTAGGACCCAAATAATATATCAAGTCCTTTGTAATTCCTTAGAGACATAGGAGAGAAGCAATAACAGAAATACAAAAGGCAGCATCTAAGAGATGGGCGGGGGATGGGTGGACAGAAATGAGAAAAAACAATTAGGACAGAAGTGAGAAAAAACAATTAAGAAAAAATCGAGAGATTTTGTATTTAAGAATAAATTTTTGCATGTCCAAACACATGCCCACTTGTACACAAAAGTTTTGAGGAGAAAGGAAATAGAACAATGTCTTATTTTTGGCTATTTCCTATGGAGCAGGGAAAGAAACGTTGGGATCAAAAAAAAAAACCAACAAATTATAAAAGACCAGAACCTACACTAAATTTGTCTCTAAAACAAACTGAACCAAGGATAGAGAAGCTTGTGCAACCTTTTCCATACAAAGTGTATTCATCTGCTGCAAAGTAAAATTTCATTTTTTCTTACTCTTTGATGGAAGAAAACATCAGAGAGGTGTGTGTTGTTTCTGCACAGTGCAGCTGAGGAGCGGGTAAAAGGGTTTTTTTGTCCTGAAATTGATCTATTTAAAAAAAAATAAAAAATAAAACAGTGACAAATAAAGAGATCTGTTTTTGTCAGTATTTCCAACTGTTCAGCAAACAAAGATAATTGAGAGCCTAGTATTTGCTCTACAGATTTGTATTGCTGAGAGTTTCTGGTTCAGCTTCAAGTGAAATATCAGTGGCTGAAGAGCAGCGTGCACACAGCTGTGTGTGCAGCAGGCAGACCACAGGCATTGCACCCAAACACGAGGGACAAGCTGACTCCACTGCCAGCTCATTGACTTTAAATCATTTTAAAGGCCACTACAATTTGAAACTATTCATTTAAATTGTGATAGGTTGCATTGGTTTATATTCAGAGAAGCAATAAAAGAGGAAACCTACATTCACCTCTCAATAATGCATCATCTTCCAACACTGGGCCTCAATGATAATAGGAATACTATCCCTTATGGTTTTTCTGATAGTTAAAGACCATTAGAGCTCGACAGCATCCTATGCACTGGTAAACACTGTTTGATTGATGAGTCCACTTTTTTGAGGAGTGACTGTAGTAATATGAAATCAAGTAATAAAGAGTTCAGGCACTACAGGTTTGCACTTCAGTTTATTATATTCTAAGAGTGATCCAATAGTGTTGAAAAGATACAGTGTAATTCAAGTGGTTCCCTTTCAGCACACAGTCACTGCTACAAAAAAACCCTCTTTTTGCAGAAATAGAAAAATGGAAAAGGTTTTTGGAGGTCAGGCAGTCTGACCTCCTGCTCAAAGTAGGGTTCAAATGTAGACCAAATATACTTAGATTCTTTTCCAACCAAAGTTTTAGATGCTCCAAGGGGGAAGATTTCATGATTTCTCTGAACTATCCTTTCTAGTGCTTAACCACTTTAGTTTTGAAGATTTTATTCTTTTGTTCAAAGGAATCTTATCTGACTCAAGGCTAATCAGATTAAACAGAATTACGCAGTGTGGGTCAGAGGAACAAAGATATGGTGAAATAACCCCTGATTCTTACATTCCACCAGAGCTGGCTTAAGATGTCTGGGAAGGAGAAATTTAGCTCTATGTAATTTTTTGTTATTGCAACTGGTTTTGTTATTTCCTTTCACTATGCACCTTTTATCTTCTTATTTCCAAGGAAAAAATTTTCCCTTCCTTTCTGTCTTTTCTGCAAACTATTTGTAGCATTGTCTTTTTCTCCTGCTTATATAAACCCAGTAACTCTAGCTCCTAAACATTTTATGACCCTCCACTTGATTGTCTCTAGAATTCATTCAGAATTTGGCAGAAGACTGAGTAGAATTAACAGAGTGAAGGCAAGCAGCAAGTCTGCTAGGACGGCAGCTTTTATTGGCAGATGATTGTATCTAGGTCCTTTAACAGAAGATTTTTCTTGACTATTATTACTCGTGACTTCTCCTGTGGCACTGGAATGGATTTATCAGATTTGCATAGCTCTCCCAGAGGCCTGCCCTGCCAGAGCTTGCTCTTTCACTGCTGCTGACAAAGGCCTGCATTTTCCACATCTGCGGATAGAAAGAGTCGTCTAGTTGTCAAAACATACCATCCTTCAGCTTCCATCCGTGAGGAAATCCACCTATGTTGACTGCAGTTTTTGAGAGTCCCTACCCTTGTGGGAGGTAGAGCTTGGATTCCTCTTCTCCCTCCTCCATCTTGGAGTCTTTACAAAAACCTACTTGATCTGCCATTCCTTCCTCCTTTGCTATGCAGCACCTCTCCATGTCTCACCTGGTAACTCAGTGATTTAAGCAGATCACAGCCTATCCCTGATGAGGCTGTCATCGCCACCAGCTAAAGTTTCAGGGAAGAGCTATGAAATCAAATTGCTGCTGAATAGTCACTTCTTAGCTAAGCTCTCCTCCCACTGATGTTTCTTTTCAGCCCTTAAGTAGCTTTTTCTTTTTTATTCTCCCAAGTATACTAAGATGCACCACATGCAGGACATTCTTGTCGTATAAATGCACCATTAAACTAAGAGCAAAGGGATATTATTAGCTCTGCCTCTTCATTTCCAAACACATAAACAGGGAGTGAATATTTCCCTTCTACACATTCAGGCTAATGGTAATTTGATTTTAGTATTTCTCAGCACAGCTTCTAGCCCTCTGGCACTTCTTTTTTAGAGCTGAACTTCAACATTCGACTGCTTCAAGCACGTGTTTATGAATGCAGCTAATTGCCACCTCTTTAACACTGATGTATGACATCACCATCATCTAAAATACAGTGAAGAATAAGTATCAGAATCTGTGAATGATCACCAGTCAGTTTGCTTTAACATTTAGCTGATAGTCTTTGAGTATGTTTCCCTTCAGCGTAAATCTCTAAAGGAAAGTCTGGGCGATTTCATTATAGGTGAAAGAAAAGGCAGCACCTGCATTTCATTAAAAATTCATAGTAGCTTTTGTTGTAGACAGTCTCTATTTTACTTGGTTGTGTCTTTTGTCCCAAGGGTTCTTGACCAAATCTGAGTTTATTTGGAAAGACAATGCAAATAGTCCAGCCATTTTTGGACATGATGAGGTTTTAAATATTATGTTATGTTGTAGAAATATTATTCTACCATTAAAATATTTTCTTTAACAGATGTATAGCTGGAAAAGCTATTAATAGAAAATTGAGATTTTATTTGGCATCAGAATGGTCTGTTTTGAGGAGACATGACTGTCTATGTTCCAGGATTAATTAATCTGAAGTGGGACTGAAAAATGGAGGTTTACATGTAAACATTTGTTACTTGCAAATAACTTATTCTACATTTATAACATTTTACTTAAACAGTAGTTGTGTTTTATATCTGGGTGTAACTTAGCTTGAAAATTGGAAGTTGTAGTCTAGATTGAATAAATGTTAGTTTTTTGTGATATGGAGATGCTAAGAAATTGAAATGTTTGATGGAAACAAACTACCATAAATGATATCCCATTCTTGTGGTCATACAAAGCAAAGATAACATTGATGAATAAGTTTATTTTTTCAATTGAGTTCTATAAACAGATTTTTAAACTCACTATGCAGTTAAATAAAGAAGAAAACAGTCAGAAATTGTGCTTGTTAACAATATAAATGTAATCTGTAAAGAAGTATTCCATACTCCCATTCACTTCAAAGAAAGGACCCAGCACAGAATCGACTTTTTGATCCTTTTTTTTTCTTTTTTGGTAGCTTATTCTATCACTAAATAAAACATCATCTTCATACACACTCAGTCTCCCTGTGAAAATAAAGACACTTCTTTGGAAACAAGGCTATTTGATATTCAGTGTGATCTTTACTGTGATTCTACATAAAGTTTACATAATCCACCATAAAAAGGTGGAAAGCAATCCAAGAGAAGAAAGAAATTATGTGTTATGTTATCAGTTTATATATTTCATCCATTTTATATCTCTCCTTCAGCATCTTATGAGTCCCTCCTTCTTGCTTTTTGCTCAATAAAACTCTAGCCTGTAAGTCTCTCTTGAATAGAATGTGCAATATAGATGCAATAAATTCACATTAACAAAACCCAGTAAGTCTGAGGAGACAAGTCAAGGTTCAGAACTTGGAGATGAGTGTTTACTATGTATACCTTTGCACAGTGTGGATGTAACACTCAGCAACACTTAAAAGAAATCATTTCTCATTCAAAATTCATTATATTGTAAATACAGATTTAGTAACATACTGGCAGTTTCTATTGATTAATTCAGGGATATTGTGGAAACTTGAAGCATAGTGAAAGTGCCTTTAAAAGGAAATACTGATTTTATCCAGGGAGGGTGGCACACAAGCCTGCTAGAAAGAGGTGAGCAGTGTAATTCTTCTAGAGCAGTAACAGCAGATGAACAGGAAGTTATCCTAGTGTACGTTCCATGTGAAAACCACTTCTGTTTCAAAACCAACTTTTTCCTTTATAGCAAGTTATAATGATAAAGATTGTAATTAATATTGATGGAGGTTAAAAAGACAGAGACTCATATTTTTGACTGAATATCTAGAACTTGAGGAATGCCCCATAAATCCAGGAGCTGATCAGAGCACATTGTCAATCATATACTACTGAGAACTTACCTTGAACTTGCCTGATACTTGCTACTTGCTGAGTCTTTAAAATATATGGATTTAGTAAAAACTTGGTGACTTACTGCACTTCAAGGCACAAAAATGTCATCAAACAAGTTACATTTGATATCTTGTAAAAATTGGTATTTTGGGACAAATTTTAATATTATTCCATCTAAAAAAGCTGTCTAGAGATGTTTTGAGTATCATTGGAAGTGGTCAAAGTCATGCTGGATGGAACTTTGTGGAACCTGAACCTGACCTACAGAAAGATATCCCTATCCATAGCAGGTGTATTGGATTAGATGAGCTTAAAATGTTCCTTTTAACCAAAAAAATCCTATGATTTTGCAATTCTTTTCTGCAACATGCCTTATAATTTTTTTTAATTTATCTCATTATCTGGTTTGATTTAGAAATGGATTTCCTTGAAATTACTTAAAATCAGGAAACTTGAGGATCATTTCACTGAATTTAGCCACCATGACATGATGATTTATTTTCACATAATATATTGCAATATCCATCTTTGCTGTTGTTATGCAGCTGAAGTTTCTGTAATTTATAAGAAAAAGGTATAATTTACCTTATTGAGAATATACACATGAAATTCAGATGGTGAAGATTTATTCCAAAGCACAGCTTTAAATGTTAGAGGACTTAATTTCTTTGGCCTGTCTCAAGTTATTTAACAAAACTCCTTCCTCCACCTACTATCTTCTTAATGTGATTTGGTAATTTCATGTCTCTGGAATGTCAGCAAGAGCAATAAAATAGCAATTTAAGAACATGTTAAAAGCCAATCTGAATGGCACTGTTCTTTTGAAGCTATTAAAATCAGGACTCACAGCAAGTCCTCATACTAGACAGCTCTGAAACTTCCATGCTTAAAAAGAGTAGTTGTTTGGGCTCAGGGGATAAGCTATAAAATGAGGTGCCAAATCAGAACTTACAGATTAATGTCATCTCAATGCAGATTATACAATTCACCTTTTTGCACTCCTCTAAAAAATGTCCTTCCCATTGCTAGTCTTCATCTCACCTTGATTTTTTATAGCACAGCTCTTCTTTTTTGCGATTCAAAAGTAAATATTACTGAAGAAGGAGAATGCTTGCACAGTTCAGAGTTCTGGCATAACACCCAAAGACACATGTGCTGATTTCAGGTTTTCAATCTGCTTAAGTGGTTTTCCAGTCTTGAAAGATTGATATCTCTTGTTTTGGTTTTTTTTTCCTTTAGTATCCAGAAGGAAAAGTGAAATTATGGAGAAGAAAAAAAAAAGAAATGGGAGAAGGAAGGCTATAATTAGGATCTTTCATCACTGAGAATCAGGTGAGGAAAAAAATAAATCAAGGAATTAAGTTTGTTAATGTGTGTCACTTCTTCCTTTGCTTTGGAATCTTCAGCTGAGTAAGATTACTAAGAAATATGCATTTTCTGCATAATTTGGTGGAATACTATTTCTTTAAATAAAGAAAAATGTGTTCCTGAAAATAGATGCTCCATTAGAACTTTATTGAGATTTATTTTTTTATGGTAGCATCTATAAAATAATTGATATTTGAACTCAAGTGTACTGAAAGAAACTAGCTTGTGACCAAAAGCTGTAGCTTTCACCCAGGGAGCATTTAACACCACAGACATTGCCCTCTAGGAGAACATAACATTTTTTTGTCTTGGCACCATCAGGCCATCAATTGTGCATAGCACCTGTCTTGTACACCCATCATAGCCAGTGCAGCATTGTTTGTCCAGAGCTCAGTGTCTCTATCCTTGTTTCATAAACACATGGCCTTGGGTCAGCATCTGGATCAAAGAGTAAGAAGCCAAGGCACAGATATGACAATAATGTAGCTGTTGTGTGCCTCAGGTGAGGATTTAGAGAGGGTCCCAGTTTAAATGAAACTTAAAAGCAAGGGACAAGAGAATCCCATCTTCCATCATTTTTCTCATGTAGCTCTTCCTACGGGTTCTTCTTGTACTGGCAGTTATACTTCTAAAGGAAGGGGAAAGGGCATTCATGCCCTGACAATGGTTGTTTGAGCTGTTTTGAGTTAGATAAGAATTATACCCTCATCAGATCCTTTTTCCAACAGGCCTCCCACTACCAGGGGAAAGAATACATGACTCATCATTTGACAGCCACTAGCTACCCAAGTACCAAATCTGTCCTCTTAAACTGTGTAGCTCTTTCCCCCCTTCTAGAAAGAGTGATGTCTTATTCCTCCTCAAGGCAACAGAATATTGCTGGTAAAACAAAACTTATCATTGCCATGTCACCAAATGTCCTAGAATCATCCTTAGCAGAGAAAAAAATACATATACTCATGACACATTTGCAGGGCTCATTGTTTCTTTCCCTTGACACTTGCCTACCTTTCCCAACTGTCTGTCTTTCAGAGATTGTCCTGAGGTGAAAAATCCACTGCAAAAGTGTGGTCTTGGGTGCCACCTATCTATTAGAATCAAATAGTTTTGAAAAAAACAAACATATATATATATATATATATATATAAAGGCATGGACCAAAGGGGATATTATAATCAGAGTGCCTATCAGCACTGAATCCTCCTGCCTGGATCTGAATGAGGTTGTTCATCTCCTGTCCTGAGCAGATTCAATCCTGCATGTCTTGGAAGACAGGAAAGTTGTGAAATGTACTATGTAATACTGTCCCACAAGAGAGCATCTAGCAATCATATCCTGTTTAATTTTGGTTACATTATTTCTTTTCCTTCTCTGGATGATCAACTACTCATTGAAACTATTTTCTGCTATGCAAAATCTTTTCTAAACAAAGTACTATATCAAACAAGTAATGAGAACAGAAGAAGCGGGACCAGTAAAGCCATCACAGGCTTTGGTTTGTTTATATTTTGTAATATAAATATATTTTGTAAGCAAGTCTTTGGCTGAAAAGGTTACCATTAAGTTCTAAACAACAATTCAAACAAAGTTACTATTTTTTTCACAAAAAAATCCATTATGCTATATTCACAGTATGTGTAGCAGTTTTGAACTTTCTGCTACAGCAGTTGGTCTAATAAAGTAGCAGCTACCCTTGTGGCTGGGTATGGATTGGAAAGGTTGGGTATGGCTTAGGAAAGATCTTCACTCCAGGAGAGGCAAATACAAATACTCAGATTGCTTTTTCTGTTTTTGATGGTCACACTGAACCTACAGGTCCGTATAAAGTACAGAATAAAATCAGCTTTTCCTGCTGGCCATTGCTACGATTTGGGACCTACTCTGTGTGCAACTCAGAGATTAGATCACAGGCTGTTCTACTTTAGAATTTTGTTTCTTATTCCAAAGTCTACATCAGGTGAAGTCATCTACTGCCAAAGATGCCATATGTGCCACAAGCATGCATAAAACACCTGGCACTTGGCTTTTTACGGTCCCTTGGAGACTGATGTGGTCCAATTTATCTTTTCTTGTCTCAGCGGCCAAGACCCTGAAAGTTCAACCTGATTGATAAATCTGAAATATTGACACTGATCATAAAAGCTAGTAAAACAAAGATGCAAAGCTGGGTGATTGCTTTGCATCTGTATGTTGTAACAATGATATTAGGTATAATTGTGATATATATAACAAGCAACTCTTGAACCATGTCTTTTCTTGATGGCATAGAGGAAGCTTTTAGTCCACGTTTAAGTTTGCACTGACTGTTGGGATAACCTTTTGAAATTATGTAAACCCCCATAGTTTGAACAGTACCTTATTAATCCCGAGTTCCTGCCAGGGTGGCAATCATCGTGCTAAAAATGGTTGGCACTTTCTCATATGAAATTTTATGTACAGAGGTGAAGGTAGGCGAAATGTCTTTGTGTTGTTTTGCAGAGACATAAAGTTATGAAGGAAAGATACAAGAAAAGTGGGTCGGAGCTAGAGCTGGTAATGTTGTGTCTGTATTGCATGGAAGAGGAGGATCCAAGTGGGCAGTAGTTTTAAGAGTTATATCACAGGATGACAGCACCTGACTGAACTAAGAGGGCAGCCCAGTATGTAGACTGGTGAAATAGGATGTCACAACACACCTATAGTAGTATATATGTCTTCATTATGTCATAAAATAAGAAAATATATAATGACTTTTCAAACTGTGCTATTTCTGGACAGCATTTCCAAAGTAGGTTCCAAGTTATAATCCATATTCTGAACAGAAAAATCTCAAGAACTTAAATTTGATGAAGTCAGCAGGATTTGCTTTGCAGGTACTTTCTACAATTAATGAGTTGAAATAATATGTGTATATAAGAGCTTCAGTTTTCAACAATAAGAGAAAATCTAGTTGATTGATTTTTAAAAAAAAAATTATTTTTTTTCTCAAACTTAATTTAAAAATAAAATAGATACACTTCTGCACTACTTTCTATTTATTGACACATTTTTTCCAGTAGCTTCAATAAACTTTACATATTCAAAGCTTTGGAAATGCATATGCAAGAGACAACCAATTAAACTGACTGACAGGAGTATTAAAATGGACAATAGATATGTTTGTAAGAATGTTTTATAAAATAGATCCCCACTAATAGATGAAATTTTGCTTTCTTATTTTAATTGTTTTTGTGAGGCTTTGAAATGTATGAGTTTAAGTAAATCTTACTCTTTTCAAATAATATAATTTTAATGAAGCTAAATATAAAAGAAGTTCTATAAAATAAATATAAGTTCTTTTAGCTATGAAAAGAAAGTCTTATTTGATGATGTAAAAAACAAAGTCTTTCTTTGAGTTCCATTTGCAATTACATTTCCTTTTCTTGGTGTTTTTTTACTTTTCTGCTGTCCTTGTCTGCAGAAGGATTTCTATAAAACATTCAACTGACATACAAAGCCAATAAGATGTTCTTTATATAAAAAAAAACCCAACCCTCTCCATTCTCTAGCCCAGGTATTTAGAAATAAATGACAGGGGACATTTTGAACTGTAACTCATAATTTTGTATAAAAGCTGGTTGATACTTATAGTGTATTCAGCTTTCTCCTACAGCCTCTCTTACTTCCCTCAGTAGATCAGCAGGCCAATCTACATATCTGTAGCAACATAAGCTTTGTTGCATCCCAAAAATACTGCTTGCTCTAGTGCTGTATCTTGTGAACTGTATGCAGAGATAATGCCTGTGGAGTGTGGAAAAGAAGAAAAGGAAGATGTGCCAAGTTTACCTTACAGCTTAGAACCTTGACTAAGTTATAGCATAGAAAGGGTTAAACAATTGATTTCAAATATCCTACCCTCAAAGATTTCTTCCTTCTTTCATAAGTTTATCACCTCTTTCATTTTAGTGGTGAAAGCAGGAACATTATGTCACAGAGAGCTCTTCTCTCCATGGAAATACTCGAGGTCAGGCTGGACAGGGCTCTGAACAACCTGATCCAGTTCAAGAAGTCCCTACCCATTGTAACAAGCTTTGGCTAGATGACCTCTGAAAGGTCACCTACAACTCAAACTATTCTGATTCTATTTATTCAGCAGAAATACAGTTTCTGGACTTCTGTCATATTTGAGTGTGGTGATTTTCCACAATCACTACTCTATGTAGAAGAATATCAATAAATTTTAGTAAACAAAGGAAACTCCTTTAAATCTGTGTGCACTATGAGTTCAAGAGTTAAAAATGAGGCAAGCCCACATCGAGTTTCAACAAGTAGAGTTTGCTAGATGTAAAAGTCTGAATCACTCCTTACACGCCACAACTATGACCTCCCAAGCCCTGTCATAGCATCTTTCTGTGTGAATATTTGCACTGCTTAAGGTCTGCCACTTTATTTCTGTGCATCACACTGGTTGCCTGCCTGGGATCACATTAAACTCAGCTAAGCATAACATCCAAAGAGAAAGTGACCCTGAAAGTTCCCTTTCAAATGTCCTTCCCTTCTCTGCTTCATTTTAATGTGGCTGCCATATGGTTCAGGGGCCATTATAAGCCCTGTGTTTATCTAGTCCTGCTGTAAATGTTTCATTTCTCCCAGGAAGATAAAAGGACTGTTACTATATATTAAAGGTAAAATTACATTTTTTGATCATAAATATCCAGCTCAAAGAATTGTTCTGGTTTCAGCTGGGCTAGAGTTAATTTTCTTCATGGTGGCATAGAGCTATGTTTTGGATTTGTGCTGAACATTGGGTTGATAATATAGAGGTGTTTCTATTACGGCTGAGCAGGGCTTGCACAGGGTCAAAGCTTTTCCTGATTCTTCTATTGTAAGGTTGGCAAGGAAGTTGGGGGTGCATGGGAGGTTGGGAGGAGACAGAGCCAAGACAGGTGACTCCAACTGACCAAAGGGATATTCCAGACCATCTGGTGTTACACTTTTTAAGTGTGTTTATGACTTGCTTTTTAAGGTTTAGGATGGTGCTTTGGGCAGTGGCATGAGGCACAGGGTAGGTTTCTAACTATTTCGTGGTGGCTTTTACTATGGTTAGTACATAGCGCTTGCTTTGGCGTGTTTGGGGTAGTGTGATGTAGTTAATTTG